>OV651813.1:113671243-114271243 GCA_927349885.1 Psylliodes chrysocephalus | reverse complement strand
ATGTTTGTTTCTAAATATTACCTATGTAGTCACTTTTTGATTTACAGATCTAAGATTTGTGTCATTTTCTTTGAATTTAATGAATTAAAAAAATAAAAAAGTGATACAAAATATTATTTTTTGTTGTAAAGGCATGTATTTTATTAAAATATTTTATTTTTGAATTTTAAATAATGATTTATTTGTTTTTTTATACCTACCTAATTGTCTGGAAAAGAAGTTTCTTGTAATAATTTAAAATCGTATTTTTCAATATAAAAATTTGTATTTATACGTAAGTTTGAGGTTATGAGTAGTATTTCATGACGTCAATTGACAGTCTGACATATCTATTTAAGTGGCCCATCCTTCTCTTTAGTTTATCATCCTTGGCAGTCGGCAGGGGCGGATGGGGTCCAGTGTTGCCAGATCTCATGCTTTTCGGCAAAATATCATGCTTTTTTGGATTAAAGCGAAAAAAAAATAAATTAGAAACCATAATTACAAATAACAAAAAATATAACTTCAAAAACTTATGTCATGTGGCATCGTTGGATCGAATCACGTTTAAAAATCGTAAATTGCAAATGTTGCAGGCAAATGCGCTATGATTCGGTGATTCCCCGAATTTCGAAAACGATAATCAACAAACACATTGAGTTCGTCGTATGCGGTCCGCGTACCGTATAAAATAATTTTCGTATAATATTGATACTAATAAATAAGTTATATAATATGACTGATAGTTACCAAATTTACGAAAGTGAAAAGCATAACAATCGTGCTGACAGAGCATCAAGTTCAAATACCAAGAATTTTTATATAATCTGGTCCATTCTTTGTGAAATTTCTAAAAAAAAGGACCTCACCTTATATTTTTAAAAGCAGGACATTTTCTTACTGTGGCGTTGCGCGTACAAGCATGTCAAAAAGCGTGGCAAATACGCCTAAAGCGTGACGTCTGGCAACCCTTCTGATAGTGATAGTGTCAATAGCAGTGGTAATGACACTGATCAAAACAGACACGGACCTAGTTATGTTAAGAAGAACAGTTTTATGAACAGCATTAAGATTTAAAAATGTACCTACTATTCATAGGATGCTGCCATCTGCACAGACGGAATAGACACTAAGTGATAAATTGCAACATCGATCCCTACGCAGACGAATGTAAAATCGGTTTAACTTTAGATAAAAGAGACCAGAGATATAACATACACCGGTTTTAAACCTGCGCAAATGTTGCCAATTTCTATAGAAGGGTTAACGGAGTGGGGGAACTGGGCGGCGACACGCGGCGACCCGAACTCTGTGACAGGGACCGGACTTTGTTTATTAGCATCTTAATGAACTATTAGGTTTATTTAAAAGGTGTTTAATCGAATTTTGTATTATGAAATCAAATTATCGTGATTTTTTAATATCAAACAGATGCCACGACATTTTATGTAAAGAGAAGACCTTTTATAGAATATTTCGTTAGCGTTTATTTACTACGGACTTTTCTGCAAGAGATTACAGTAAAATGTTGAAATAGAATATATTGTTAATAGAGCAAAAAATGTTACTCATTGTCTACGAGTATTATAAAAATAGCATGTGCGCAGGCTAATACTGCAAATCTACCCTTATGAGTTGAACATTATATTTTTTCTACGGCTATTACATGTTATTAAAAATTAGTCAAAATGAGAAAATGCTGTTTTGTATTGTAACCTCAGAAAAAGTATATTAAGGCTTCTTTCTTTAAGAATATTATTTATTATAAAGGATGAGTCACATAAAACTCTAGAAATGCATATGTCTGAAACCAGATAACATTTTAAAATTTAAATCTTTTAAAAGTCATTTGGTCGCTAGGGATGAGTGATTATCGAAATAAATTATCGATAATTGAAAATAATCGATTATTTTCGATCAATAGATTATTTTCAAACAATATATTTTTTGTCATTTCCTTTAAAATCGACTACTTGATTATCTTTGAAAAATCAAAAATAATCGATTAATTAAAAAGCCAATTAACCGATAAATCAGTGTTTACAAAATATAATATAAATAGAATTATCGTTTATTTTAAATAATCGATTATTTTCAAATAAACCATTTTTTTTTCGTCCATGGAAACAGATTATTCGATAATCTTTGAAAAATCGAAAATAATCGATTAATCAAAAATAATCAATTAATTAAAAAGTCGATTAACTGATAAATCGATTTAAAAAAAAACAGAATGATCGATTATTTTAAATAATCGATTATTTTTGATCAATCGATTATTATCAATAATCTATTTTTATTGTATTTCCTTTAAAATCGATAATTCGGTTATCTTTGAAATAGCAAAAATAATCAATAATTCCAAAATAATCGCCTAATCGAAAATAACCAATTAATTAAGATAAATCGATTTTCCAAAAAATAAAACGAATTATCTATTATTTTCTAATAATCCTTTTTTTATATTTCCTTTGAAATTGATTATTCGATTATTGAAAATAATTGATTATTAAAAAGCTGATTATCCAATAAATCGATAATTTTAAAAAAATAACCAAAATATCGATTATGTAAAATAACCGATTATATTCAATCGATTATTTTCATATATCTTTGAAAAATCGAAAATAATCAAATAATTAAAAAACCGATTAAACGATAAATCGATAATTTTGAATAAATGTACTTTTTCTGTATTTCCTTTAATATCGATTAATACATTATCTTAAAAAAACGAAAATAATTTATTAAAAACAGCGGATAAATCGATTTTCATTAAAAAATATCAGAATTATCGATAAATCGATTATTTTTGTAACCCCTATCGGTCGCTTGCTTTTATCTGAGCATTTAGCTCCAAAATTTAGAGATTCGGATTTTTTGATCCAGTTATCTTTGAAATCGCATTCGCTTGTATAATTAATAAATATTGCTATATTTTGGATTTTTTTTAGTAAACGAAAATTATGTTCGAGTTGTTTAGGGGTTTGTAATGTAACATTTTATTAACGTGACTAAGGGTTGATTCCACCGTTGTGTTAAACGAAGTTTAAAATGACATTTTTACATTAACACTGTCATTTTAATCTCCGTTTAACACAACGGTGGAATCGGACCTAACTCCTGTAACTTTAGTATTTTTTTTTTGTTTATACTAGATTACTTTGTTTTAAGACTGAAAATTCAATGTCACTTTCGATTTGACCGCAAATAAGATGAACCTTGAAATTTTAAGTAGGTCATCCTGTATTTCATCTAATATTCTTATAAAAATACCTTATAAAAATAAAATTTAGCTAGCAACTATGATTCTTTACCTCTTATTTATCTACCAAAAAGGGCTAAAAACTACCTTTAGAAAACATTCTTATAAAACTACTTTTTAAATACAAAATTTCGTTAGCAATAATGCCTATTTACTATTTATTTAAATTAAATGTTCAAAATTTTACCCTTTTGTAAATTTATGTAAGTAATATGAAATCTGATGCTTAATATTTATTGAAACCCCTTAATGCGGATCTGAAGTATTCAGCCCAGAGAATCATGGCGCTTTATGTCAAAACGTTAATAAATATTTACCGCTGAAAACGAATATATTCATAACAGTAGTACTTGTATTATAAGTACATACAATTTTTCAAGATACATCGTGACATTTTGAACTTGAAATTGAATAACTAGAACACTTTAAATTGCTAAAGTACCAACAAATAAATCAAAAAACAGCTGTGAATGGTGATTAAACTCAGGTGGAGGTGTGATCGCTGAATGGAAATCGGAGCAATTCGGGTGGCGTCGTGCAACAATGATTTTCAATTGGTGGGTTACTTTGGCTTAAAATAGACAGCATGCGCAGTGTGCAATGTTACATCTTCGGTCTCTTTAATCTAAGGGTTTAACCCAATTTGACCATGTTCCTGGATGAGGGGCGAGGTGCTGTGCGGGGAAAGATTTCAAGTAAATACATTTTTCCATGGGTATTTTCTGTATCGAATTTCAACACAAATATGTTTGTTTTGTAAGTTTAAAGTTTGTGGTTTGACTTGAAATTTTAATTTTATGTACTTCCACTCAATATTTCTTCATTTTTAGTTCAATCAGATAAGATAATATTTGACGATATTATTAAATTTATTCAAAATAGATATTTAACATAATATATATGAAAATTATTAAGTTTAAACTTTCTATGGTAAATAGACTTGCATGTCTGATGCCATCCATCCATTAATATAAAAAAACTCTTACTAAGTTATCTGAATCCTTACAACGTACAAGAAACATAGATAAGGACATCATCAACAAATAGGTAAATGTCATATTGACCCTTGCGACATCAACAATGTCATTGATATAAATTAAAAATAATAGGGGACCAAATTTTCTTCCTGTGTAACACCTCTGATGTGGTTAATTTCTTCTGATCAGAACAGCGATTCTACAAAATGTTTATGAATGACTGGGGTAAAAACAATTCAATGCTACTTGTACAACAGGAATTTTCACATCAAAATTAACGACACACATACAGGACCATACATCGCGAAAGCGGGAGTACCCCATGGTTCAGTACTCTCGCCTCACCTGTATACCATTATGACCCATGGCATACCAATGGGTAATAATGAGATACATACACTTTTATTAATTGTAAACAAAAAATTTCTAATCTAAAAATCTTTACAAGTTCCAATTACATACGAACTTTCTCACGGGTCAGTACGAAAATAGCACATATTCTCGACTCACAATAGTTTTCGCATTAAACCATATTTCCCAAGTGTGCAAATCCCGATTTAACCCCGGCATGTTTTCCGTTTTACGCGATCGTAAACCGTAAACTGGCGACGGGTTTTGTTTTCATAATTGAAAACGCGTTGTCGATCTTTATTGCCCTATCGATATATATTCATGGCCGTTACAAAACGGGCTCCTATTGATAAGGGAAATTGCTTTCTCAGAAAAACGAGACTGCATAAAAGAGAGTCCGTGATATGTGCATGTTGACGTTTTTCCTTTTTCCTTTGTTTTCTTCTGCTCGATAATACGTTTCGTACATTTTATTAGAATCGGCAGTAAGTTGATTGGTGAAAAAACGCACTTTCTACATATGAAGACTGAAAAAATTTATACACGAAAACAACTATTTGATTCTCTAGGCTAAATAGTTATATCTCTCTATAGAGAGAAAATAAATTATAATCATAAAATAATAAATTAAGTACATATACCTAACTTAACGTAGGTAATTTATTATCGTTTTCTAACAATTTATGATTTAAAAATAAATTGTTTATTTATAATTAAATAAAATATAAGTTTTATATATGACTTCGGTTCCCAGCACAAGTCTGTTAAAAATAAAAACAATAATAATTTGGACATGGTGTATATCGGACGAGGGCGGCTCCAAGGGCAGGACCATAGGGGCTAAAAAATGGGAGGGACCTAGCTAGAGGCTAGAGTAAGGACTTTTTTAGAAATGTGTTTAGGGCTCCGTCAAATATTTCGCGTTTAAAAAAAGTTCCGTCACCAAAAAAGTTTGAGAACCGCTGATCTCAAGGCAATGCCCCCCCCCCCCCCCCCCCGAAAATTCGTCTTGGAGCTGCCCTTGATATCAGATACGATAAAGAATTTATTACCCCCCTGAGGGTAATAGTAATACCCAAACCAGGAAAACTCGATAATAAATCATACATACCAATAATATCTCTTCTACCGGTGATAAGGGGCGTGCGGTTCATGGAAGCGGGGGAAGCACCGCTTCTTTACACTTTGGTGTAATGTGTTAACGCACGCACCACCTATGAGAAAATTAATTGTGTAAACGCCCACACCATATAGGTACTTCAAGTCCGTCGGCGGAAGCACCCCTTGAAAAAGCTGGCTCATCTTCCAATCGATTTCGCTTCGTGTTATTGACCCTGCTTTGCCGCGACACAGTAGTCAGTCTGTTTGGGCACGTGAAATACGGTCGAGAGGCAGCGATTTTGACGTCGCCTTACACATATTGCAATTCGCACCGCGAATCGACGTGTGAGGAAAATCGTAGACTTCAGTTAGATTTCGGTTTATTTTTCGTAGTTTTTCTTTTTGTAAAATGGAGGAACTATGCACTGTGCCTGTGAACAATAATAATGTGGCAAATTGTGTCTGTATTGTGTGCTCTTTATTGAAAAACGGATTTTCAAGTAGAAATTTTGAAGACAAAACGGACATTATTAATTCTAGTAGAATAAAGGATCCTATCAATTTAGAGACGAAAGTAGAAAAGTCTTCAAGCTAAAGTTAAAGAAAAGTTTAAAAATGCAATTTTCGTTCACTGTATAGCACATAGACTTAATTTGGTTTTATCGCGAAGCATGGATAATATTAAAGATTGCAAAGTTTTCTTTTCGACGCTTAGTGGTTTGGCTTTCTTCTTTTTAAAGTCATCGAAAAGAACTCGCGCTTTGGACATTCACGTTCAAAAAAGGTTTCCAAAAGTTGCTATGACGCGATGGAACTACAATGGACGTTAATAAGTGTAAACAGTGTTTCAATACCGTGATTCTTTAATACACTTTTTTCAAGACGTTTGAGATAATAAAGAAACATGGGATGCTGAAACTGTTACTGCTGCTAAAGGGTATTTGCATTGGCTCAAACAAAACTTTGATTTCAATTTTTTGCTCAACATTTTTGCAGAGATTTTCCCTTTTACTGACATTTTATTTGACATTTTACAGACAAAGTCAAATGACATTGGCTTTTGCATTAAACAAATTGATGATTTTAAAAATAAAATGAATAATAAACGAGATCATTTTGAATACTTCTGGATAAGACTCAAAACATTGGCTTAGAACCTGAAAGAAAGAGAATTAGAAATGATAATGTTGGCGTCGTCGATTAAACGTTGAAATTTTTGATTATATTTTACAAATGAACTCTCGATTTTAAAACTTTAACGAATTAAAATTTGTTGAATTGTGCAATTTTAATATTAGTAACTACGATTCATCAAAATTTCCATCGGAAACTTTTAATTCACTAAAATTATATTATGGACATTTTTTCGATATTCCAGCATTAAAGTTCCAGTTAAGTGTTGTTTACGAAACAACTGAAATTAGTGATAAAAAATGGGCATCTTTGTGTTAATTTTTCTTATAACAACTGGTTTAAATAAGTCCCTTTGTGAAGTCGTCAAGTTGTATGAATTAGTACTAACCATCCCAGCCACAAGTGCGTCAGTTGAGCGAAGTTTTTAAACAGTTTTAAACAGTTATCAGAAAATTCAAAATTTTACGTCGATGTTATAGACAAATTTGCAGCCATTTAGGATAGGCGAATAGATCTTAAGTATAAATAAATGTCAACTGCTGTGTCAACTGTGCAAAAAATGCTGGAAAAAATAAAAAAAAACTTCAGTTAATTTTTTTTTACGTTTGAATAAACCAAGGAAGTTTTTCAATGGTAAGTTTTTTTATAGCTTCTAGTACTAAACTAGGTAATAAAGTAATAGTAACACTTCAAAAATCTCAATCTCGAATATCCGTAGTACTGAGAAAAAAAATCTGATGTGTCCAACATATGACTTTCCCATCTAGTTATTATAGGCTTTTTCCGGTTATTTTGTACAAACTATTGCAGCACCTCTATAAATATTTAGAGGATAAACTAAATACAAACATTTTCCCATACATCTACCTCGAAACATTTTTCTATAGATATTCATTGAAAACGAAAATACTGAAAAATTTAAATTTAGCACTCTTCTTCCAATTTTTCCATTACGGTCCATTTTAGAAACATCATATATAAACAAAAATTATAGAGCTCGATATCGCAAACAACTTTTAGTCCAACAATTTTCATAATAATCAGAATTTTGCACATTTTGTCAAAGAATACGGACCATTTCAGGAAATTTTGACATAAAGCAAAAATTATAGATAAAAAATAATATTAGAAGTAACTTTTATTTGAACAATTTTCTTCTCCAAACATAAATAAGAGATATATTTCATAAAATATAAAAACGGCCTCCCATAAAGTACCCCCAGATGTTCCGACTTTGTCCAAAATTTAATCATTTCGCGTCAGGCCGAAATAAAACTTAAGTTTAAAATTTAATGTTTTTTGTTTATCCGTTTTTGAGTTTTTTTTTTCAAAATTCGAAAGTTACACATTTTCTCAAATATCTCGAATACGGTCTATTTTAGAGAAATTATGTATAGAATAAAAATTATAGAGAATTATATTACAAACAACTTTTATTTGAAAATTTTTTATAAAAAAATATTTTGTTTTTCATTTTGTCAAATTTCTCGAATACGGACCATTTTAGGAAAATTTTGTATAGAACAAAAATTATAGATAATAATATTAGAAGTAACTTTTGTTAAAAGAATTTTCTTCTCCAAACGTAAATAACAGATATATTCCATAAAATATAAAAATGACCACCCATAAAGTACCCTCAGATATTCCGACTCTGCCCAAAAACTAGTCAGTTAATTAGAGGATAAAATAAAGCTTAAGTTTAAAATTTGGTATTTTTCTGTGTATCGGTTCATGAGTTATGGTGGATACAGACACACACACACACACACACACAAAGACACACACACACACGCACGCGCGCGCGCACGCCCGCACGCACACACACACACACACACACACACACACACACACACACACACTGACATACATCATCTCGAAAATACTCAAAATGGATTCAGGGGACCTCAAAACGTAAAAATCCGTCGAAAACTCGAGGTCGAAAAAATTATGATTCCTATACTTTCCTTACATCTGTATACAGATAGGAAAGTAAAAAAGCTGCAAGAATTTGAAAAAATGGCGAATGCGCCACGAAAAATTTTCCTTCGGCGCTGTGCTTACTGGCCTGCTGCATTTTTATACAATCGCTTCCCCTTTCAAAAATGTCACGGTACACCACTGGATTACATTTTATAGTTTCCAAGTTTATAGATTTGCTGATTAATGAAAAATAAAACTAAACCAATAATGTAATGTCGTATACAAATAGTTGTGAAGATAAATGGGTGTTTAAATAAATTATTAACAAATAAACTGGTGTTTAAAATAAACAAACAGTACGTAAGAGCTTCTATTTCTTTTTTATTTTCAAAATCTACTAAAAATATAAGTTTTATAGTACCCACTTATGACTCCAATAATTTCCACTAAATAGTGCAAAATTAAATAAACATTTACAAAGTGAATTTTAATAAATTAAATGGAGTAACAAGAAGGATATTACCATAACTTTTCATTAAACCACATGGAAGTATTCTTGAATCAGTACCTATTATATTTATTAAACACATACGACATTCCAGAGATAGAAACTATAAAAATAGCCACATTTGCTGATGATATTTCTGTCTTAACTAAAGGATCAACTATTAAAGAAACAACAGGCAATCTTCAAAATGGAATCAATAGCATGTCAATCTGGCTTAAAGAATGGCTCACAAAAAATCCCCTCGCATTAGCTTTACCAACAAATGATTGCACGAATAAGAAGAATTCTGAATAGTCGATCATTGCATTTAGGAGTGGTTCATAAGTAGGTACAACGAAAAGAACACATTTCCTAGAAATCGAGGAAGGAGATAAGAAGGAGTTCACGACTTTTGACCTCTGCGAGATACGTGTAACGTTTTGACGATTATGAAAGCCATATTTGCTCGGATTGCGTTTGCATGCACATTTTCACTATACAGGGATAAGGATTATAGTACGTTTTGTATTATTTAGCTATGAAATTTAATATTACATAATTACTTGTATAAGAGTGGGCTATCTGAAATTTAATTTTCCATAAATAAACATGTTTACTTGTTCGATATAGTAAACAAGTTTTTATTTGTGTCAAGTAAAAGTTCGCTACCCAATAAATCTGATCCTGTTGATAAGCTTGTAAAAATTAAATACATCCGACCGCTGCCCTTTATCGAAGGGCGGCATCGGCACCCAGACAGTGACACATATATAATACAGAAGGGGTAAGGGGTGCGGTGCACATAGTATGACTGATGCCGAAAGGGTAATGGCGTGTGTTGATTGAGAGAAGGCATCCAGTCGGAAGCTTTATTATAGCCGAGCTGCGCTTAGGGCTCGCGGTTCACGGTTAGTGTTGGTCAAATCCAGAGATGGACCCAATATGATGGAAAACTGGAACGCTAATACATTGCCATTATCGACTTTACACTGAGATAAAAAGAAGTGAAAGAAATGTTCTAGTAAGCAAAATGTACCAAGGAGATATCCAGGATTTTGATCGGAGGGTTTATGGTCATTCAAGCCTAATTATGAATATAAACATTTAATAATCTATACAATTAATATAAATCAAAGCGAAACGACGTGGGTCTCCAGTGAATCTTTCCAGCACTCTTCCAAAAGTACTGAGCGTCCTTTCAATCAAGCTTTTTGTACAAGGGCTATGGCAATATGAAGAGCAAGCTTTTTATTGTTGGAAAAATGTTTTCGACTTCTTGCACGGCATCCTATTATTAGTCTAGATTCTGAAGAATCTCGGCGCATATTTTTTTCTTCTTCACTAAAGCTATGATATGCCATAAAAATTTTCACATTCTCTTTAAAATCGTAAATGTTCATTTTCAACATATTAACTGGATGTAAAAGAAATTGTAAATATGGTAAGTTTTCGTTCGTGAATCTGTTCTAATAACGTTGTTAAGGAATTCATTAGGCATATAGTGAAGGTTGTTTGAGGGACGGTAGAATGCAGCTGGAAAACAGTTTTCGTCAATCCATTGATGATGGTGCTAAAATTGATTTTGAATTTTAATTAACATAAAGTATAACAGCCCCACATTTACCCAGGAATTAACTGTTTAATCGCCCATTTTCTTAAATATAGTCTTGTAATAGTCTCTGGTGTTTTTTGATTCCTTTAAAAATCCAAATTTTGACTTTGTGTGTGAAATAGTAAGTCGTTTTTTCGCAGTCTTGATTTTTGAAGGATTATTTAAGTCCGAGTCATGTACCCATTGACAAATCAGAGGTCCATTCTATTAAATTTAAGTTTCATCAAGGTAATAATAAAAGTATGTCTATTCCAAAATCCGTTATTATGGGAAGTAGATTCACCAGTAAATAGTATTTTATAAAAAATAATATTTAGAATTGTACGACACACCACTGGAAAAAATTGTTTTTTGGCAATTTTAATATCATTAGTTTCTTCAAAATTAATGAAAATCATAAAATAATTGACGGATAACATATATTACTCTGGAGTGAGACATGTACAATATATAAATACCAAGTTGAATAATAACCAAATAAAATTAAAAAATATAGGTAAATATATAAAGTACAAATGGTTGCTGTTTAATATTTATCTTTGAAACGTAATATCTGGTTATTTCTTGTCGCTACGACTTGTATACTGATATGCAACACCATAAACCATTGTAACAAACTAATTATCAAATGCCGTTTAATTCAAAAATCACAAATAAACACTACTAAAAGATTTGGTGTCGCCGAAAAATAATGGCGGCGAGTTGATAATCGGCACAAAATACTACTGCTTGATATATTTGTTACGCGTCCTCTTTCCTTGTCTAAGATAGGTACATACTGTCAAGTGTTACTTACTTTTAGAATGTAAATATGTTTTTTATATGTAATTTATTATCAACTCTAGGCATTCGGAAATTAATAATTCTTATTATTATAATTTAGATTCGTTTATAAAAATTATTTATTATAGAGGTGTTACAAGTTGCACTTAAGCAGTGGCGTAGCCACGGGGGGGTTACGAGGTCATAACCCCCATGGGTTACCTTCATGTCATCGGTGGCGTATTACCAATGTATTGTACAATACAAAGCGGATCATTTTCTGCAGTGATCAATGATTTGGTGACGTTATACTTAGAGGTACTCTGCCAATCCATTATTTGGTACAGATCATAGTTTAATGCCTTCATAAATTTGATATTAAATTGTTTTTCTTTACATCTTTATGTTTTATGTAAAATGACTGGAGAACTACAACGGAATGGAATCTCAGCTCACATTTACACCCAATATACCGTCATCGAATCATTGATCACTGCAGATAATAGTCCTTTCTGTATTGTACAATACATTGCATTGGCAAATAGCTACCCAATTTTAGACATGTCGCATCACCGACCTATGCCACCTTATCCGCAAAACACATCGTATTGACGCTGGTCGCGGCGGGGTTGGTTGTAGTTTAGCCATTGCTTTGTAGCTTAGATTGCTTGCTTGTTTGCTTGTCTGCTTGTAGGTAACTCTTTCTGCATGCCAATGGAGAAATACAATCATCGAGTGTCTGCCTCCTCGTGGCACCGCTGGATATGTTAATATTGCTGCTCTATGAATAGCTCTATTAACTAATTAAATGGCACTCCATCAATAACCCAAGCTAAGGTGTAAGGCAACGTGCTGAAGGCTGAATGGCCGCTGGTAAAGCAGTTGCGAACGTTCCTCTGGGGGCACTTGGCGAAACCCCCTTGAATCTAGCCTTACCCGGTCATGCGGGGCTCTGATCGGGTGGACATTTATTTCCCTAGCTACTCGTGGGACCAATATGGTAGAAACAAACCCAAAACAACCTCGGACAGGGAACTCCCAGAAAGAGAAACCCTTCCGCAACAAGCAACTGAGGTAATGGAAACCGAAATGATTCCAGAAGAATTAACTTCGTCTCCATCAACCTCTGGACAATGCCTTAAGGCAGAACAACCTTCATTTTCAAAGGATTCAAGAAAATGGAGATAGTGAATTTCACAAAATATTTCTTAAAATTCAAGATACTTGTAAAAAGTTTGATATGGAGGTAATGTACCACGGGTCGTGTCACGTCAATTACAGCGATCTAATTTACCTTCTTCTTCTTTAGAAGAATACTATAGAAAAAACATATTTATTCCTTTTATTGATTCATTCATACTGCATTTACATGAAATTATTTTAAAAAGTTTTAGCGTACTATTTCTATACCAACATTCTTCACTCGATGAAAGAAAATTACACTATGCATATGAAAATATGTTGGAAGTTTCGATATTTTTTTTTGAAGAAGTTAAGTTGTGGAATAGGTTACTGAGTGAACTTGAAGATCCCCCGGAAGATGCCCACAGCGCATTGATATACTTGTAAACAAAACAAAAATTGTCCGTTTTTCCGAATTTAATTTCGTTACTAAAAATATATGTCACTATCCCTGTAACTACAGCTTCTAATGAGCAATCGTTTTCAACATTAAGACGCCTGGAAACATATTTGCGCAGAAGTATGGGAGAAGAGCGGTTAAATTTATTGGTTGCATTAAATATATACAAAGACATTAATTTATCGACAACTGAAGTCCTTGATGAACTTTCTAGAAATAAGAGAAAACTACTTTTAAATTAATAATTTTTAAATGCCAAAACTGAATTCTGTATTTATTTTTGCGATATTTTTTGTACAGAATGTATTTTTATTTGTTATGTATTATTTATTTTTTTTATTCACTATTTTATAATTCTATAAAAAATATTTATTTTTAATTACGTTTTTTTTTAAATAAAAACAACATTAACTGAAATATATTATGCAACCCCCCATAAATAATTTCTGGCTACACCACTGCACTTAAGGTTAGTCACTATTAGCGCCACTCTTATTTTGTCATTTGAGCATGCGCAGATCTTTTAAGTTCTAGAACTGACTTTATTAGAGATTGTGCTTGATCTTAATTGTGGATGTTTAAGGGCAGCAGATAGTGGCGACTTTATATCTTTCGGGTGCGCCCGCCAACATTCGTATCAGTTCGAATTTTTTAATATCATCGTCATCTAAACCATCTAAAATGATAATTTCTAATGCCTCTTTCATTATTATCGTCGACCTCGGTATACAAGAGAAGGTGACCAAGTCGACGAGAGTAGTTTTGAGTTATTAGTACGAGGATGTATCAGAAAATAATGAGACTGGTGCTATAGTATAACAACGAAACATTTATTTAAAAAAATTCAACAACTATCCTTCGAAGTACTCTCCATTCTGTTGAATACACTTATTCCATCGCTTTGTCCACTTATCATAAACTTCTGAGAAACCATTTTTTGATAGTTTGTTTAGTATACCCATCACAGCGTTGTTGAGCTCTAAATCCGACTCAAATCTTCTACCTCTCAATTCTTTTTTGACTTCAGGAAACAAATGGAAGTCACATGGAGCAAGGTCAGGAGAGTAGGGGGGATGAACCATAATTTCAACCCCTAATTCTTCAATTGTTCGTTGACAAATCATTGATCTATGAGCCGGAGCATTGTCGTGATGCAGCGTCCAGCCAAAGTCCTGATAAAGCGGCCTTTTTTTCTTTAATTTTGCCTTTAAGGGTCCTCGAAGTACATTAGAATAGTACTCCCCTGTTACTTGTATGTCCTCTAGGTACAATGTGATCGTAAATAACGCCAAATTTATCAAAAAAAATCAGGTGCATCACTTTACCAGTGCTTTTAGCAGTTTTGGCATTCTGCGGTCTTGGGCTGCCTTTATACTTCCATTGCATACTTTGAGACTTCAATTCAGGATCGTAATGATAAAACCAACTCTCGTCACATGTAACCACATTATTTAAAAACTGTGGGTTACGTTGCAATTGCCTTTTCCACTGCTGACAAATTGTCACTCGATTCGCTTTTTGTTCATCGATCATCACTTTTGGAATCCATCTTGCCGCGATCTTCCGGTACTCTAAATCTTCATGAATAATTTTTTGAGTGGTACCGTAAGACAAATTAACATTGTCAGAAATTCGTTTTTTGCCAAACCGGCGATCGTTTTGTATCAAGTCGTTAATTTCTGCAATTTTTGTGTCATTTCTCGCAGTTTGTGGTCGACCGGGACGAGGTTCATCTTCAACTGATTCACAACCGTCTTTAAACGTTTTATGCCACTCAAACACTCTACATCGTGATAAACTATTATCTAGATATGCACCTTTAATCATTTCAAAAGTTTCAGTTGGTGTTTTACCCAATCGAACACAAAATTTTATCGCGTATCTTTGCTCCACTTTCATTTTTCGATGGGTATGCAAAACACTGACAATTCAATAATTAATTTGTAACAAATGTCAAAGCCTACTTGCGGGGTAGTACATTAAATATAAGGCTTTCATGTCTCATTTTTTGGGTTATAAAATGTTACCTCTGAAAGAAGTTATAGCACCAGTCTCGTTATATACTGATATATCCTCGTATTTTAATAATTTTCTCCTGTACATATATTTTTAAAAAGGACTTGGTTATTATGGAATTTTAAATTATAACCATTTTATGGCATTTTTCGAGTTGTTCATTTTTTTCTGGTAAATAATATTGAATTTATATGGGAATTACAAACTAAAATATGTAAAATTTTGGACTTCTCTTGTCTATCAACGTTATGTACAACAAAAGAGATGAATTGTAATTTAAAATGTGGTTAGAAATATGTAGAAGGAGAAAGACTTTAAGTTTGCAATAAGTCTTATTTTAGCATGGAATTGATTTGCCTCTAATTACTTACGTTGGCACTATTAGTGGCTGACAGTATGGAAATTTTCAATATCTCTCTATTGAATGCGTTGCGGATAATGCTTTATGGTAATTGTTATTCTTTTGTATTTTCCATGGCTTCTTGCTTGGATTAAGAAAACGGCCAGTTATAGTGGGTTTTCTTTTTGAAAACTGACCTTTACGACGTGTCTGGGCCTTTGTTTATGCTCTTCGAGGCTTAATTTCTGTAGTGGAATTCCATTTCACGATTCGCCCTTGAATTCCTGTATAAATATTATGTGAATTTGATAGAAATAAGTTGAAAATGTCTAATAAAATTCACAAAGCGATGTGGCAACGCTACATTTTAGAATAACTATACAGTATCAGTCTTCCTATATTGAGTGAACGATGTTTGACTTTCACAGCCACCCTCTGTTCATAACTATTACTCTAACAATTACACATAGTTTGTTAATAAATGAATCCGGCCCTGTATGTGGTTTCTGCGAACCCCGATAGCACCCAACGTGTGACAGTGTCTGTTGGGGGAACGGGTGATCTGTTCAGAATTGGATTCCGATTGTGATCCCACCGGCAACCAGTAACAATGATTGATATATTTCGTAGCCGCGAACCATGGACACAATAGCGATTAACATCCATGTATACGCCAACAACACTCTGTCCCAAATTTCGCATGATGCATGCGAATCTTTGGATCAAATGTGCGAAATCGCTTTCTAGTTTATGTAAAATTAGACTTAATTGTTTTACTCAAATTCGAATCTTCTAGTAAAGTTTAAAGGGGTAGTTGTGCTAAGTCTATACAAACGATCTTGCAATAAATAACGAACATTTTTTTAGTGATTTTATATGTTCGAGCAAAAAAGTTACATAAGTATTTTTTGTTTTGCAACTTTTTCTCTAATATAATAATTTCATTGCTTCGTCTTGTCCTGATACAGAAAACGGCCACACAATATCAATTTGCCTAGTAATTCATACATTTTTGTGGAAGAAGTATTTTCAGCTTTAAAAAAACTAAAACCGAAACTAACAAATGCCATTAACAATATGCAATATACCTGTGTTTTTGATTAAAAATTGTACACATATCTTGACTAAACCTTGACTAAATAAATAAGTAGTTTCAGTCTGATAATAACCACCGTCATTTTAAGGTAACTATGTCCCATTTTAAAAAAATCTAATATAAATAATATTATTTTATTTGAAAGGTAGAAAAAGGCCCTTTAAATCTTCCAAAAAAGATGTAACCGTTATTTTTCAAACACTTCTGCTGTCCCATCTCTTTCCTAATGATGACAATTCTGTGTGTCAATCGAGATCCATTTTCGATTCTTTTAGAGAATATAAAAAAATCGTTAGACAAAACCAGAGAGATGATGGAGATCCTACTGCGAAGAAGAAGATTTCCCGCAGGCAGCGAGGCTTCAAAAGGCTCTTTTAAGATATCCACATCGCCGTATTGGTGCGCGTATCATAGAGGATGGCATAAAAACTGTAAACCTCAAAGATAGCATTAAACTTCTGCTGAGAACACTTACCTGACTCGGTCATCACAAATGTGGCTAATTGGGCAGAGGAAGAATACAACCCATCTATCTATGATTGGAAAACTACCGAACACATTGTTGACGATGACAAAATTAGATAGGCAATATCTAGCTTCTTCTAAATCTGGAAAACTGGAAAATTGAAAAAATGCCTTTTTTACAAAAAAATCATAACTTCTTTTATTTGTTTTTCGATAAAAGTGGCTGAAATTTTAGCTGTATCTTCTTCTGTTACATCACTATAAAAAAATAATTACTGTTTTCATGGGTCTTTAAAAAAAGGTATTTATTTTGAGAGCGCTATCCCACTGGCCCAGGTATAAAAGTATATCCCTTGACTACCGATAGATGTCGTTACGAGTTTCGATTTCGAAGATTTAGATATCGAAAATCGACGAGAAAGAGTGTGGGGTGTGTACGTACCCCACGAGGCCAGGTGAAGGTTAACGTTTGACCGGCCAGTGAATCTGAATCCCGACTCTTAACAGACGTGCCTTTGTCGCGTGCATATTGTTGGAGACTACCTCCACCACTATTGTTGCATTAGTTCTTTTTATTACCTCAAATTGGTAACATTGATAACCCGGCTTCCTGCTGGATTGAATTTAGACAAGAAGTACGATGATTTCACTTCATAACTTGACTGTGAGCTGTTAACTGTTGTGCAGTAGCAGCTATAATAAATTGCATTTCTATTGCATTATTAATTATAATATATTTATTATAAAGCTCTGCCATCTGGGCATCTTACGTAAGTCTGGCTTCTGGCCATATCTTTCACTCTACTGTAAATAGTGTATATAGTTTTGTGTTGTAAATAAAAGTGTTTAAATAAAGTGCACCGTTTCAGTTTACACGCCATTTCAGGACCTACCAGCGAAGCCCTAACAGTTACAGTCCACTAATTATTAATTCAGATAATGTACCCCACATTATTTTTGGTTCCCACACATATAATAAGAAAATATTTTCTACAAGAAGAAGACGAAACAACGATTTAATTTTGCTATAAATTATTTTCACACCGATCAGAGATAAGAGAAAAGTAATGGTATCGTAGGAATATGGTTACAGTTTTTAAGTGTGCTGTCAAATGGGATTTGATAGTAAAATTTTTCAAATATATTTCACAGGAACGGTTTTTCTGCGGTGTGAATGTTAAGGTGCGCTATCAAATGGGATTTGGTAATAAAGATTTTAAAACATATATTACCCTTGGAAGACTTAAATTATTGTAGAGACGTTTGACAAAATTGATTATGACTTACTTCTAACACTGCTAACCAAGCTGGATAGATTGACATTTAATTCAAAGTTAATATATGTGGTTAGTTAGGTTAGGTCATATCTTTTAAACAGACCACAATTTTTAAAGTGCCTTGGATACAAATAAGCTTCGCTTATTTCTTACTTACTAGCGTTAGTAAAAAACTTATTATACGCAGATGATCTCAAGCTATTTCAACAAATTAAATTCATGCAGGACTGTCTTAAGCTAGAAGCAACTATTGATTTGGCAAATGGTGGTTTTTTGAGACATTAAACTATTTATGTAGACTGTGAATAGCACTGGCCCAAAAACATTCCCTGTGGCACTCCAAACGAAACCGTTCTCGGGCCACTACTCTTCCCATCAATACTTACATATTGCACTCTGTTAGTCATGTAACTTTCCAACAAATTATATGCAATTCCCCTAATAATCCCATATTGCTTCAGGTTCTATAACAATTTTTTATGGCAAACCGTGTCAAAGGCTTTTGAGAAGAAGAAATACGCAGAGTTGGCGTTTTGGAGTCAACTGCTTTATAAATAATAGATGTAAGTGAATATATTGCATCTTCTGTGGATTTTTCCTCCTAAAACCATATTGATGTGGTGATTGAGGAACTTTAGTAGTCTCAATTTAATAATTTTTTCTTAAATTTTGGAAAACACAGAGAGTAAAGAGACAGGTCTATAATTTTCTATTTTACTTTTGTCTCAATTCTTAAAAAGAGGTTTTATTATACCTATTTTTTAACAGTTTGGATATTCCTGTTCCCGAATACATTGATTAATGAGATGGGTAAGTGGTCGACCAATGTCTTCATTTATTTCTTTTATTGTTTCTGCCCTAATACTATCCCAACCTGGAGAATTGTTTGATTTTAAATCTTTAATAATTTGTTTTACTTTATTCTTATTGGTATCCACAAGATATATAGTACTTTCCACCCTGTTTATATCTTCTCTATAAATTTGAGGAACTTTGATTTTATTTGCGTATTTTTCACCAAGGTCACTATAGTATTTATTAAAGATATTTGTAATTTTCAATGGATCTGTTATTTTTTCCCCGTTCTCTCCTTGCACAGTTTCAATTTTTGTTTTAGGTATTTCTTTGTCGCATAATGTATTAACACACTTCCATAAAGAAGCTGAAGAAGCTGATGTTTTTATTTATTAATTGTATTGTAATTGTATTGTATTAATATATTTTTTTTTTTAGATATTTTGACTAGATTTGTTATTTTATTTTTATAATTATTGTAAATAGATTTAAGTGCTAAATTATTTGGGTCTTGTTTTATTTGTGAAAATATTTAATTCTTGCAGTTTATAGATTTTAATATACCTGTTGTAATCCAGGGTGTTCTTATTTTACGTTCATTGTTCTTCAATTTTACAGTTGTGTTCTGTTGTGCCTATATATTTTTGTATTTCTTTAATAAATGTTTCAGTGGCCAAATGAACATCATTTGATTGACATATTGTTGACCAGCTTTCATTTTTTAAGTTTTTATAATTTATGAAACTTTTATAATGTTCTATTTCTCGTTATTTTCTTTTGATTTTGAGGTAAAGGCTACTGCAATTGGAAAGTGATCTATAATGTCACTTTTAAAAATAAATGATTTAATATTCGTAACACTACTGTTAATATTTTTTATGAAAAAATGATCTAGACAAGTATTGCTTGCAGTTCTTATGGTTTGATTAATGTAAGAAATGTAGCCATAAGAATTTAAAATATTTTTGTACTCTTCTATATGTTCTGAATCATCTAGTAGGTTAATATTTATATCGCCTGTAATAATATGACAATTATCTGTTTTATATTTTTCCAAATAATTTAAGAATTCAAAGTTAAACTGTTTGGGACAACTTTTCGGATAGTTATATATTGCTGTTAAATTTATGTTTGTTGTTTTCAGAAATCGACACTTTTATTATCTTAGAATCACCAACAATATAAATCTTATAATTATAGTTTAGTTTTGATTTTATGTATACAACCAGTCCATTATTTCTATTTAGGTCACTTTCATTGTAAAGTAAGTCATATCCTTTTAAACAAAAGGTGAGGGATGGATTAAACAATTGAAAAGTTTCGGATAAACTATTACATCATATTCAAAATTAAACTGCGATAGAAATATACATATTTCATCAAAATGTTTTGGCAAGCTTCTTATGTTAAAATGAATGATTTTGAATGAGTCATTAAAAATATTGTTATCAAAATATTCACATTTTTTAATTTTACTATGATTAACGTAAGTTGCCATTATATCATCATTTTGGTATTCTCTAATATAAGGATCAATACTGATTTGCGAGATTGTGGAAAAAACTTTTTTTTTTGAATTTAAAAATTTACAATAGACTATTACCTAATAAACTAATCTTTCTATTAATCAAAGCAAAAGACCATTTTTGTTATTTTTTAAAGTAGCTGAGTTTTTCCTTGCTCGGGTAATTTTTATTTCTTGAGTTATTTTATTCTTGGCAGCTTCCTATTTCAGTTGTTTGGAGGTATTTAAATTTTGAGGTATTGCGCTATCTTCAGTATGCTCTCCTGCTATGCTTGTGATGGGGACTAAAGGTCCGGCTATGGATGGTGATGATGGTTCCGGATCCGGATACGTTTCTATTTTTGGATGATACTTCTGCTATAATTTCTTCAATTTTTTCTGATATGTCTTCTATGAAAACCGATATTTCTTCTAACATTTCCTCCTTAGAAAGTTAAGTTTCTTCCGAGATTTCCTCCTTAGAAAGTAAAGTTTCGTCTGCCATATCTTCTTTAAAAACCGAAATTTCTTTCGACTTGGAAAGCAAAATGTCTTCTATGGAAAATACATTTTCGTCCAATATTTCTTCCTTAGAAGAAAAGGTGTCTTCCGAAATGTCTTCTTTAAAAGATGAAATCTCTACTGATATGACTTCTATGAAAAACGAAATTTCTTCTATGGAAGATTTCTTCCGTTGAGAAGAAAATAATGACTTCCGTTGAGGAGAAAAGAAAAGAAGACAGAAGAAATGGAACACGTAAACCAAACCAAAAACGGTGAAATAAAGTGCCATGAGGTGGAGTGAAAGTTGAAATTGGAAGGAGCTGTAAACTTTCCTCGTGTTAAGACCCCAACTTTCGACGGAAAGATGTCATGGACCAACTACCTTAAACAGTTCGAGGCAGCTGCGAGAGCAAACGAATGGTCTGAGAGAGAAGAGGCAGTGAATTTGACAGTCGCCCTTCGAGGAGACGCTTTATATGTTCTGCAGACAATACCTATGAAAGGGACAGATTTTGAGCAACTCAAAAAGAGACTAAATATGCGATATGGCCACGAACACTTGGAGCATTTATACCAGTCACAGTTAAAAAATCGTAAACAGAAACGAGACTAGACTCTTCAAGAATATGAAGTAGATATTGCCAGGTTGGTGCGATTTGCCTACCCATCGTCTGCATAAAACATGATGGAATGTTTGGCAGTCTAAACATTTATTGATGGACTCCGTGACTACAAGATGCAGAAAACCCTCCGCTTAGCTTGCCACAAAACATTGCTCGATGTCTTGTCCGCTGCTTTAGAGTATGAGGCAGCTACGCAAGCTTCTAGTGGATACAGTAAAATGATGGCCGTAAAGGAGGAAGAAGAGGAAGGTAAACTCGACCAACTGGTAAACATGATAAAGAGCCTTGCTGACAGAAAGATGAAGACAAAGACTATCAGGTGCTGGAATTGTGGTGAACTAGGACATGTACGCAGTTCATGCAAACGTCCAAGGGTCATAACGAATCAAGACAACACGCCGCAGGAAAACTAGAGCGGGTCAGCTTCAATCCGAAACCGTTTCAAATACCCTCTCATACTGATAGCATTTTTGAAATGTCGCGATGATAGTGTATACGTAGACGGCGAGGTAAATGGTAAAAGGTATACCCTGTTGGTCAATACTGGAGAAACTAGGACCATTATACGACTAATAATCATAAAAAACCGCAAGAGACTTACACCAACAAGATTGCGACTGCGGACTGCCACACGGGAAAGTGCCAACATCTATGGGGAAATTCACTCATACTGTTATTGTCGCTGATACCGAAGAAGATGTTTTTCTTGGAATAGATGTAATAGTTTCCATTTAGACTTTAAGAACAGAGTGATCAAAATTGGTGCCGAAGAGGTATTCCTACATCCATATGGGGAAAGTATCGTGCTAGTTGCTGTACAGGAGGATAGGTGGTACCTCGAAAAAGTGAAACCGTTATAGTAGCACAGCTTTAAGAAACACCTGACCTTGTCTTTGAAGAATTTATGGGTGCATATGGAGGTACCGGAAAAGCAAGACATGGTGTTACAACTGAACAACAACAAGATCTGCTCACGGTTCCTAAAGATTACTCGCTAGTCCATAGCACTTCCGCCAACATCTACGACGCTAGAGGTTTAGCATCTGTATTCCGGAAGAAGTTTGGACGATTGCCAGAACTTCAAAATCAGTTACCAGCCCCTGAAAAATTATTGAAACTTCAATATGGATCGCGTTATCTTTTCTATTTGATAACAAAGAATACCTTCCGAGATCGATCCTCCTATCATGATGTACTCAGTCTGTGAGAGCATCTACTGGAGTTCAATATACAGAAAGTAGCTACGCCAAAGATAGAGATCAACCAGCTGAATTGGAGGATCATTAGAATCATGGTGGAAGTAATCTTCTAAGTTACCCAGGTTGAAATACTGGTCTGCAGCCATTCTCCCAGCGTTCAGGTTATAGCGAAGATTGTCCCTTGTTATTTCCTTGCAACTGGAAATTGTAAAAGAGGCTCCAGTTGCAGATAACCATTCAGTTTCAGCTCCAGGGCGAACTATTTCTCAAGGAGGGGCAATGTCATAGGAATGCCTAAACCGTCTCTGTAGAGCGCGACCTTGTAAGTCTGCTACCCGACTTATGATTGAAACGGAGGAATCTTCTAGGTATACAGCTGACGCTTCGAGAAACTACCAGAACGAGCGGTACGTGACGTTGAGTCATAGAGATGGAATTTTCTGGTGACATTCGAGTGCGTCTAGAAACTACGGGTACAGAGTGGGCTTTATATAAATAGCATGAGTTCGTTGACGGACAGGCAGTTTAAAATAAAGTATTGGACTGAAAAGATAAATTGTAATAAATAAATTAGAATTGTGAGTTAGTTCCTAAGTATTATATAAATTAATTAGTACGTCATAAATAAACTAGAAATAGTTTGTTTTATATAAATAAAGTATAAATAAATTAAATAAACGTTACAATATCTTATAGCGGAGCTACGCATTTACTATCCCTAATAAAGGACAAGTTTCATAGTGTGCTTTGATTCACCTACCAAACCTCGTACATTTAAAAAAGTTTATATTTCCCATGCTCGGACGTATAATGAAACGAAGGAGAGTGCACGAAGGAAATTTCACTATGGCCGCAGTAACTACTACCTAACTACATCAAGGCAAATTATGTAATGGATGTTGACTTTCATGTGGCTAGTGTTATTTTCATTTCGCATTTGGGGAGGCGGCCGCTAATTTATGAATATGACGTATGTGTGTTGGCAGGTAATGCACATATGCCGAGTTCAGAGTTGAGAGCATTACAAAAAGACTCTAAATATTGAGATTAAAATGATGCAGGAGTTCTGGGGTCAGGACAGGATTTGAAGTAGATTCCAATCTGTTTAAAATTTTAGTTTTTTCAATAGGAACGTGTCAGAGGTCAAAAACATCGCAACCTAAATAAATATGCGCCATACAAACTTATATTAGAAAATATCGAGGATTAACATGAAAATAAAACAAATGTGAAGATATTTTTAGTAAATTGACAGAGAAGCGATAAGAGTTGAAGTACTACAGGATTTGGATGAATATAATACGTTCGAGTATGCTGTTTTATCTAACTAAATTCAGAATTATCTAGAGATTATACCAATAAACACTCCATGTTTTTATCATTTTTTTTTCTCGGCCGAAACGTAGCAGAAGCGCGGTGAAAGATTTTTACTTTTCATTTGTTTGTAAGACTAAATAGTTTGCGTCTCCAACCGCTGTATTCACCTAATTTATCACCCTGTAACTATTGGTTATATTACCTAAAATCGAATTGTCACGAATAGAAAACAGTATGACACAGTAAAATTTAGAAAAGATTAAAAAAGTCATAAAAAATATTAAAAAGTATTTCCAAAGTCACAAGTGGAATCCAGAAAATGTGAAACTGATATTAACTAAGAGATCATTAATACATGTAAGAAAAATTAATATGCCCTAAGTTTGAGCCCTGAGGAAGTCTAAGAAAGTTATACGTATTATTCGACAGACTTACCAGTTAAATGAGATCTTAATATGATAATGTTAGATCTTCTGAAGTTTGATATTGTTACACATGTTTTTGGTATCACTATTTATTTCAATTCAATTTTTACAATAACTCAATTCAACTTTAACAATAACTATCCAACTGATAACATTAACGTATAACGTCTGTCATAAAACTGGATCTCTGACGTCAGGTCGTCGACTTATATAACTTGCCTCAACCTTCTAGAACCTTCTCGAACAATCCGGATTTTTCTATGACAAGGAATAACATTTCGAGACATTTCTGGACTATTCTATCGTCTTCATTTACTCGTACCTTTACTTATGACGACCGCAGGATGCTGCATTGTGCTGCGTAACAATATTTTTTCAATAATACGAAGTTGTCGATTTAATGAAATGCCTTTTGTAAATAATTTCTATCCCTATGTGACTACGTCTATGAATAGATTTCGATTGGAATTGAAGTGCTTGATCAGTGATTGGTATTGCGAAATAAACGAATCCATCATGATAAAACTGTCAAAAATTAAATCATTTCTATTCTATCTCAATATGCAAATATTTGGATTTGTTTATTTATAGGTATATTAATATTATTATATATGTGGTTCCTTTGCAAAGATTGTTTAACTTTGTTAATATTTCCTAGGAGGGGAGGAGGGAGTCATGCAAATAAGTCAGTGAAGTCAGTAATAATTTTTATAGCAATTTTATTAAAGCGACACTGCATCATTTTTTGTTTTCGTTCTTAATTCATTTAATTTACATTACCAGATAATTTTTTATAGTAATTTTTCTTCATTTATTTATAGAATTTAATAATTATTATAGTGATTCCTATTTTTACGGTTTTCTGAACATAAAATTTATATCATTAGATCGTTCTTATGACAATAGTTTATTTACGTTCTTATTTGACTATTTTTAATATTTTTTGTTACTTATTTATATTTCTTCGCATTCTTAAACACCAAATTCATAATCACCAGATCATTTTTATTGTTTTTCGTTCTTAATTCAATGAATTTGATAATTTTTATAGCGATGTCCATTTTGAAGGATTTTTAAACATTAAAGGAACACGCACTTTTCTTATGCAAACGGGAGTAACGTCAAAATGCCTGAACTTACGTGTCCCCATCAAGTGTCCATGGGCCCAATCCTATCTTATGGCTAGATTTTGTGATGCAGGGTGTTGAAGTTAGAAATCCCTAATTCTTTAAAATGAACACCAAAAATCAATCTTAAATATTTTTGGAAGTTATTCACTCATTCTGCGTAGTAAAAATACATACTTAAATACTGAAATCAAAATATTGTCACTTACAGGGTGATTTATGATTCCGCAGATCATTTTCTGCCAAAGTAGGTATTTCTACCGAACAAAAATAGCAGAAATACCGAAAAATAAAATATCATCGTCAAAGTCTCTGAATATTTGATATTATATAGTTTTGTACTTTTTCAAAAATTTTATTGTTAAAATTGGATCCTATGACTAGTTTTCCAAATATAACTTTATGTACCTAATATTTATAAATTTTAAACAATAAATATATACTGACATGAGTAGATATGTAAGAATATATAAGAATATATAAGAATATATAGAATATATAAGAATATATAAGAATCTATAGATTTACTCTTAATAGCTTCGAAAGCCTCGAGATATTGAGAAATTTAAAATTAAATCCTGTTGGTTGCTTAAATGCCCAGATAATGTCAGAAACTCCTCCAGTTTTCTCAACACTAATCTAAATTTATCGTTCTAACTTCCTTTTTAACCTCCCCCTTTATTTCTATTCACATATTTCCTTGCAAGGGGTACATTTCAGTAAGTAATTTCTTCCCACAAAAAACCAACGTGCATGTTTAAGGACTAGGTTAAGTTGTGTGTTTTCACATCTGTCATTTTCTTCTTTTCTTCTTCTTTTGATTTTCAGTTGCTTCACAACAGTTAACCCAGTCATTTCTTCTTCTTTCTTATTTTATCCTACAACATCACATACACTTGGTGATTGGTTCATGGCCCAAATCTTATATAATAAATAATAAATATTTCTTCACTCATAGTTTACATCTTATTACCTATACCCTGTCATAAGTTTATCCAAGAATTTTTCGTTAGTACTTACCACCACCTGTAGAGGCCTTAACTTGACAGGTCTCCTTTCAAAAATGTTAGATTTTTATAAAAAACAGCAATGTTGCTTAAAATAGGCCTTATCTTTTAATCTGTTTAATGTATGTGTATAGTCTTGAATATTTTAAAATTTTTAACTGTTTATATCGACTAATATTTGTTTTTCAAATATTTTTAACTTTTTATAACTTGTAACATTGTTTTGTTTTACAATTTATTTCATCCCTCACGTTTTGATGAAACTTGTCTGTAGTATTCCCTAGTGGATGGAGAGTATGGTGAGTTTTTCTATTTTTTACTATTTTATATATTGTGGGCTCAAAGTCAACACACCTTACACCACATATTCTCCTTTCCACTAGGCGAGCCTGAAGATGAAGTGATGATACTTCGAAACCGGTCGCACTCAATGTTTTGTTGAATAATTAAACATTGACTTTCCTTGTGAGATATAAAGGACTTTTTCTCCCCCCTTCACCTTAAAATGTCAAATATTAAATTAATAAAGGAACAACCTGAATTAAAGGTAAATTATCAAATGACTAACGTAACGGAACCAAAACGTTAACGACAAGTATTAAGTGCAAATACGAGATGGCGGTATACATTAATTTTCTTCTACTATAGATTAGATTAGATTTAATTAGGACTATGGGCCATGTGGCCACCCCCACCTCGACCTTTTCAGATCTATTGTGGATATCCTTTAATCATTGTTTAAAGTACCTTGTCTAATTCGGTCTTTTGTAGTAGACTCCATAGACTGGGAAGTAGTTCTCTGGTATAGCTAGTTGCCCTTGATTTTTCTTCTCCAAGTGTAGGGAATCTCAGTCTTACTAGACCTTCGCAGTAGCACAATACGTGTTCTGGCGTTTCCCCTTCTTCTTGACAGAATCGACACAAGGCCTCTTCTGTCAGACCAATATTGAACATATGTTTGTTAAGCCTACAATACCCTGTTAATAGACCTACTAGTATTCTAGTATTTTTCCTATTAAGGCTTAGTAGATGCTCGGTGAGTTTAGACGATGGTCCTTTTATGAACTTTTTGGCCTGTCTCTGTCCTGGTGAGTTTTTCCACCACTCCTGAGATTTTTTAAACATCCACTGCTTTGTGCATGTTCTGATAGTTGTTTTTGTTACACCACAGAAGGGTTCTGTGCCAATAAGAGCATTTAAGGCTCCTTCTCGGGCTAGTAAATCAGCCTCTTCATTGCCCTTGTGTCCCCTGTGGCCTGGTACCCAGGCTAAGGTTAGTCTGTTTTGACTACCCAGCTCTGTTAGGGCTTCCAAACAGTCCCACACAAGCTTTGAGTGTACCTGCATGGAACTGAGTGCTTTTAACGTCACTTGATTGTCTGAGTATATGACAATGGTTTTTCCATTTACCTTCTGTCTTAATACTTCTTTTGCGCAGTGATGTATTGCTGCTATTTCTGCCTGGAATACTGTCGCATGTTTACCTAAGCTCAGTGAGATTCCTGTCTTTGGCTTGGTACTATATATACCTACTCCTGAACCTTCATGGGTTTTGGAGCCGTCTGTATACCAGGTGAGATCTGCATGAATAGGAGTTTCTCCCGTCCACGCTTCCCTGTCTGGTATACTTACTTTATATTGCTTTTGAAAGCTATACTTTGGAAGCATTTCCTCTGAAGGCATTCCCATTATTTGGTCGTTCTCCAACTCTTTATATAGCTCGCTGTAGTCGCGTCCATGCAAACTGCTTATGGGCGATGAACCTTTGTGCAGTCTGTATGTGACAGACCTGGCTTCGCCTTGAATTAATATATGTAGTGGTGTTAGTTTTAGCATGACTTCTATAGCTGCTGTTGGAGTCGTTCTCATAGCTCCCGTGGTACTCAGGTATGCTTGCCTTTGAATACCATTGAGCTGTCGAATGACTCCAGCTTGCCGAGTCTTTGGCCACCTTACCACCGACCCGTAGGTTATCATCGGCCTTATGACTCTGGTATATAACCACAGGGACATTTTTGGTTGTAATCCCCAATTTTTCCACACAACCTTCGACATAAGTTGAAGGACGTTGTGCTCTTTTGGGTGACTTTTTGCAAGTGTTGATTCCATGTTAACCTGTGGTCAAAGATGACTCCCAAGTATTTGGCCTCTTGAGCGAATGGAATCTTCACTCCTTTCAGTACTGGTGACTTTAGTCCTGTTGGTACTTTTCGTTTTGTAAAGTTGACTATTGTGGTTTTGTGAGGGTTTACTGTTAGTTCCTCCTCTCTGCACCACTCGTCGACAATGTTTAGAGCGGTTTGTGTGCGCTCCGATATTGTACCTGCGAACTTGCCTCTTACGACGATTGCCACGCCTTTGGTGTATGTCGCCAGGCTATACATGCTTTAAATATGCGACACATATGTGGAATTAGATTTTCCTGTCCCTTTTGTAGTAGAATGGGATATATTCCATCTACTCCTGGGGATTTTCTTCTACTATAGGACCGAGATCGATATTTTCTGGTAACAATCGGTCTACAGCATCATCGATGCTATTTAGTAGACGTGTTGTTGGAAATGTAATGGCGTTTTCCACTGACACTGGCAGAATGCACTGAGTATATTTGTGTCCCTGTTTATCGATATGAAACAGAAGAAAATATCAATACGCTCACAACGTACTGAATATCCAAAAAATAACACATTAATATTCGGTCTTAATATTGACATCTTTGATCTGATAGTATCATATAGAAGCTTAAATATCTATTAAATTGAGTACAATTTAAATAACATTGCTATCCAAAGTATCTACATCAGTTTAAGAATCGCCATTACGGCCCTGCTCTCATTGTGTCCCCAGGTTTATAGGGTGACACACACTGGCTCAGCCTTATATTGTTTAGAGGTCAGGGGAGCTACTAAGACTAAGGGCGACAACATCATCTGCTTGGCACGCGACAGTAGTTGAACATGCTCATAATAAAGCGATAAATAATAATAATACAGTTCATTACTTCTTCAATTGGTGTTGATGAATTATAACGACCCTATCGGGTTGCTTCATTTATTAAAGCTCATGTACATTTTGATTGTAATGTTGTAAGCCACAAATCGAAGTCAAAATATACTTGAGGTATTTTGAAAAAAAAAAAACAAATACATTTTTATCCATTATTTTTATGTAAGTAAATATACAGGGTTGGGATAAAGTATGGAACCAATCAAATATCTCTAAGGGTGCGTTTAACACAATGATATTTTTAAATGTTTATAGATCCTGCTCTCTTAAGTTCTCTCTGCATTATTTGAGCCTTACGGTCCCATTTTTGCATTTGTTTTGTACCGATCATAGTTAGAAATATTGTTAAGACTTCGGACTGGAGGCATTGGATCTCTATCATGTAAGATTGCAAGTTGGTTTTGTTTTGAATCGCGGTTTTTATATTTAGTCAAAGGCTGTGAGAACCCTTATACAGTTAGGGGTTATGGAGCTTAAGATACTATAGTTCTTGCACGATTGAGGACCGGAGTTATATATTTATTCCGCTTATTGTTTAACCCCCTGGGATCCTATTTTTATTATTAAACCCCGAATTGTAACAGATATCGTGACTTAATCACAGTTTTATTCTGAAACACTAATATAATAATTATTATAATATAATATATTAATTATTATCTGTGTCCGGAAAAAGTGAACCAATGTCAGCTAAAACAAGGCACAATTGGAAATGGTTTGATTAGGGAACTTTGCTAAATACAATTATTGATTGGTGGCGATATAGTATAGGGTAAGGGTACGATAGGCTTATCTTAATTTGGATCTCTATTACCACAATAGACCGAATGTTCGGGCCAACAATGAATTAATCAACCCCATCGAACATTGTAAAGGGTGTCCTCCGTTTTAATGGACATATTTGGTAAAAGATTATACGAAATTTTCTATTATAAAACATTTTGAAAGGTGTGTGCTTTAAATTCGGTAACAAATTGACATTGGACTTATAAACTGAATCATTTGTCAGTTTTAATGTATAAGGTGAACCAACACATGCATATATTTTGTAAGTATATGCAATATATTAAATTAGGTTGTGTAGAAAAGTCTAAAAAAATGTAGAAATCTTTTTTAAAATGTTATATTTTATATTACAAAATATAAAAACGTTATGTCAGTAAACATAAATAATTTTGATGTTTGTTTTTCTCTTCTTCTCTCTCCCATGGTAAACGCACTTCAGTCTTTTCAATTTTTTATCATAATTATTTATGTTCCCCCAAATTCCTCAAATGTTGATTATGAGTTACTATTTGAAGGACTTGAATCATTAGACTTTATGTATGAAAATAAGATTCTCATATTAGAAGATTTTAATATTACTTCCCATATATCCTGCAAGATAAACTCTTGCTCAACTTCTCAGGTTTCGCTACTAAACAACTTCTTAGAAGTTTTTGATCTCACTCAGCACAACAACATAGTTAATGATCATAGTAGAATATTAGATCTAGTACTGCATAATGATATATGTATGGTGGAAAAATCAATTGATCCTTTATTAAATGACGATTTACATCATCCTGCATTGATTTTTAGCTGTAATTTGAGTGTGAGTTCCAACACCAAAAATAACTTCAACAAATATTATCACAATGCTTATAGTTTTCGTAAATATGAAAATAACTTCAACAAATATTATCACAATGCTTATAATTTTCGTAAATATGAACTTTTGAATTCCACGCTTAACTTCTCGCACAACTGATTTCTTTTACCTACCGACTCTGCGAACTAGAGTCTATTTTTATGTATGAGAGAGTAATAAAACAGCATTTCTAATGCAAAACTTAGTACGGTCATTTTAAATATTTTTACAGAATAATCTAAATATTTCCTAAAATTGTAATAAATGAACCTGAGCTATTACAAGTTTTGGGTCTTTTATTGGTCCTTTATAAACATAAGCTACAGAACAATAGAAAAAGGTTTGGACAGGCCAAAAGCCCTGTGTATTAAAGATTACATAGCCGTATCTTAAGATTATTTTCAATAAGTACCTATTTGCCAATTAAGTTTTATTTTAATTCCAAGAATTTCTTACTGTATACGAATTATAAGTAGATACATACCTTCCCAACAAATTTCACCGAAAATGCCATTATAGGTTTTCCATTTAGTAAGGAGGTCCAAGTTGTGTATTCTTGACAGTTTACTAAATGTCGTTTAGTTGCAACTTGCAAGGTGCAGTGTGAATTCTAGTGTGATCATGGAAACTTTGGAAGGGCCGCGTAAACGATAAAAAACCGGTCCTCTAACAGTTAATGAAAAAACATTAATATTTAATTGTTTTAAATCTTTTACAGACAAACATTTATGTAAAAGTGTTGATGACACAGTGAAATTAGTTAGTAGTACGCTTGGTGTTGGGAAATCTACGATTTACAGAGTTGTTAAAGAAGATGAATGTGGCGAGTTTCAAACAGCACGTAAAGCTCCAGGAAAACCAAAATTTCAATTAGAAAATCTTTTGAAAGAAAGAATTCGAAGGAAAGTGCATGCGTTCTTCTTTAGAAAAGAATTTCCTACAGTAGACAAAGTTCTTGCCACGGTTCGAGATGATAAGGATTACCCTGAAATGAGTCGAAACACACTATGGAAACTTTTAAAAGAAATAGGTTTTCTATGGAAAAAGCATTCCAGAAAGTCTATTTTAATAGAAAGAAGCGATATTGTAGTATGGAGAAGAAATTACCTAAGGACTATAAAAGAAATGAGAAACCAAAGAAGAAATATATTTTATTTAGATGAAACATGGATCAACGAGGGACATAAACCAAATAAATTTTGGCAAGATGAAACTGTTACAAGTCGAAGACAGGCTTTTTTAAATAATTTATCTACTGGTTTAAATCCACCATCAGGAAAAGGGCGCAGACTAATAATAGTACACATCAGTAGTTTAAACGGTTTCGTTAAAGGTGGTTTATTGACTCTTGAATCTACTCGTACCGGTGACTACCATGAGGACATGAATACTGATGTCTTTAAAGAGTGGTTCGAACAAATTATAGATATTCTTCCTCAGAACTGTATAATAGTAATGGATAATGCAAGTTATCACTCGAGTCAACCAAGTTGTTAAAAAAAGATTTACAGAATTGGCTAAAGTCAAAGAATATTAAGTTCCATCCCGGTTCTGTGAGAAAAGAACTGTATCATTTGTGTTCTCTTCATAAAGAGAAATTCAAAAAATATGAAATTGATGAAATGGCAAAAAATCGTGGGATGACCACCATATCATTGCGAAGTAAACCCGATTGAACTGATATGGGCACAGATAAAGACAGAAGTTTCAAGAAAAAATAATTCTTTTAAAATGAGTGATGTTAAACAGTTGTTTTTGGAGGCTGTAAATAATGTGAAGCATAAAAACTGGGAAAAGGCAGTAAATCATACGATTAAAGAAGAAGAGAAAATGTGGAAGTTTGACAATATTACTGATGAAATGATCGAGCCACTCATTGTAAATATTGGTTGCGACAGTTCATCTTCTGATTTCGATTCTGATTTGGATTTGTAGGTAAAAAGTAGTTTTTATATTAAAATTATTATTTATGAACGTAATGTTGTTTAAAAGTCAAAGTTTAAACCCTTATACCTACATAACCCGTTTGACACAATGTTCTTAACATACTTTGTGGAAAAATAAAACATTTTAGAAAAAAATTGCACTTTTTTACCTTCAGCTGTTTAGAAGTTATAAGCAGGTTAATTAGGTGAAAATATAAGTGTATACTCGAGGAATAACTTCAAAAAAATATTTTAACTGTCTACTAAAAGAAGTGGTACGCCTATGGATTACGAACGCTTTATTATTTTAATACTCTCTCATACATAAAAATAGACTATTATGTTCTATTAAAAACGCCAGTTTACAAACTTTGTGATATTTGAAATAAATTCAGTGACCAGCTTGACTTATTTCATAGTATCTGTACATTATACGTAATGTCTGTCTAAACTAAACTCTGTATTTTTTTCTTTTTCACATACACTGAATATTTACAATATTTTTCTTTCTGTACTAATTTCTATATTGTGATTACTCCCACTCTGTAATTATTATTATTATTAAAACACGTGTTAGTTTATACATTATTTTAATAACTATCAACGTGTTTAAGTTTCATTAAAAAATCTCGTATTTTAAATTATTGTAACCTGGTACTTATTTTGTAGGAATTAATACTAAACATTTATTTTTAATTTTATTTAATCCTAGACAGATCTTTACATTTGAACCCTTTTGGTACATTTTTATATATCAACTCTGGAATAATCATTTCCTCTCAATAAATTTTCAAAACAATGATAACTAACAAATTATAAGCTCCAACTGGATGAACAAAGAACTGAGTAGTATGGTTGGAGGTAAAAGTTTTATATCTATGTGTAAAAACAAAACTGTCGCCTCGTCTGTTTATTCTGATGAGGAGTGACCTTTATGAGTAATCCTGTTGTTTAGGGGTTTTTACCTGATAATGACTATTGAGAAATCTATCTCTATATCCGAAACAATATTGTCACTCTGTGAATTGATCATTAAAAATCGGTGGATTTCAAACTGAAATACCTTGTTACACACGATAACAATAATATTATGTATCAAAATAAATTTTAAACAATTTCAAACTCAAAAAGGTAAATCAAACGAGGGTGGTCCTTAGGATCTCACAAGAGTATTTTATTACGACCGGTTTCGAGGATCAGATCCTCATCATCAGGTAAGGTCTAAAAATAGAGAGGAAAAACGAATGAGCTCATAACTAATAAAGTGGGTTTAAACATTTTAATATGAAAGTTGTCAAATATCAAGAACTCACCCGTAATTACTCATCTATTTAAGACTAAGCTAAGAGAATTATCCCAGGGTCGGTGTAAAAACAAGTATGCGAGTATTTTTTAAAATACATAAAAAATATAAAAAACAATAGTTGCAACAAAAAGTTGATGACAAAACACATAAACAAAAGTAGGTATAAAACTATTAATTAAAATTATTAAAATATTTCACGAACGGACGAACAATTAAGACAAAGAAATTTAAAAACTTTTTTAAACCCTACAAGCACTAAAATGGGTTCTTGGACAAGTGTTTATAATTCTACAGGAATTAAATTTTATTTAGATTAAATATACTGATTAACGCCCTCAAGATATAAATAGACGAATTAACCATTCTAATATTTAAGATAACAGTTTAGAGGTTGTCAAATTTAAATATTTTGACCATCGGCTAATAGATGGCGTTGGCGAAAAAAAATAAATGTTTCTTAATAATAATATAGGTTTATAAAATGAATTGTTTGAATTTGTACGTAATAAACAAAATGAAATAAATAAATTATTATTGTTAAAAGTAGAGTCTAGCATTAGCGTTGGAAAATAATTTTAGATGTATTAATATTCAAATTAAGAAGTTGGTAACAATCAACGGAAAAGGAAATGGTGTTAAAATGAAAAGAGAGAAAAAACTATTGATTTGGTTAATTATTTTTTGAAGTAATGTGCTGAAAAATGAAAATGGAAAAGGAGACAGAATAAAAATAAGGAATAAGATAAGTATAACTAATAGAATTTCATAGGGAAATTTTAAAGTAAAAGGGGGGGGGGGGTAATTTAAGAGAAACGTAGATTTTAAAAAAGAACTGAGAACGTGGGTGTGGATTCGGAAAAAACTTGTGAGTTTAGTGATAATGCCTTGTTACTTTTTCTTAATCTAAATATTTCTAGGTTCTCCAAATTATTCAATATCAACTTGTTGTGGCAAATGTGGAGTACCCTAAAGCCATCCCCTGAGTCAAAATCGTGATTGGACTCTACTAGATGGGTGGCAAAATGTGAGAAGCCGGTTGTGGCAGTATTCAAACATCTTAAATGTTCTTTAAGTCTAGTCCTAAAATTACGAAAGGTTCTACCTACATATTTGGCTGGGCAAGACTTACAACTGAGTTCATATATGCCTGGTTGATCCATGATGTCCACTTTATCTTTATTCTTGATGAAAAAGTTACTAATTGAGTTGGAGGATTTAAAAGAAATTTTGAAGTGATTTTTGAGGATATTGGAGACTTTATAAGAAATATTTCCAATATAGGTAAAAAACTGGTTTAGCTATGGGTTCCCCTTTGAGTCCCATATTGGCAGACATATTTATGCATAACTTTGAAAAAGACAATATCTTAGATAACAATAATTTTTGCCAATCAATCAAATTTTACTATAGATTTGTGGATGATATTCTAATACTATGGAGTGGTAGCAAAGACTCATTGAATGATTTCTTGTCTCATGTTAACTCTCTACATACCAACATTAAGTTTACTTTAGAAACCGAAGTAGATAAATCTATAAACTTTTTAGATTTAAAAATATCCCATAACAATGACTCTGAATTAAGTTTTGATATCTATAGAAAACCCACTCATACAGGAGTAGTAATAGATAATTTGTCTAATCACCCCATCTCGCATAAATTAGCTTCCTTTAATTGTTATTTAGAACGTCTATTACGAGTACCTTTATCCATTGAAAACTACAATAGAGAACTTAATACAATAAAAAACATAGCTCATCTACACAATTATGATCACAGTTTAATCGATAAAATGTTGAGTAAAAAACAAAATAGAATTATTCAAAATACAACATTTATAACTAACCCTATACCTGTAGAGGCTAGCATTAGTAAGTATATGTCACTTACCTATATTGGAAATATTTCTTATAAAGTCTCCAATATCCTCAAAAATCACTTCAAAATTTCTTTTAAATCCTCCAACTCAATTAGTAACTTTTTCATCAAGAATAAAGATAAAGTGGACATCATGGATCAACCAGGCATATATGAACTCAGTTGTAAGTCTTGCCCAGCCAAATATGTAGGTAGAACCTTTCGTAATTTTAGGACTAGACTTAAAGAACATTTAAGATGTTTGAATACTGCCACAACCGGCTTCTCATATTTTGCCACCCATCTAGTAGAGTCCAATCACGATTTTGACTAAGGGGATGGCTTTAGGGTACTCCACATTTGCCACAACAAGTTGATATTGAATAATTTGGAGAACCTAGAAATATTTAGATTAAGAAAAAGTAACAATGCATTATCACTAAACTCACAAGTTTTTTCCGAATCCACACCCACGTTCTCAGTTCTTTTTTAAAAATCTACGTTTCCCTTAAATTACCCCCCCCCCCTTTTACTTTAAAATTTCCCTATGAAATTCTATTAGTTATACTTATCTTATTCCTTATTTTTATTCTGTCTCCTTTTCCATTTTCATTTTTCAGCACATTACTTCAAAAAATAATTAACCAAATCAATAGTTTTTTCTCTCTTTTCATTTTAACACCATTTCCTTTTCTGTTGATTGTTACCAACTTCTTAATTTGAATATTAGTACATCTAAAATTATTTTCCAACGCTAATGCTAGACTCTACTTTTAACAATAATAATTTATTTATTTCATTTTGTTTATTACGTACAAATTCAAACAATTCATTTTATAAACCTATATTATTATTAAGAAACATTTATTTTTTTCGCCAACGCCATCTATTAGCCGATGGTCAAAATATTTAAATTTGACAACCTCTAAACTGTTATCTTAAATATTAGAATGGTTAATTCGTCTATTTATATCTTGAGGGCGTTAATCAGTATATTTAATCTAAATAAAATTTAATTCCGTAGAATTATAAACACTTGTCCAAGAACCCATTTTAGTGCTTGTAGGGTTTAAAAAAGTTTTTAAATTTGTTTGTCTTAATTGTTCGTCCGTTCGTGAAATATTTTAATAATTTTAATTAATAGTTTTAGACCTACTTTTGTTTATGTGTTTTGACATCAACTTTTTGTTGCAACTATTGTTTTTTATATTTTTTTATGTATTTTAAAAAATACTCGCATACTTGTTTTTACACCGACCCTGGGATAATTCTCTTAGCTTAGTCTTAAATAGATGAGTAATTACGGGTGAGTTCTTGATATTTGACAACTTTCATATTAAAATGTTTAAACCCACTTTATTAGTTATGAGCTCATTCGTTTTTCCTCTCTATTTTTAGACCTTACCTGATGATGAGGATCTGATCCTCGAAACCGGTCGTAATAAAATACTCTTGTGAGATCCTAAGGACCACCCTCGTTTGATTTACCTTTTTGAACTTATAACTCACACATGGCTACCACCTTCAACTTTAATTTCAAACTGTTTGAATTCGTCCCTATAACTTTATAAATTGACTGCATCTGAAGATGGAAAAATTGTTACTTTCCGAAACATATGTAGTGTGCTAAACAATAAAAATAAAAACGGCCAGGAAATTATCCTTATTAAAAATTTCTTTTGGTTTTCAGATGGAAGATAATCCAAATCCGGTCCTGTATAGAGCCAATTTGAGCGGCAAGTAACAGAGGATAGCGGGAAGCAATTCGCATTCGAAATCAAAATTCACGGCATTATCTGCGAGGCCGCAACTTCAACTACTGCTGCAAGTACAATTAGCACACGAGTAGGGCGGCCACTTACTTTGAAAATTGCCATCCAGATTATTGAATCGAATCTCAGACCGCCCTACATTGTCGAATTTTGAAAGAAAAGATCAGAAATGGAATGGGGATTGGATTCAAAAAGGGACCTAAAGTCGGATCCATCCCAATTTTTGACCACAATTGAACCCGTTTCTATTTTCTAAAACCATGCAACAATATAAAAGAAAATAAATGCAAAACAAATTATTTAAAACTAGAATAACTGAAAAGAGATCCACAAAAAATATTTTTAAAGTAGGCCACGAGTCATGTCTGTGATAACTTCGCACTAAACTTTAATTTTTGTAAGGAGTACTTTAGATACTTTTTTTTGTTTTTATTAATGTTAAAATCATTAACCACAGATATGGATAGAGAATAGAGATATGAAAAGCCCATTTTCCACGGTGTTTCAAAGTAAGCATACCATCAGGGCTGGTATATCTAAGGGGGTCGCGACATAGACCCAGTAAATGGATGAGGGGGTGACTGAGGCTAGGGGGGAAATAGTAGTCAGCTTAAGTTGGCAACACTTTTCTGATGTTCGTTTGAACGAGCATCGTGCATAATAATGTCAATATAGTACAAGTGGAATGAACCACTGTTTTCCTCGTAGTCGTAGTCCAATGGTGGTCCAATGTCGAATTAAAACTAAAAACATTTTGTACTTTTTTATATACCAAATTATGCAATTTGTTTCCCCTTTATTTTAATGTTACATGAATAGGTACATGCGTTTGTGCTGTGGTAAATAAAACTGTTCATGTGAAAATTATATTTTAAACTACATTGTGACTGCACTCATCTCGAAACTGAATGCTGTAAATCCAGGATTTAAATCTTTCATAGTGTTGCTTGGGATAAATTGTAAAAAATGTGTTGGACAAAACGTTTCCAACCTAAAATTGGATGAAAAACATGATAGAAGAAGGAATTTTACCTTTATGACATTCTCTTTCAACATTTTTAAGTGACTTTGTGGTTGGTGACTGTTACCACAGTCAAAAGATTCAAAGTAAAAAAAAAGTGACCAAGTTCTAATGAGAATACATAAGTTGAATATGAAAATGTAATTACTTGATTTAAATGTGATTTAATTAAGAGTTACATAGATGTTTCATATAAACAAAGTGCTGTAAAATGTTAATAAATGCAAAACCATTATTAAAGAGAAATTAGTTATCATCAATAAGATATTTTGTAGTAGCTGGTCTCTATAAATAATAAACTTGAAAGACTGAATTAGTAGTCACTTTTACACTAGAAGTAAAAACAAAAAAAATGTGTGGTTGAGACTAATTTGTATATTTAATAAAAATATATTTAACATAAAAGCAGGTGTTATTTGAAATGTTTTATTTTAGTTTAATAATCTTTATAAATTGTGGGTACATTTGATCCAAATCTTGCAAATACTATAAAATGCATATGCTTCTATATGGTTAGTATTGGAGTAGAAGCACAAAAGTTTTGAATAAAAATATATTCTTTAAATACAATATTCACTAGATATGCTAATTTTGGTAATTTTCTATTTGAAACCATACATGTTTTCAATTATAGTTTTCATACGTTTATAATTCTGGAGATACCGGAATATTTTGCTTGATTACTAAACTTTGGATGTTTTTGTTGTAGTCTGCTGTTAACACTATTGTCCTGAAATATTAAAAAAGCTAGACAAAGGTTTGTCTAACTCTTTTGTCAGCTTTATTACTGTTATTCTGCATGCAGACATTTTTTACTGGAGATTTTCTCTAAGAACTGTATTCAGTTTCAAATTTCGGCCAGTTTTAGGAAAGTACCTCTGTTGTAAAGGTATTTCAAAGCCATCCTTTGTGAGATGTAGACAACAAATACATGCTAAAATGTATAGAAAACAAATCACAAGATATTACACAAAATTATTTAAATTAACTAATAACATACAAATGAAGTGAATAATACCTACCAACAATTTAAAAAGACCTAAAATAAATAGACTTAAGGGACTGGAGCTCTAAAAAAGGGAGCAATAATTTGTTATGCATCATCTATAAGAAAATTGTCTTCATCTCTTCAATTACCTTTTAAAATAAACAAAACCAAAACAGCACAAAATTGAAAGTGATCTACTTTTCCCGACGTATTCTATGTACATCTGAGATTAATAATTTATTAAATTGAAATATTTATCCTAAAAAATATGGGCATTTTATAATGGAAATGTCATTTAAAAAATGACATTGATTTTTTTTCTTATATTGGTAAACCTGGCGACTACAAGTTGCCACGTTGCCAGATCAATGGCGACTACTATTTCGAAAAAAATGGCGTCCAAAATGGACTCCTATGTCGCGACCCCCTTAGATATAACAGCCCTGGCATACCATGTAGGCCGCCATGTTTGCAATTTTAGCGGATCACGCACATAACATATATTTACTGTAGTATTATAATTACACAAGGTAAAACCTTCACACTTGGCAAAATCGAAGCTTTGTTACTACTTATTCATTCTCTCACAACCTCCGTCCATGTAAGCGGGTGAATTTACCGCTTTTGCAGATTCCTTTAGTGAATCGAGAATGTCTATTCCTTGCTAATGAGTCATAATAAGGACAAAACCGGTCCAAGAATAACGTTCTCTTTGGTAAGCAAGATCAAAGTCTGTTGCGGAATTAGCTAAAGGAGTAGTTTTTTTCCGAAGGGAAACGGAAAGATGTTTGTGATAATAGTTTTAAATTTACTAAAGAATATGAATTTTTATAGTTATTAGCTCTAATGTGTAACTAAATCCTTAATATTTTCGAAACATGTTTAAATGTGTTAGTCCTATTCTGTACACTTCACTGTACAATCAAAGCGCAAGCGCGTAGGTCGTTTTTTAGAAGATGGCCGCTTTCAATTCTACGTGCCTGATGAAAATTACATTTCCTATCTCCTCTATCCATATATGTCACATACTTTGATTACTATACGGTGCAAGAGAGAGGTCAGACACGCCCAACATAGTGCGCGGCCATTTTGATGCCTTTACCACAGTTTATAGCTAAAGAATCAGTTCGCTCACTCTGCGTCGGCACTTTTGATCTCAATGTTTCAGTTTATATACTGTGCAACTCGGATAATACAATATATGACAACCGCATATAATAAAACAGCAGTCTTCTGCGTATCCTGAATTTGTATCCCTGGAGTGGATGTTATTTTGAAACTTTCAACTGGTCCGAGTCAGCTAACTGATTCTTTAGCAATAAACTGTGACTTCAAAAATAATAGGTCTTTTCCTTTACATCGAAAGTGTAGCACTGAGTTACACCACTTCTGAAAATATCGTTCCATTTATACAAAATGTATGGATAGAACGATATTTTCAGAAGCGGCATAACTTAGTGCTACACTTTCGATGCAAAGGAAAAGACCTAATATTCACTTACACTGACAGCAGCAAGTAAAATATCAGGTGCGTTTTAATCATCCGCTTCTGCTTCCGGAATTGTCGGTTTAGTAGTTTTAACTTGTCAGATTAAAACAAGAAAACCGACAATTCCGAAGCAGAAGCGGATAATTAAAACGCACCTATTAAAAATATTGCGCCAAGATGTAGGCAACACGTAATAAGGGTTCAAAATGGCGGAGTTTTCTATCTCCTTTTAAAAGGCACTCAGAAAGTTGCGCAGTGCGACCATTCTCCGTATAGTAAAAGAAAATCAAAGTATGTGGTCGTACCTCTCTCTTGCCCCGTATAGTAATCAAAGTATGTGGATATATGCACATACTTTAATTTTCTTTTACTATACGGAGAATGGTCGCACTACGCAGCTTTATGAGTGCCTTTTAAAGAGGCGTTTGATTTGAAACTCGAGCGAGCGAGCGTCGAGGAGACCGAGAGGTGATGACGTCACATCAAATCAACTAAAACAGAGTAAAAAACATAACCTCGCTTTTTTGTGATTCTTTTTTCTGGGTTGTGTGTCAAAATCACATAAGTATGTGGTCAAAATAGTGAACAAAAAGTAAAGAAAATGGAAAAACTTTTAATAACAAGGGATAATGGCCTTGAAATGCAGCATATACCACAAATGCCCGCTTCGCTGTCATACTTCATGACTGTGAAAATGTATTTTCCAAACACACATTTTGTGTTTTTTATGACTAATAATTTTAGCTATAAGACAAAAGTTGCTAAGTAATTTGTTGACTTCTTGTCTGGTCTTTAATTTTGAGATTCAAATTTGTTTGTAAGTTAATTAAAAAGAGATAAGTAGAGACAAAGACAAATTTCTCCCTCTTCTCGATCCTTCTGCTCTGAGAACATCGAGCTCGCTCTATGCTCATGCTCCAAAGCAAAACAAACACTTTAGGGATCTCTCGGAGTGTCAATTTAAACACGTTTGCAGCGCTCGAAGATCTCCGATGATCAAATCAAACGCACCATAAAAGGAGATAGAACACTCCGCCATTTTGAACCCTTATTACGTGTTGCCTACATCTTGGCGCAATATTTTTAATAGATGCGTTTTAATCATCCCCTTCTTCTTCAGAATTGTCGGTTTTCTTGTTTTAATCTGACAGGTTAAAACGACTAAACCGACAATTCCGGAAGCAGAAGCGGATGATTAAAACGCACCTGATATTTTGCTTGCTGCTGTCAGTGTCAGTGAATATTATTTTTGGAGTCACATTTTATTGCTAAAGAATCAGTTAGCTCACTCGGACCAGTTGAAAGTTCCAATATAAGATCCACTCCAGGGATACAAATCCAGGATACGCAGAAGACTGTTGTTTTATTATAGGCGGTTGTCATATATTGTATTATCCGAGTTGCGCAGTGTTTAAACTGGAACATTGACATCAAAAGTGCCGACGCAGAGTGAGCGATCTGATTCTTTAGCTATAAACTGTGTCACAGGGTTCAAAATGGCCGCGCTCTATGTTGGGCGTGTCGTACCCTCTCTTGCCCCGTATAGTAATCAAAGTATGTGGATATATGTGCCATACACTTTTTCATAACCTTAATATTTTAAATATTTGACAGCTGTTGCCAACTTATCAGAATCAGTAACCAATAGAACAAAAGAGTTGTTAATGTTTTAATTTGGACTCTAATTCTCAAAATTGGATAACATTACTTAAAACGTACGAACTACACTAAATTTATTGTAAGAAAGGAGTTAAGGAATTTTGTAACTCTCATTTCGTGGCACTTTATTACCGAACTGTTCGAGTAAACGTTTAATTGAAAATGCACGAGAAAATTGAGCTCCAGCCTAGCACCGTGTAATTTACCAAGGAAATGGCAATTTACCCGAAACATTAGATCACAATCAGAGGCGGAAATTGAAGAGAATTTAAGGAACAATGATTTATTATTCTATATCTCCGATTAAAACTTAGTAAATTTGTAGGTTTACATTCTAGTAGGTATAAATAAATTACAAATTATACATAAGTATTTTTTCGCATACCATATGTGAAATTGAATCATATCAACCCCAAAAATATGACCCAAAGTAACGTATATCGTCCATAGCCCTTATCGTCCCATGGGCTGCTAAACTCATAACAGCCCGATTTTGTAGTTTTTCACTAGATATCTAGATACCTTTGACTGTCACTTGCGTACTTTGACGTTTCACATAAATTTTGATTAAACGTCAGCGTGAGTCTATTAGTGAACATGAATAGTCATTCAGACAGTGACGAAGAATTTACAAATACTCCACCAAATTTGCAAGAGGAAGCCAACAATGTTCCTCCAAATTTACTACTTACTAAGTCAAGAGAAAGGTACAAAAAGTACTATGGAAAAAGAGTAAAAAAGTAAAACCTAACTGAAAATGTAGTACTTGCTTATCTTTCTGAAAGATCAAAGATTGTAAATGCAGGTACACTATGGTCTGAATTTTCAATGTTGAAAAGCACTTTTAATTTTAATAATTTCCATAAAGTTCGAGCATTTTTGAAACAGAATTTTGTGAATTACCTGCCCAAAAAATCCAAAACATTGACTCAAGAACAATGCATGAAGTTTTTTAAGGAAGCACTTGATTCTGAATATCTTATGATGAAGATAAACAAATAGATAAATATATATAAACTAATTTCTTTTTTTACTAACGTTAAATTGTAGATTTCTCTTGTGATGGGATTATACGGAGCAGAAATGAATTGTTGAATATGAAGCTTGACCACATATATAATAGAGTAGATATATTGATTGTTACAGTTCCAGAAACAAAAAATAAATTCGTACATTTTACTACTTAAGTTTCTTTTATTTGTAAAATTAAAGATTTTCGTTATATTTTCCTTTTCATTGTTTTTTTTTTGGTAGGCGAAAAACAATTGTGTGTCACACATGCAGAAAACGCTTTAGCAGCCCTTAGCCGTGGGCTGCTAAAGCTCATTCTATGCCTTTGTGACACAATATACTTTAAAGAATAAGTACTTAGCAATCTGATAAAAATGCAGAAGACTATTTACAAGTAGTGCCTGAACATGGGTAAAGCAAGTGGGCCCAAGAGATCGCAATATTCTGAAATTTATCCCTACCTGCTTAAAACATAAAACATAAAGATCATTATTTTCATATTATTCTTCCTATAATTTTAGTTACAATCCTTGAACTTGCTAAATTGTTTTGAAATTGTATTTAATAGCAAGGGTGAGAAACCCTTCTAAAAACCTATAGAATTAAAACAATTTTAAACGCCACTAACTCAATTTCATTGGTCACTGGATACTAACATTCCATGTATATTTTCATAAAATTATGTTAAGCCATTTTAGAGTAAGATCACTTATAAAATTTTCAATTTAACACCCTGTAACTTTTTTACTATCCATTTTTTATAAAAGCCATTTACCTTAAATCAACTTATTTCCGACCCCAGAAACTGTCGTTAAATTTATTGCATATGTTTTTGTTACACCCTGTATATTGATATAAAAACTAATGTCACCAAAATTTATAAATTTCACGGAAAAAAATGTGACTAGAAAATTTTACTACAATGTTGTATTAGTAGACTTGTAGAAAAATACTTAACAATTTGTAGAAAATTTTACTACAATTTATAGTTAAAAACTATTAATTATTGTAGCAATTGAATTGTCGAATAAAATGCTACAATAATAGGAAAGAAGTCCACAATGTTTAGTATATTTTACTATTGTTTGTAGAAGTAGAAATTTATTACAATTATCGTAATTACTACTACTAACTTCTGTAAAAATTTGTACAAATATTAATAATTATCTCTACAAAAAATAGTAATTTTCTCTACAAAAAATAGTAATACTTTACATCCCTTCTTCAAAAATATTCTATAATATTGTAGAAATTCTAAGTCATGTGAACAAAACAGAATTCTGCTATTGGCCAACGTTTGCTGACGTCGATCATAAACGGCCAGACAGCAGTAGCCATTCGCCATGTTCACGTAACAAAGCATGGTACATATACGAGTACCTATAACACATTATTATATTATAAGCACCGATGCGTTTGAGTAAATTTTAATAATAAATTTTATTGGTGGTAAGTACATTTATTATCGTTTCTGAATAATTTACCTTTAGATAACTACATAATTTAAATAACCTTGGTAGATTATTAAGGGTATGAAAAATTCAATTGGTAAAAATTTTTATTTCATATTTTTCAGGTACAGAAAAGCCAACTGAGACTGAGGGCGCTATTATTACTGTTATTTATTACATAATGTAATTAAGAATTTGTATCTTTTATATTGAAATAAATTGAATATTTTATTAAGGAACATTTTTTTCTAGGTTATAATTATAATAATTATGGAATACTACTACAAATTTTATTAAAAATTACTACAATTTGTATGAATTTTTACTATTTATTGTGTGAAATTTTCGTATTTATTTTCATAAAACGCAATACATTTTTAATATAAATTCATACAATGAATAGCAAAAATTATAACAATTTGTAGAACAATTCTTATGATGCATTTGGGTATTTTTACTAAATATTGTAGATAATAACTCTACAATACATTCTCTACAAATATTTGGAAATTTTTACTACAAATTGTCCCTGTCCCTATTTGTACTATTTATTGTAGAGAAAAAATCTACAATTGTAGAAATTTGTTCTACAATTTTTTTTCCGTGTTGGGTGATGAAGATTCCGAAAATCGTGTTTTTTTGGTCGAGGGTCAAATTGTCAAAATATTGAAAAATTGTCAGAATGGTCAGTTAAAAAACAATTTGTTAGAAGGGATTTGGATCCATTAAAAGTTAGGAGAATTGAAAAAAGATGAAGAAAGGTGAGAAAATCGCTTTAAATTAGAAAACTGAAAAATTCAATTTTTAGTAATGTGTAAATATAATCTCCAATCCCCCCTATGAAATTAGGAAATGTATTCCTGCGCCCCCAAAGTAAAGACAAATTTGAAAAAGCTGAGAAATAAAGAAAAGAAAAAATACTGCATTAACGAGGGATCGAACTTGGAACTTCCAAGTACATGCCTTGGAGCCTCTACCAATTGGACTACCGCAGCACATAGCTACGACAGTCGAATTTGTAGATGTTCAATCATCAGATTACGACTCTCACCGGCACACAATATTCTCTTCCTCTCCTCCTACCACACTCAATTATCCTTTAGCCAACCTTGTAACATCGTATAGTATGACACCAAGCTTAACTTAATAAATTCTCAGATCCTTCATTCGTTTGCCAGTGTTAAGTTTTGGTGTATGAACACTCGAAATTTTTAAATTTAATAGTTTTAGTTTTATAAAGTTGGTATTTACAATTAATAAATAAATTTAAATCACTTGTTGCAGACGTTTTTGTATAGGGTTTAAATTAGGATTTAATACAAATTAAACTGGATTAATGATGACCATGGTAAATACAAATTTGGTCTTACTTCATTGTAAATACCTTGAGATTCCTTGACTTGTGAATAATAACCTCATTTCTGTCTTCAGTTTAGATTAATAACAGATAAATATTTTTTCATTGGCATCTTTCACTTCGACAACTTAGGTCATTAGCCTCGTGTTTTATGTAGGTTATGGATTATGCTAGTCTAATACTCCTGCACCTCTACATACAGGCCTTGTCACTGTTTCCCAGCGCCACTTTAGGTACAGAACTTTTAATTAGAACCCAATAGTGAATACTCGAAAAGCTGGAAGAACTAGACGAAGGATGACTTTCACCCAGGTTCTCCGAAGTTAGAATAAAAAACCGTAGCTTAAAACAACGAGAATTTGGGTTGAGCAAACCGTTAACTATGGTAACTTGGGCACGTGATAAACTCAAAGTCATAAACTCTGGGGAAGTAATGAAACTCAAGTTTACTATGACATGGATACCGGGACCAGCAGTGGAACCGGACTGAATAATGAAGAGACTAAGAATTCAAAATTCGGGGCTCCAAACGGAGAAATGGAGAGTTATTTAAAGACAGTTCGACCCTAAGGAACAGCAACTTTTCATTAACATGGAGAAGATAAATGAGAAGCAAGGAACACCGTTCCTGAATTTCTCCAATATCTTGATAAAAAAAATTGGAGAAAAAACGGAATGTGCTGTTCCTGCTGCTCCTAAAACCTTTCAGGAAAAAGAAACTCCCACTGAGGGAGAACATATACCAGAGGAGAATCAGTCATTGATCGCAGAACCACAAGAAAGTGGGGCTACAGAAGAAGTGGCTGAGGCTCCAATGGAAATTGGGGGCTTAGAATCCACAGCACATGAGTTAGGTGAAGACGAGGAGAGGACTCTTTTAGGGGGCTTACCGCTGTCTGATTCAGCTACTGTACCAGATGAGGAGGAAGAGGACCCTACATCTAGAACTAAGAGATACCTTAAAAAAATCAAGGTGATCCAAGCAAATATACATCACTGTTGGACGGCAACAGATGTCTTACAATGATGTATAATAAAACAAAACATTTATTTTGTATACAAGGGGCAAATTAGAGGGTTGCATATATCAGGGGAGTTATGACATGATTCACTCTGCGTCTGGACACCCAAGAATCTGCATTATTCAAAATAAAAGTTTAAAGATGTTTCCATTATGGGAATTTTGTACAAATGACTTAGTGACAATATCCCTCAAGCTAGATGGAAGAACTAATATAATTGTTGGATCTGTCTATCTGACCAACTTTGGGCTCCCTTCACCAATCAGTGGAGAGAACTGGTTAGTCACTGTGAAAAAAGAAAATCGAACTTCTAGGGTGTGATGCGAATGCTCACTATATAGTATAGGGGGGATGACATTAATAACCAAGGAGAAGTTCTTCTATAATGTATTGCTTCCAAAAAACTAGAAATGGCAAACGTTGAAAATGAACCAACCTTCGTAAATCTGTGCGAAGGGAGGTAATTGATATAACCCTTGGTACACAACGGGCGTGTTTATTAGTGGGGAAGTGGCACATCTCAAAAGAAGCGTCACTTTCTGACCAGAGGCATATCTTATTTAATCTGGGTACAGAAACTTCGGGTTAGAAGACATATCGTAATCCTAGGACCTGTAACTGGTGGGCCTTTAAGTAGGAACTCAAGCAGGGACTGGAGGACTGTCCTTCGACACCGAAGAATTCAGTGGAAGTTGAGTTTGTCAGAGTTTCTAACACATACCTTAACTAACACGTTTGAAAAACCTGCCCCATAAAAACAAGGAAAGAGGATCGAAATGCTGTATGGTGGAATCGAGACCTTTCTAAAAAATCTGATGTGTCCAACACATGACTTTCCTATCTAGTTATTATAGGCTTTTTCCGGTTATTTTGTACAACCTATTGCAGCATCTCTATACATGTTTAGAGGATAAACTAAATATATACATTGTCCACATACATCTACCTCGAAACATTTTTCTATAGATATTCATTGAAAACGAAAATACTGAAAACTTTAAATTTCCTACAATTTTTTCATTACGGTCCATTTTAGGAAAATCATGTACAAACAAACATTATAGAGATCGATATCGCAAACAACTTTTAGTTCAACAATTTTCATAAAAATCAGAATTTTGCACATTTTGTCAAATTTCTCGAATACGGACCATTTCAGGAAATTTTGACATAAAACAAAAATTATAGATAATAATATTAGAAGTGACTTTTATTTGAACAATTTTCTTTTCCAAACATAAATAACAGATATATTCCATAAAATATAAAAACGGCCTCCCATAAAGTACCCCTCCAGATGTTCCGACTTTGTCCAAAATCTAATCATTTCACGTCAAGCCGAAATAAACATTTAAGTTTAAAATTTAATATTTTTTCTTTATCCGTTTTTGAGTTTTTAGCATAGCATCACTTCAACTCTCTAATAGGACAGTCAATAAACATCCTTATTTTGAATATTTCATATTAATTACAAAAGTTTTCAAACTTTGTAATAATAATAGGCTAGTTTAAATAACACTAGGTTTAAATTTGCAACCATTTCCAAGGTCGAGAACTAGTTAATTTATAGCAAAATGGCAGTTTTGTTTATAATGTCAAGAAAAAAATTGCAAGTGTTGCAAACTTAAAGCAATATATATTGTATACGTCTGCATTGACGGCCTATAAGGAAAGTATTATAGGAATCATGGTTTTTTTATAAACAGACTTTATTTTGAATTATTATCTAGTAATATGAAAATTATTTCTCTCCAATGGAAAATTAATGGATTTTGTTACATACTTTAGGAAATTGTGTTTTGCTTTTATATAATATAAGAGTGAGTTTATTAAAAACTTTTATTTTATAACTTTGTAATCATTTTCTTTTTCATTTTTACCGCTATCAAAATTAAGTACCTACCTGTTTAATTAAATTGCATTTTTGTATTAACATCATTTCGGGTTAGTAGACTTTTTTCTCTAATATTATTAATTTTTAAATTCTTAACTTTTTGGTCTACAGGATGATATAACATTCAAAACCATTTTCTAAATTTTATTTGAGTTAATAATATACATGGCTTCGTGGTAAGGCTCACACTATATCGATTTCTTGACCTAAACTTCCAAATCCATCAAAGCTTGATATCGCCAATATAGGAACATTTACATATCTATTCTGTAATTACACGGTCGTCACCAAGACCCGATAAACCAATCAACGTGGAAATTGAGCAGGAAATAGGTATTTCGCATCGCGCTGCCACCAGATGGCTCTACCGATCGGGGAGGTAAGGGACGGTGGGTCGGAGCATGGGCATCCCCGCTTAATTGCGTGTCCCTGCGATCATCACCGCGACAGGTTGTAATTAGAGCATGGTTGATTGATGACGTGTCATATCTGTAAACTTATCATTGCGTCACTTTGCGGCTACATTAACATATAGCCGGGCTTTTAGGTTGTTGGCGAGCTGCTGCTGCTGGTGCTGCCGACCTTTTTGGAGTTTCTTCTGGCCGACGACTACGAAAATCGATATGGGATTTTACATGGACGTGCTTACAGAGAAATATTATTTTCTAATCGATTTAAACACTCGACACTAAGTAGTTTAGATAGAAAACCAGCCTTGTAATATATTATATTCTACGAAACAATTGAATTATTTCACTTAAAACAATAAAACAACCGATTTTTAAATCACAAATGAAAATTATATTAGCACATCTAATTTGCCAAATAACTAATAAAACTGACTATATCGAATAACTCAAAAATACATATCACCGTTGAAAAACCGGTCGATAACAACGTACGCTTTTTCTAGGAATTAGAACACTATGGACGTGCGCAATTTCTTTTACATGCGGCCATCCTGATAAGATTGTCTGTCCTCAGACAAAACGGTTCTATATTAGATAAACAAAAAAAGATAGACATCCATAGCAATAAAACATATTATAAATCCTAATAATAATTATTAGAGGTTCGTTGATCTCATAAGATCCTTGTTGAATTCTGAAAAAGAAAAAAAACACTAAAGATCCGTGTTGATCTTAAAAATGAAAAACTAAAGAACAGTTGATCTCGTAAAATCCGTATTGAATTTCTTATAGTAATCGAATTATAAGTAGATAAATACCTTCCCAACAAATTTCACCGAAAATGCGATTATAGGTTTTCCATTTAGTAAGGAGGTCCAAGTTGTGTATTCTTGACAGTTTATTAAATGTCGTTTAGTTGCAACTTGCAAGGTGCGGTGTGAATTCTAGTGTGATCATGGAAAATTTGGAAGGGCCGCGTAAACGACAAAAAAAACGGTCCTTTAACAGTTAATGAAAAAACATTATTTATTTTAATTGTTTTAAATCATTTACAGACAAACCTTTATGTAAAAGTGTTAATGACACAGTGGAATTAGTAGTACGCTTGGTGTTGGAAAATCTACGATTTACAGAGTTAAAGAAGAGAAATGTGGTGAGTTTCAAACAGCACGTAAAGCTCCAGGAAAACCAAAATTTCAATTAGAAAATCTTTTGAAAGAAAGACTTCGAAGGAAAGTGCATGCGTTCTTCTTTAGAAAAGAATTTACAGTAGACAAAGTTCTTGCCACGGTTCGAGATGATAAGGATTACCCTGAAATGAGTAGAAGCACACTATGGAAACTTTTAAAAGAAATAGGTTTTCTATGGAAAAAGCATTCCAGAAAGTCTATTTTAATAGAAAGAAGCGATATTGTAGTATGGAGAAGAAATTACCTAAGGACTATAAAAGAAATGAGAAACCAAAGAAGAAATATATTTTATTTAGATGAAACATGGATCAACGAGGGACATAAACCAAATAAATTTTTGGCAAGACGAAACTGTTACAAGTCGAAGACAGGCTTTTTTAAATAATTTATCTACTGGTTTAAATCCACCATCAGGAAAGGGGCGCAGACTAATAATAGTACACATCGGTAGTTCAAACGGTTTTGTTAAAGGTGGTTTATTGACTTTTGAATCTACTCGTACCGGTGACTACCATGAGGACATGAATGCTGATGTCTTTAAAGAGTGGTTCGAACAAATTATAGATCTTCTTCCTCAGAACTGTATAATAGTAATGGATAATGCAAGTTATCACTCGAGACTTATGCCCACAACCAAGTGGTTAAAAAAAGATTTACAGAATTAGCTAAATTCAAAGAATATTAAGTTCCATCCCGGTTCTGTGAGAAAAGAACTGTATCATTTGTGTTCCCTTCATAAAGAGAAATTCAAAAAATATGAAATTGATGAAATTGCAAAAAATCGTGGGATGACGGTGGTTAGATCACCACCATATCATTGCGAAGTAAACCCGATTGAACTGATATTGGCACAGATAAAGGGAGAAGTTTCAAGAAAAAATAATTCTTTTAAAATGAGTGATGTTAAACAGTTGTTTTTGGAGGCTGTAAATAATGTGAAGCCTGAAAACTGGGAAAAGGCAGTAAATCATACGGTTAAAGAAGAAGAGAAAATGTAGAAGTTGGACAATATTACTGATGAAATGATCGAGCAACTCATTGTAAATATTGGTTGCGACAGTTCATCTTCTGATTTCGATTCTGAATTGGATTTGTAGGTAAGAAGTAGTTTTTATATTAAAATTATTATTTATGAACGTAACGTTGTTTAAAAGTCAAAGTTTAAACCCTTATACCTACATAACCCGTTTGACACATACCTTGTGGAAAAATAAAACATTTTAGAAAAAATTGCACTTTTTTACCTTCAGCTGTTTAGAAGTTATAAGCAGGTTAATTAGGTGAAAATATAAGTGTATACTCGAGGAATAACTTCAAAAAATATTTTAACTGTCTACTAAAAGAAGTGCTACGCCTATGGATTACGAACGCTTTATTATTTTAATACTCTCTCATACATAAAAATAGAGTATAGAATATTCGATAAATGATATGAAATAGTAACCAACAATTTATTAAAAGTGAGTAAATAAACAAATCTTTAATTCCAAGAGACCTTGTACATGTATGGGAAAAGTCAAAACATAGTGTACAATTTTATGAGGTAGAATAGAAAATAGAATAGAAAATGGAGATCAAAGCACTTTATCTAACTGCCTAATCTTTAGGTATAAATGATGGTATTAAAAATGAATAATTTTAAGGAATATACAACTCTGACACACAGGAAATGATTTTTGGTTAGACAACTCTGGCACTGAGCCACTCATTTACACTATAATCTGATAGCAGATTCTAATGATGGAATACTTGCTTCTATTATAACAGAAATCGACCAAAAACCCTTTGATTTATGCATAGTTGTTTCGTTCTTAAAATTTTATTTCGTTACGAATTGAAAATTATCCCTGTACACGGCACTGCGGTGCCTCTACACAAGAAGTCTATGTATTTCCTTAAGACGATCATTTGTCATTCTCACTCAAGACTGATGGAAGGAAGGAAGGAACATGAAACTTGAAACTAGGCCACTGCTAACAAATAAATATTTGCTCAAGTAAATTAAGGCAAGACCACGGTTTCGAGAAAATCACTGATACTCAGAATTAACTTATCCAGGCGCTTGTCAATTTGATTAATTCATCGGATTAGTCCAAGAACTGATGAGGGGTCTAGTTTCAAAGTGTATAATCTCCAATTTATAGAAAATTGAGGTTAAGTGTGTTTTTTATATAATTTTTCGCGCTGAATTGGAATATGGTATCAGTTTGTATCAAAATGTATAAGTTATGCTTTTTAGTGTAGAAAATCTGTTTAGATTCAAAACGTACAATCTGCACTAAATAAAGCTTCTAATAAAGATAATAAATTAGAAATTAGTTACAAAGTGTACAATTTTCAAATAAAAATATAGTTTAATTTGGCACAAATTTGCAAAAATATACATAACGGATAAAACAGTTCAAATAAGTGATATCTTATCGAATTAATTCATGTTTTTTGAGTTTTTCCTGTAAAATGTATTAATTTTGAGATTGTATACTTTGAAACTAGAGCCCTCTGATATTATTATATTATTATCTCCAGAGAGTTATTATTTAAAGATTGATATCATTAGTATCTATAGGTAGGTATAAATAAAAAATGAGACAACAAAATCTGTTATTTACTGTTCGATTCAAATCGTGTCTTCAAACTTATCGATGTTTATGATTTCTTTGTTGACATTCATCGAATGTAACAGACTATGTATTAAAAGATAATGTTATGTGTAAGTTGAAAAAACATGTGTTGGTAAATATCCGTGATTGCCTGAGAGGGTAAATACAACCGAACCTATTCGAGATGTTTATTTATGCAGATAGAGTAAATACGGTTGAGAAGATAACCTTAGAAAATTAGAATATATTGATAAATGTCAGATCTTCTGTCTATAAGCATGTGCGTCGCCATAGGTGGGCAGTTTCCCCCCTCTTTGTTTACAATAAATTTGTCCATAACATAATCCTGACGAGGCGATCTTCACATGTTGTCAGATCTCTTCTCTCAAAAACTTACTAAAAATTTTAATTTAACCTTTAATATGAGGTTTTTTAATTATTCAGTACAATCACTTAGAGCAGTGGTCATCAACCTCTCAATGTGTTGAGCTACTTTTTTAATTTTGGAATAAACAGCGAGCTACCCACACGGAAGCCACGTAACGCAACGTAAATGAAATAATTCACAGTTAATTTATCATTAATGTATTTATTTTACTATTTAACTGGTAATACATAATACATAGGTACTAATAATAAACTAATAACAAAATTACTAATATTACTAGTACGTACTTATTCATAGCTACATTCCTACCTACCAAACGAAGGTGTTTGAAAAATAAACACAAACTTTTATCCAGCCACAACGGCATGTCACGTAAGATTTAAAAATAGTTAATAATAACAACAAAAAAGTAACGCACTATCATGAACATAAACATTGAAAAATAAAAAAGCACGTTCAATGAGAAGGCTAACACTAATTTTTTTAATGTTTGCAGTATAATTTGATACAGCCATTCGAATACAATTATCCAAATGTTCATCTGTAAGTCGATTGCGATATTTGTTCTTAATAAACTTCATATTGGAAAAAGAAGATTCACACAAATAGGTTGAACTAAATAATGCTTTCACTTTCAAGGCAACACGGCATAGAACTGAATATTTGTCTTTACTTACAATAGGCCAGATACATTTGGTACTTGAGACTAACGATTTTAAGGCTAAATCATTTTGAAATTCAATTCAACTGCCTCTTTTCCTGATAATTTAAAGGATACAGATAGTATAAATTCTCACTTCACCAACATTACTCACACACAAAAAACTCACCCCCAACTTTATCTTCTTGATCGATATCAGAACCAGTCTAGTGATAATACTTTTCAATTTTTCCCCGTTACATCATCTCAAGTGAGAAAACATCTTTACAAAATTAAAAGCAACGCTGTAGGTTCAGATAATATTTCATTGAGACTAATTCACCTGGTAGACGAATTCCTATTAGAACATTTAACGTTCATATTTAACACATGTATCTCCAGTAGTCAGTTCCCGGAGCAATGGAAGAGAGCCTCTGTTATTCCATTACCAAAATGTAACAATCCCACTACCCACTCAGATCTTAGGCCAATTAGCATACTGCCTACTCTATCAAAAGTATTAGAGATGATCTTAAAAGAACAAATGAACAAGTTTATGGAAGAATACATCTTACCGGCTACGCAATCGGGTTTTCGTTCTAGTCACAGCACTACTACTGCGCTTCTAGACGTAACTGAGTATATATATAATTCAATTGATAAAGGAAATGTTACTTGCCTAGTGCTGCTTGACTACAGCAAGGCCTTTGACACACTTGATCATCAACTTCTAATAAAAAAACTTTCCTATTTTGGATTTTCTGCACGGGCCGTTAAACTTTTAAAAAGTTATCTTGAAAATCGCACCCAGAAAATTGTCCTGGACGAAGCTGTGTCGAGATCCCTTCCGGTTAAGTATGGTGTTCCACAAGGTTCCATTTTAGGACCACTACTTTTCTCACTTTACATTTCAGATTTTCATCAATTTGTAGAAAATTGTCATATTCATCATTACGCCGATGATTCGCAACTCTACTTGTCTTTTAACCAAGGAAATTCTTTACAAGCTCAATACATCATAAATCTAAATTTAAAAAAATTATATGATATATCGTCAGCACATAATCTCAAATTAAACTCAAAAAAATCTGTCTTTATGCTATTTGGGCCCAATAAAGCTAGAAATCTTCTAACTAATAATTTTAAACTTAGCATAGGTCATGACCCCATTCCACTTGTTTATGATCATAAAAACTTGGGGCTGTGGATTGATTCTGAACTTAGGTTCACAAAACATATTTCTCAACTGTGTCAAAGCTCATACAACGTGTTAAGACAACTGTATCCTAATAGGGATATACTTTCACCTAAACTTAAATTAAAAATGTGTGAATCACTCATTATGTCAAAGTTATCATATTGCGATACGGTATTTGGACCAGCTCTTCTTCAAAGGGATTTAAATCGTCTTCAAAAAATTCAAAATTCGTGTATTAGGTTCGCTTACGGTATACGCAAATTTGACCATATTTCACAGAAATTCAAAGAATCAAAATGGCTGCATATCAAAAAATTACATTCTTTGCATATTCTGAATATAACTCACAAAATTCTTAAATATCAAAAACCGAAATATCTATTTAATAAATTCACACATTTCAGTAATAATTACGGAACTCGGAATAAGAGTACGTTAGTAATTCCCAAATTTAGTTCATCCATTGGACAGCGAAGTTTCTCTTACACCGCAGCTAAATTATACAATACACTGCCTAAAGAATTTGGATCGTACACTCTAATTAATTTTAAAAAAAGGTTAAAAGGCTTGTTTGTCGGTTTAGGACGGTTCTAATAAAAACAATAATCTCTGTTCATCTCGGATCTGCTCTTTGGTTCTTGATATTTTCTTGGATCTTTACTGAGGTTGAGTTGAAAAACAGCCTATGCTGACACTCCGCCTATTCACCTTTGTTATTTTTATATTTAGGTAGAAAAAAAAAATTTATTCTTTCTTTGTTTTTTGTTATGGTGAATAAAGACGATTTATTATTATTATTATTATTATTATTATTATATATTACTTCCATTTCTGTTGTAGCGATGTCTTCGCCAAAGTTCTGCATAACACAAGTTGCAAACTGTTGGATATCTATTTCCATAAAGGCTGAAACAACAAACTGCGCTACTAAAGCCACTTCGTTGAAATCCTTAAAACGATTTTTGAAGTTATTGTTCAGGGTAGAAACTATTTCTACATGATATTTGCTGTCATAGGGTTCTAATGGATTTTGAGATATTTTTTCTGAAAGAATAGGAAAATGCTTGGCATCCCTGTTAATTAGGTTTTGTTCCCAAAACTCCAGCTTTTTGATAAATGTTTTTATATCAGAAATCATTTCCGCTAGTTCTTTGTCTCTCCCCTGAAGCTGCAAATTAAGTTCGTTTAATTTCTCTGTAATATCCACGAGAAAATCAAAATCTCTAAGCCAGATTGAATTTTCTAGTTCCGGAGCGGTTCATCGCGTTGTTTGAAAAATTGAACTATGCCAGATAGGACATCATTAAAACGTTTCAGCACCCGTCCTCTACTTAACCATCGGACTTCGGAGTGAAGGAGTAGGTCCCCATATTGACAGTCAACTTTATCGGCCAAGGTTTTGAATAATCTTCTTTGTAACGCTTGAGCTCTAATCTTGTTCACAATTTTTATCACCAGTTTCATAACGTTGTTTAGTTTCAGGAAATTTCCACATAATGCTTGCTGATGGATAATGCAGTGGTAACAGAGAAATTGCGGAAAAGTTTCATCTTTACGACTAACGCCACCAGACCCTTATCACAACCCACCATAGCTGGAGCGCCATCGGTTGTCAAGTCTACCATTTTCGATAATGAAATTTTCTCGGAAGAAATAATATTTTTTAAATGAGAAAACAACTCCTGCTAGTGTGTCCTTTCAGTGGAATAAACTTCAAAAGATCTTCTTTAATCGTAAAATCACTAAAAACCATCCTGACGAACACAGCCATCTGAGCAGTGTTAACGACATCTGTTGATTCATCCAGTTGAAATGAAAAATAAACACAGTTATCTAAGTCAGTTCTTAACTGTAAAAAAATATCATTGCTCATTACTTCTACACGTCTCATCACTGTATTAGCAGAAAGTTGCATAGATTTTATAGCTGAAACTATCTCGTCTTTATTTCTAAAGTTGGCAAATAACGAATCAGCAGCTTCTAGAAACGCCTGTTTTATCATTTCCCCGTCTTCATAAGGTTTCTTTTTTTGTTCAGTTCTCTGGGACACACGGTACGATGCTTCAGTTGCAGCTTTATTTTTGTCGATTGTTCTTAAAAATATTGATTGTTGTCCAATTAACTGCTTTTTTAACTGTTTCAGTTTCTCCTTTCTGGCGGCAGAATGTAGTGGGAATGCTTTTTCAAAATTAAAATGTACAGTTTTATGATGTCTCTCAATATTTCCTTTTTTAGCAACGGAGACCGAAGTATTACATAACAAACACACATTTTTATCTTTAACTTCTGTAAAAAAGTATTGTTCTTCCCATTCCGAATGAAAGTGGTATGTCTTTACCTTCTTACAACTGCTTGCCATAATATTATTTTTTGTTGTTCTCTACTAACCCAACCGCTGGACGTTGGTTACGCGTTCAGTTTTAAACCAAGCACAACGTCGCCGCGCCGTGCGTATTTATCCCGTTCAAAGCAATCCTGATCGTTCTCGAACACTAACGCGCTGGTCCGGCTGCTGTTTATGTTTAATATTATGACAATTAGATTTTTTTGTGGAATTTTCGGAAGCTTCTCTGATTTTTGCAGTTTGTATTTTTTAAATTAAAATCGTTGTGAGAGCTACCAGAATTACCTCCGCGAGCTACCGGTAGCTCGCGATCGACAGGTTGGCGACCACTGACTTAGAGTTTTTACATGTGTATCATATTATGGGAATATTGAATATCCTGGTTGATAACTTTTAAGTTTGACAACATAAGACATTTTGTTGACAGCGTCAAGGTTCAGCTTAGATACTTGTAACAGTAACTTTGGTAATAAAGATTCGTTTCTCACATAAAATATTACTTTCTTAATACATAGCAGTGTGTATTTTATTAAAATTAATTTAATTTGGGCCCCGTTTATTTCTCAGAGTCTGATTTTGTTGTTTAATTAGTTTTTGGCGAGGGGGTAGTGTTTATTTTCGCATATTATTTTTTGCATGAAGCAGTTTCTGCAACCAAACTTACGTGTTTGTACACGTTTCTTTCTAGAGGTACGTAATTTCCAATTTATTAAGAAAACCATTGTATAATGTGTGTGTTTAATAATATATAACAAAATGGCTATAATTATTTTAGGTGAATTGGAACAGAGATCCATTGTTACAGCTACTTTTGTTCATTAAGTAGGTAGATGAATGTCTCGACAGCTTTAATGGCAGCACAAAGTTCGTACCTATAGAAAAGAAGTAAAATGTATGCTAAGTAAAAAATCTCTGCACATGTAGTATTGGCAAAGGACTTTTGAAATGATTACAGATTGGCAATTTATTTTATAAACCTCCCTCGACTAGCCACTCTAGTAGCTATTAGAAGATTGTAGAGTCATTTAAACGAAGAAAAAAAATTGAATCACTAGGTTTGTTTCCGAAGCGAGTTCCTAACATAATGAGTATGCTCAGTACAAAGTAACTGTTCCAGCAGAGCAAAGTTCGTAATAAATTGAACTTGTTTGGTGTTTCCACAAGATTAAAAACTTGTTCATAACATGTTTGTTATTAGTTTTATTAGTTCCTAAATAAAATACGAACTTTACTTTAGCGCATGCGTTTATTTAAAATAATTTTTCTTCCTTTTCACCTTTGTTTTTAATTGGATTTTTGGTTAGTTTTGTGAGTGCCTGTTAGCTTTAATTTTGACTAAAATCTTAAACAACGTTGTAACAGTAAAAAATATAATAAGAAGGGTAGTTTTTATTTATGCAATTTTGAATTGATGACAAAGTATAACCTCAAAATCTTCTTTTTTTAATAAATATAATCGAATGACCTGCATTTAGTTAAAACAGTCAGCAAAATTAATTTTTTTACGCCTTGACTAGCAGTACATCGGATGTACACGAAATATTTGTACATCGGATGTATCCCCCATTATTTGTATATCATAATTCTAACCTTACTTTATTTCAGATGATTGAGTGGAAGACTTAAATATTTTTCTGCAGAATTTCACAAACCTTAGAAGCAAGTTTCACATACTTGAACAAATAATATTAATGCCGTGACAATAAGAAGACGAAGCCGCCACCAGAAAATTTCAATCCATACCTGGCTACGCCGACCGGCATAAGCACCAACGGCTTGGACACAGCTCACCTACTATGTCAAAAGGAGACCGATGTACAAATAAAACGCGTACAGCCGATGTACTTCTAGTCACTGTCATTTTTTTAACGTTCCAGCACACATTTATTCAGAACCCATTCTGAACATTATTCTGCTCATGCATGCGTATCAGATAATGATTGTAACAAGTTTGGAACCCACTAGGGGAACAAACCTAATAAAGGCCAGAATTTTAAATCAGGATACATTGGAAAATAAATTTGGGGACATCAGGTCGGTTTAGGATTTTAGAGAGAGATCAGTCTCAAGAAAGGTTAATTTATCCTGCAACCAGTAGTTTGAGTTAGTTATTTTTCATTTTCCAAAGTTTCAGAAAGGTATGTAAAATAAATTATGCAATTTAAATGAGGAAAACCGATAGCTCTACCTAACAAATAGTTTAAATTTTGATCCAGATATCCAAATTTACCAACGTTATGTGCTACGTTTGAAAAGTACCTCGTGGAACGGAGTAGAACTAGTAGATTTTTTTTAATCATGTGATAATCGAGCTTATGTGGAATAAAAGCTATAGATTTGTTTGTGTTTCCGGTTTCCATTAGAATAAACTAAAACCTTTCTTTTAAATCAAATTTGATTTCTCTTCTCCTGGTTTTTGTTGCAAGTTTCAAAATAAACTTCATTTTTAGCTGTGGTATTTTTCATCTAACATTTTTTATAAATATTTTTTGCTCTTAATAACCAGATATGTAAATAAGATGAAAAAGAATAAACTGTGACACAAAAGACAACTGTCTGTACATCTCACAGAAATACATCTACAACTTCAGTTGCTTTTTTCCAGTGAACTGTATAGTTAAAAATAGTTTTCTGCTTTTTTCTTTGTCCATTGTCACATAAATTACATTTACTCCGTAAGCTCTAAAATTTAATTCAGAGGAAATAGATCTTACTTGACTTATCAGTTCTGCATTAAAAGGCCATGGAGCAGATCCCATCGAGAACGGCTTCGAGTAAAATGAGTAAAACGAGGTACTTTTCAAATGCAGCAATGTTAACGGTATGTTATTTATTTGGCTATTTAATCAAAACAATTATTTTATTATCATTTTTAAATCAAATTATATTTTTGTACCTATGACAATGTATTTTGTACTTTTTTAGGTTTCCCATGTTGTTAAGTGCCTGTAGTCGAGAAGACTTGATTAATATAACCAGTGAATAATTACACAAAAGCTACCAGTTGTGTAAAAAACATTTCCAGCCCAGTAGTTTTTCATTTGGATCAACTCAGAAATGTTTATTTGAAAATATACTTTTGACAATATTCTGACACACACCCACAACAAATGAAATAATTGATCATTCTGAATGAATCTGCATGTACCCTACTAAATCCCACGACGATTTTCTCAGTACACCAGGTATTAAAAATAATATTAAATATAATATAAAAGTGTTGTTTTTATGTATTTTTTAATTTAAATATTTTTTTTAGGTCCCAGCAAAAGAATGACTAACTTTGAAGATTGAAGAGATATTGTTGTTTCTATTTTGATAATGCATGTGCCAGTCCCAAAAATATCCTTCGGTTGGGCCACAATTTTTAAACCAACCATTTGCAGATTAGTTAAATCTCAAGCGGAATTTAAAAACAAAAAGCCTCTAGCTAGAAGACATTCCAATGAATACAAGCAGTTTGCGCTTACATTGTATTTTTTAGGACCTAGGGCATATTCCTTTGTCTAAAATTTTGTGCCTTTTGATGTGTAGGTATTTTTCATATTGATATTTTTATTAATCTGATTTTTGTAATATGTGTTTTTCGTATTTTTCCTACAGTACTTTTCTTCAAATCTCAATTTAATTCATAGTTCTAATAATTATGTATCTAAAAATGCAAATTTATGTATACAACAAATTCATATGATTTATAAACAAATCCTAAGTCGTCTGGATTTATGAAATACAGCTACGAGGATGTACCATAATATAAGTTTTCCAATAAAAGTCCTAAGATGTATCATTGATGCACCCTGGCTCTAAACGATTATCTTCATACAGACAAATAAGAAAAAGAGGTTACTGCAAAACATGAGGGTCGACTCCACTCCCACGTTAATGAAGTGCTGCAATGACTGGACAACTCTGCACAGAAGACTCGAAAGAAAAGCCATTTGAGCTAGTGCTAGAGTAAAACAGTGTAATAAATCGATACGCCAATTATTGGTGATGCTTTTCTACCAACGACTACTAGATTAATTTTGTTTACAAAAATGGAATTGTAAAAAATCACAGATTTATCCACCGAGTTGTCAAATTATTATAAGAGTATGGCGAAAGTCTTAATACAAGGATTGTTTATGGTATTATTGACATTATGATAAGGTTCTAAAACACATAAAAGGCTTTCAAAATGACAGTTCGGAAGTATTTGCATTTTTAATGCCAGTTATTATCAGTTTAATCTATTTTTCTAAGTACACAATTAATTAATACATCAATAATTTGTAATAGAATCCCTCTGTTAAAGAGTTAATGTTATCAAAAAAAACTGATGAATTAAGTACAACGAGCATTCGGTCTGGTTCCTCAAGTAAAAACTCTTTTTTAATATAGCGATCAGTAAAATTTACTTCAAAATAAATTATTGTGAAGCCTTATTTTTTCTAATTATATCACTAACCTTCAATTCAGAGAAGAAATAGTGGATGTTGCTAAATAAGTTTGTTACATATATTTAAATCCTTTTCTCAGTGTATTATCCGAATTTATAAGAATCTTGGTAATTTTTACCAGTGTAACAACCGGCAAGAACGTCAACTGTCAGCGAGTGTCACTTTAAATTTTGGCCACCCCGACATCAAACGTGCCGACGCAAGCCTTCATTTCTGTAATAGTGGTTATTCTGTGGTACTACATCGAGTAAAAAAAGACCAGGTATTTTCTAAACGTAGCATTTGTAGATTTTCTGCACCTTAAAAAATACAATTTATAGAAAAAGAGTCCGGTGTATTATTTTTCCAAGTTTAAATATTAGCAATTAATTTTCAAGATTTTTTTAGTGAAATTTACAGGAGTAATAAAAACTATGTTCACTGCGTATATTAAATTATGATTAAAACTTTCTTCATTCTTCATCCAATAGGATTGGAAGGGTCGCTATAGGCATTGAGACATTTCCTTAGTGCAGTGGCGACAGAAGGGGGCACAATAGATCTTTTAGGTCGCAGTGTATTAACACCCCATTATCAACATAACATTCTTCATTGAAATTAATTATTTGTATGATAAAAATGTAATGTTTTGGAAGCTTTTACATTTTTTAATATACAGGGTGTTATTGAAATACACGTACATATTAAAATGGGGAATAGTATGTAATGACCAAAAACGATTGGCACCAATTTTAACTTCAAATTCTAAAATTTAAATATTGGGGAAGAGTCCCCTTTTCCGATCTACTAGTTTCCATATTTAAAGAAGTAAAATAAATCGAAATTGAACTTACCCATAGAAATTGCACTGTTGCCGTAGCAAAACCAATTAATTCAAAATAAAGTTTATTACAGTAATTGTTCAAAATGCCGTTCATTATTATTTACACACACTTGCAATCGTCTTTCCAAAGAACTTTGAACATTAGAAATTAGTCTTGGATTTTGTCGTAGTTCCTCGGCTACCGCATTAACTTTATTGGTTAATTGTTCAACACTATTAATAGGTTCATTATAAACCAGTTGTTTCATGTGACCTCACAAAAAGAAATCGCATGGATTTAAGTCCGGAGATCTCGGAGGCCACTTAGTAGGTCCATTTCTGCCTATCCACTTTTGAGGAAATCAAATGTTCAAAAACTGCCGTACGTTTAAATCAAAGTGAGGAGGAGCGCCATCTAGTAGGTACCACATCCGTTGCCTTAATTGTAACGGTATCTCTTCTAGGAGTACTGGCAAAATATCTTCTAAAAAGTGGAGATATCCTGGCCCATTTAATCTGTTCGGGAGAACATAAGGCCCGATTAAATACTGATCTATTATGCCAGCCCAAACATTTATTGAAAATTTTCTTTGATGCCCAGTTTCTCTAATGGCGTGAGGATTTTCATCACTCCAAATATGCGTATTGTGCATATTGAACACGCCATCATGAGTGAATGAAGCCTCGTCAGTATACAATAATATTTTTAGAAAATCAGGAATATCAACACATTTTTGAATCATCCATTCACAAAACTCCACTCTCTTTTCTTCATCACCTGGATATAAGGCCTGGACTTTTTGGATGTGATAAGGATGTAAACCTTGTTCTTTAAGTGTCCGCCACACAACAAATGAGAACACTCCAATTTCAAGACCTAGTCTTCTACAACTTAATTGAGGCCGGTTTTCAACAGCTTCCAATATTTCTTCTTCGGCCGCCAATGTTCTTTGTGTTCTTGTTCTCCCTCGATCTGCATTGACACTCTCAAATTTTCCATGGTCTCTTAGATGCTGAACAGTTGAAATAAACGTACGACAGTCCGGAATTCTCCGATTTGGAAACCGTTCGCGATACAGGATTTGTGCTTGCCGAGAATTTTCTCCAGCTGCCCCATAAACCAGCACTATATCCGTTAGTTCAATATTCGTAAATAGTGGCATCGTAAAAAAATATTTAAAAGTAATCGTAACAACACTTTTTACCAACTTGGAAATGACGCGCTCGTGTTAGCCAGATTCGTAAATCAACTAAAATTTTAATAATCTATAGTTTCAAAAATGTATAGTTTAAAAACAATCATTTATCAAATATTCTAGTTTTTTGATAACGAGGGTAGTAAAAACCAGTCTTCGGAAATAGAAATTAATTCGAAAATCTTGGCAACATGGTTATTTCTTACAAGACTAGTTTTCTTATCATCTGACAAAAACTTGCATATTAATTACTGTTGATGTTTAAAATAGGTAAACAAACCTAATTTATATAGGTCATCCTCAACATATCAGTGAAGTACGTTTGTTTTAGAATTAATTTTCAAAAATTAATAACTCCCTTAATAAGGGGTATTTTTAAAAAATAATATTTTTCTACATTCAGTGGGGATCTGCGCAATACCCAGTTTTAATATGTACGTGTATTTCAATAACACCCTGTATAGTGAAACAAAATTTTTTATTCCTCCTGTAAATTTGTATAGAAAAACTATCTATAAATCTGTTTGAATTTCCCACCCTACAACATTTTCCGCTATTTATGACTGGACACGCACAGCAGTAAAAATGAAGAAAATGGACTAGTGGCACCATCATATACTGGTTGCTATTACAATCGCCCAAATAACTTTTACCAAACAAACAAAAATACACTTAGTTACACGTCTCGCTGGCTTGTCTCTGATAATATACTATTATTCGAAAATTTAATATTTTTGAAAAGTAAACTTTCACTATTAAAATTGCAATAAATGTTTTCTATATTCATAATTTTTTTTGTAGAATCAGAAAATAATCTTTTCCGAGTTTAATTGATTTTTGAATAATTGAACATAAATATCTAAATATATTAAATTAACGGCAGTTGTTAAGTCGTATCGATTTGAAAACAAACTATTTTTGGTACACAAAGGAGATATTTTTTGTTCAGACGATACAAATCTGGCTTAATGTAAATACTCGCAATCGATCAATCATGAGCGCGAGACGTATCAAAAATGATTCGAGGTTAAACTAAATAAAACGCAAGAGATTAAAATTCAATGATCTGATTATGGAAGTAGTTGACTTGCTTGCCCAACATTGCTAAAGCTGTCTTTACGTAAATATAAACAGTAAAATATGTTTTATATCAGAACACAGAGGTAAAAAAATTAAACGATTTTAGTAAGAACAACAGAATTCGTAAAAAAGTAGGAAATAAATAAAAAAGCAGAGTTGGTAGGGGAGGCCGGGGGATTTTAATTTTATTTTTTTAAAAAATTGTCGTGTAAACAAGGAAATCATTTAATTAGAATCTTTTCTGATTTATGCTTTAATCAAAATTATCATAAACATGTTTTTTTTTGTTTACAGGGAAATAAAAAAATAACTTGATGGCCATTATTACCCCAGCTACTTGGGGTAATGGTGGCATCTGGACCCAATTACCCCTATGTTATGTTATGTTGATAATGGGGTGTTAATACACTGCGACCTAAAAGATCTATTGTGCCCCCTTCTGTCGCCACTGCACTAAGGAAATGTCTCAATGCCTATAGCGACCCTTCCAATCCTATTTTCTCAAGGAAGTGTAGGATTTGAAGTGGCTTCAAGTTAGGTAAGTCTCCCTCTTCTATTTGATATCCTCCTAGATATAGTGCCCTTGGATTCTGGAGTGCTACACATTCAGTTAGGATGTGAATGGAGGTTTCGTCCTCCTCCTCACAGAATCTGCACTCACTATCCTCTACTACTCTCAGTTTACTTAGGTGTCCTTTTAGTCGGCAGTGCCCGGTAAGGATCCCTGTTACAATACGTAGCCTGTTCTTGCTCAGGCAGATGCAGGCTTCCGATCTTTTTTGGTTATATTCACCCAGAAGTATCTTGGCCTGTCTCAGCCCCAAGAGATTGTTCCAATTATCGGTTCTTCTACTACCCAATTCTTTTTTAATCTCTTCTAATATTATGTTACTGCTGATACCGCAGAACGGCTCAGGTCCTACAAAGGGTGTTTGAGCCCCTTTCCTTGCAAGACTATCTGCAATCTCGTTACCCTGTACCCCGTTATGTCCCGGGACCCAAGTGAGAGTAACTCTATTTTTCTCGCCTAGCTCATTCAATTGTTCTAGGCATCTCCATACCATTTTTGAGCTGATTACGTAAGAACTCAGCGCTTTGATGGCTGCTTGACTATCGGACATGATGATAATCTCTTGTCTATGATAGTTTCTCTCGATGTTAAACTGGATACACTTCTCGATGGCGTGAATTTCCGCCTGGAAGATGCTTGGGTATTTTCCCAAGCTTTCGGAGTGCTTGGTTCTCGGCCCATACACTCCTATTCCAGTTCCTTCTATGGTTTTGGAACCGTCCGTGTACCACTAAATAGCACGTCTTCCGGTTTCAAGCGCGATGGATTCTTGGCTCCATTCTTTCTTGCAGCCCAGCTCTGTGGTTTTGAAGTTTTTCACAAAACTGTACTTCTTTTGCATTTCATCCTGGGGCATGTCCCAGGTATCTTTAATCCTGAAGCAAGTAGACTTTCGTCTGATTACTCCGCTCCTGATCATTCTATATCGTGTCCTTTTTGCCACATTCTCTATCATCAAATGTAGAGAGGTGAGGTTTAAGATCACCTCCATTGCGGCCGTAGGACAGGTTCTCATTGCACCAGTAATGCAAACACAGGCTAGTCTTTGTACTTTTGAGATATTAGCTCTCGTAGTAACTAAACTAGTTCTGTTACTCCAGGCTATAGCCCCGTAAGTGATGATTGGTCTCACTATTGCAGTATACATCCATCGCAGTATGTTTGGGTTACATCCCCATCGTTTACCCGCCATGTTTCTGCATACCATTAGGGCTTTTGTGGCCTTATTTACTACTTCCTTCTTATGTGTGTTCCAGAGAAGTTTGTTGTCCAGGGTTAGGCCTAGATATTTGACTTCATTTGTCCATTCTATATCTATCCCGTCTAATTTAACGGTTTTGAGATTAAGTTTTCTTTTCCTTGAAAAGGCTACTAGTGTTGTTTTTGTAGGGTTTATACTAAGTCCCACTTCACGGCACCATCTTTTGGTATGTTCTAGTCCTCTTTGGACTATATCACACAGGATATTACTAAACTTGCCACTAGCAAATATGACTATGTCGTCGGCATAACCTTGACAGGGTATGCCGAGGTCAGTCAATCTGCATAGAAGTTCGTCCACATTAGTGGGGATAGAAATCCTCCTTGTGGACATCCTCTGGTTGTGCAGATGGAGATGGTGTCCTGCCCTATCTGTGTCTCTGCAGTTCTCGAAGATAACAGCTGAGCCATCCATCTGGATGTCATGTTATCTACTCCTCTGTATGCAAGTGCTCTTTTTACAGATTCGTGTGGCGTGTTGTCAAAAGCTCCTTCTATGTCTAGAAAGGCACACACGACCGTTTCTTTGTTTGTCAGTGCATCCTGGATTACATCAGTCAACTGTACCAGGGCAGTTTCTGTAGATCTTCCTGCTCGGTACGCGTGTTGGCTGTGGTGGAGTGGCACCCTCTCCAGGACTTCTCTTCTGATATAGTTATCAACAGCCTTCTCCATTGTTTTTAATACAAAGGATGTGAGGCTGATTGGACGGAAAGATTTAGGATGTGTGGTATCCTTTTTCCCTACTTGTGGAATAAAGGTGACTCTGGCCCTTCTCCATGCTTCTGGTATATATCCCAGCTCCAGACTGCTCCGGGATAGCCGGATTATGTGTGGTAGTAATTCCTCCTGTGTCTGCTGAAGCAGGGCAGGAAATATTCCATCCATACCTGGAGACTTAAACGGTTTAAAAGTGTTTACGGCCCACCTTAACCGATTTCTGCTGCCCCTATGTTATTAAATGCAATAATCACACACAAATTCCATTTTTTCAGTGTCTGCACAGGTTTTATAAGCCCACTGCCCATATAAAACACATCTTAACCAAAGTTCTCTACTTTTGCCAAACTCCCCGCAAACTAAACATATATCACTTTCATCATTTACATCTTTATCGTCTTCTTCATCATCCTTATCTTCATCGTCGGAATTAATTTCAGAATAAGTCTGCAGTTGACTCTTAACCCTGGGTAACTAATGTCAGGTATTGACTACTTTTACTTCTTCTTGATCTTCGTCGTCGAGAGCAAAAACTTTTCTTTTATATCCCGTTTTAGTACAGTTTTGTCCTTCTAACACCCTTATATTTTTGTTAGTTTTCTTTTCCTTTTTCATTGTTTTCTCTTTCTTTTTCTTAGCTCTCTCTTCCTTTTTATTAGCTTTCTCTTCTAAAACTATTTTGTATGGGGTGGAAGTTAAAATTTGAGAATGTTGTTTTGCCGAAGACCTATTATTAATTTTGGAATTTGATGGTCCTGGTAAAGGTAAAATTTCCTGGAATTACTTTTCTATATCAGAACGCTGTCCTTCCGTGAGCTGTATCATTTCAATATTTTCATCATTAGATAGAAGTTGAGGAGCTGAAGCGATTTGTCTTTCTGGTGTTTCATGGCGTTCATGAAGGTTTTCATTAACAGGAGCGTTATTTTTATTATTTGTGGTACCGTAAAGACGAGCTGGCTCAAAATCTTCATTGGTGAAGACGTCACAATTGATGGGGAAAATACCTGTTGCCTGAAAACCTTTTATTGCTTTTTCTGGTGTAGCTACTCTCATAAATGCGTTATTGAAAAGTTCAGCAACTTCGAATGGAGTTATTTTTTCATGGGGATGGTTTCTCAAATATTTACTGCATTCTGAATTATATGCAGTTTTTAGTGGGCCATAGAAACTGACATCTAGTGGTTGGAGCCGATGAGAAGTGTGTGCTGGGATGGACAAAAGTATAATGCCGTTGGACTTGCAAAATTCGTACGCTAATAAAGTACAGTGCGTAGAATGATTGTCCATCTTCCAAGCTTTCACAAAAGTATTGCAGGAAAAGTTCTTCGGTAATCCATCCTTTGTCAGAACAAGTATATAGAGATCCAGGTGGGCCCCCTTTTTGAAGCTGCAGATTCATTCTTTTTCTGGCGTAAATAAACATTGGTGGTACATATATGCCTGATGCGCTAAAACCACACACGACTGTAATATTTTTACCCCTTTCCCAACTTGTAGCGAATCCCACTTGCTTTATTCCTTTCGGAGCTATTATTCTCCCCGGCCTCTGAACTCATCAATGTTAAACTTCCTATGGCCCTCAAAATTATGTTTCCCTTGCACTTTTTCCAGGTTATTGAAAAAGATTGTAACCTCTTCCCTATTGAATGCTGTGATTCTATTTATGGATGTCGCTTCAGGCTTGCGAAGAGCTATTGACGGATTTCTCTTTATAAAACCAGTTAGCCAATCGTCCCCTGCACTTTTTGTTTCTTTGTTAAAAGGACAAACCATTTTTTTTTTCGGCATACGCATATGCACATTTTTTTGCTTCTTCTCTCGAAATTCGAAATTCCATAGAAGAGTTTTGAAAGGTGGATTATATATGTTCTGCTAGATGCCTTTCTTCGTCTACTGTAAACACTGGTTTACGGCCTAAAGAAGGGCCAGCATCGGTGTTTTGTTTTAATCGTTTTTGTATAGTACTTCGGGGAATGCTAAATGACCTAGCTACCTCTCTGGTGCTCCTGTCATTGTTAATCGCATTTAAAGCTGCTTTCAACTGATCACTATTCCAAGACGCCTTTTCAGTTCGTCTGTGATAGGTCCTTGGCATCTGAAAATTAATATTATTTGTATTTTGGTACGTTTCTATCTGCAATGGGGTAATTGTGGCCGGCTACCATCACCCCGTAGTGACTGGCTACCATAACCCCAAAAAAACACCTGTTGTATTTATAATTATAAACAAATAATAACTATTCAAAATGCTACTTACGATTTAATTTTTCAAAAGAGTTTTAATTATAGAAGATAACGGTTAAATCGTTCTCAACAAAATTTAAATTTTAAACTTGAATTCAGACAAAACAAAATCAACCTCTCTTATTGACTGCAAGCTCACAAATAAAACTTTTCAGATTTTGTGCAGATTATTAGTTTGTCATAGCGGAACTTCACGCACTGGTTTAGCTATGCATTATTAGATGGCGCAACCGGTCACTTTTAACCACGGAATATAGTAGCGTAAACTAAAGGGTGGCTCTGATTACCCCAGTGGCCACTATTCCCCCGGCCTCCCCTACGTGTAAAAATATTATTCCTACATTCCTACAATATTAACACGCCACTAAACTCCCAGTAGGCGGCTATAGCCAACAAATTACTTCGCCAATTGATGACGTAGATGTGTTCTTTTAATTGTAATCGGACCCTACCTCTCCTAAGTTACCGATATGATTAGAACAATCTGTCAACAACGCATTTAAATTTATCCGGTAACGTCCAATTCAGATCGGTATTAAGGTTATAATGGGGTCTATTCTGTAACAATTCCTTTATATTTAACAGCCTTTAAAAATATTTTCTTCTTTACTTCTGTCATTATTTAAACGGATCTTTAAAATACATTAGAGGACTATCTTAAAGAAATCTGTTTAAATAATGATAGAAGTAAATTAACGAATACGAAAATATTTTTGAAGGCCGCCAATATTTTTAAAGGCCGTTAAATATAAAGGAATTGTTACAGAATAGACCCCAATAACTCACAACAAATTAATTTTTCTAGGAAATCTAATCAAAAAACAGTTACTAACCACAAAAATTTGTATTCATATAAGTAATACTATATTTAGAATTTTTATGTTAGGATTACTATCTCAATTTTAACAAAAAATAAATTCACAATACCGTGCACTTCAGCACGTCACGTTGACATGCCATTATTGTAGTCCATCTTATCTAAAAATAAACACCTTAATAAGTATTTATTAATTTCTCATCAATTTTAGGTATCCCCAAACCAAAAAGATATTCGCTTTGTTTGTGAGATGTGAGGCATATTAGTTAAAAAGTTCTTGTTTACAATTTGTTTAGAAACAAAAAGCTTTTAATCAAACCGCAAAAACGTATAGAATCCAATCAAAATGGAATATTAAGATATAAAATTGTTATTCTTGCTAAATTAAATTGTGATTGCAACATAAATATATACTCATTGATCAAATAAATTGCAAAACAAGAAGTAGGTCATTACGATATTTTCTTTTGATGCTATCCCGAAAAGAAACAAATTTCTATAAAATAGATTAATTAGACAAACTGACATTATCAGTTAAATATTAATAATAATATTTATCAAATATTCACGAATGGTTTAAATATAGAGATTACAAATCAAAATAACAATAAATCATTCAATTCATAAAAATTTGGATGGATATCAGTTGATTTGAACATTAAAAGAGTTTATTACCAGAAATGTTTGGTGATAAAAATTAGTACATTCTGTAACAAGTAGGGGCATGTCACAATCTCTCAAAGAAGATAGTCTTCATATAATCTTACTTTTACTATGTCCCTAGTAGTCTGGTTCACAAGTGCCATTTCCCTCGAAACCTGTCCTCCAGCACCAAAAATTATGATTTTGGGCTCATTCGATTTGAAATGGCATCTAGAACATTCTATCAAAATTCCAAGAGGAGCTAAAAAAAATGCAAAAGTTATAAACAATAAAGTAAAATAAAAAATAAGGGTTTGGTTTTTTTGAAATATTTCAAAAACTATTTGAGATAATCGAAATTTGAAAAAGGATCCTTAAAGAGCAGGAAATTTCCTAAAAAAAAGTCCTACCTCCCGGAACTGTACCAACAACCCTTATAATTTTAATTAAGCGGTGAAAATAACGGTCAAAACGCGTAGTTCGGCTGCCGCGCGCATCGCCCCAATCTGACACATGAACTAAAAAAATTATTTTAACTGATTAAATATTAATATTAAGGAATAAAAAAATTTGGGTACTAAGTAGACATATGAATAAACAATAATCCGTAAACAAAAAATTTTTATCACTATTTTTTTATTAATTATGCTTTTCTTAATTAGTTAATTTTCACCATTTTAACGTTAACATAAAAACGCTGATTATTTCAAAACAAGAAATCTAGAATTTTTTTTGATTTTTTTGAGCTATTGTTAAAAGGGTTTAGAAGGGATCCCCGTTGGAAAAATTCAAAAATTTTGATTTTTCACTTTTTTATTAACAATCAAAGGCATTAAAAAATTATTTATGTAAATAAAGCAATAAAAAAATATATATGGTCTATTTACATAAATTTAGTCAATTAAAAAAAATAAAAACGTTTAGCATTAGCGAGATATATTTTGGATTAAACAGTGATGCCCCTAAATGTAGGCAACACATTATACAATTTTTCAAAAAATAAGTGGCGTTTTCTTAGCATGCTATGGAAATAAACGTCTCGTCATTTATATTGTCAATTTTTCTAACAAAATATTATTGTATTCGAACATTTTCTCAACTTTACCTACGAATGGGTCTGTTAGTAGTGAAAGTGATGAAATTATGAGCACTCCACCGGAGATTTTAGAAAATGCTCAAGATGCCACACATAATTTGTTACCGCTAAAATCCAAAGAAATGTACGAAATTATCTATCGAAAATTTATGGATTGGCGAAGAAAGCATATGTCCTTTATTTAATAGAAGAAAATAAGTGGGCGTAGAAAAACTATAGTACGTTACACGAGTTGTAAGCCCATTACGCACTCGTGAAATTGAATGGGTTACTTACAACTCTTGTTACGTAATATACTATTAATTTAAAAAAATACAATAATTTTGATTTAATTTAAATCTTTCAAAAAATAGGTTTATAATTTGTGATTTGTGACAATAATTAACAAAACTGTTATAATTAACGTTTCCTAAGACACCCTATATAAAAAAGTCGCAATAGAGTTCGGTATTAGGTACAACGAACGGTTCCACCCCTGCTAATAGAGCTAATGACATTTATAAAGTTACTAATGTAGCAGTATAGACCATAATTGGTTGCAAATTGAAGTTGGAAATTTAAACAGAGAAGTTTCGCGTCTCTACGGAGAGTGGCTTCTCCTTCACGGGTATGGCGGATGGCTCTTCAATCAATTTCGGGGTCGGCTTTTGGCTCTTAACATAAATTTGCTCGAAAGCAATCTGCCGATGTGTCGAAGTTTAGATGTAATTTTGGCAAGTTTGTCGATATCGGTTACGAACTTTCGTAGTTGGCTGTGTCGCTGTGTTGCTATTGCTGTGTTGATGTTTCGGCGTTAAAGTATTTACAGGATTTTATTTTAACTTTTTGTTGGTGAAAAAAATTCTTAAATACGAACACTACATAATTATATTCCGTCTACACTATGAGGAACCCACTGAACTCTCCAATTCTAATAAAAAATGGTGATGTTTAGAGGTACCTACCATTTACTAGTAATAATTTATAAATAATATTTTATTTGTTTTCGCTTCACAAATGGCTTTCTCTGCTGTTGCAATAGCATGGAAGCATGTTTGAATGTTTTTTTTTTTTAAACTTCTCCAGAATCGATAAAATTCAATTTGTTATTTTTAATTTAAATATTATCTTGTTGGTTGGTTCAGTATTTTTTATCTAAGTAGTTATATCGTATTAGATACAATTGAATATTCTTATTTAAAAGAAAAAAAATGTTTAATCGAGAAAAGTCCTATTATCCTAATGTATATTAAGAGTTTCGTGGTTTTTTATTATAGTTAAGCTCTCTGTGCTTTTGCAATGGCATATGTAGATGCATAAAAGTTTATTTTTTTTTATGTATTAAATAATTTTAATGTTTCTTGAGTTGGTTTAGTATTCTTTCTCTATTTAAGTATACAAGTAGTCGATTAACTGAATTAAGTTAAGCAATAATTTTATTTAAAAAAAAAAATATGTAATTTTAAATGATAAGTTTATTTACCATGGATATGTGATGTAATAATTTCATGGGAGCTGAGCAGGTCGCAATATTCAGTAATTTTGGTATATTTCTATGAATTCGTTACATATATATTACCAAAATGGACTCATCCAGTGATTTTTAAAAATATTTTTATCATATAATCTTGGCCCGCTATAACACAGTTGACCGGGTCCAACCTCTCTGCGACCTACCCTGTGGCTACAATTAAATGTTGAAATTTGAATTTCGGGGCTAAGGTGGATTGTGACGTGTACCAATAGAAACAGGCTTTATTTTGCAATGTTGCCATATCGATAAAACTAGCAATATTCCTTGTCATTTATTATGTTTAAAAGAAGGATAGAAGTACCGATGGACGGTTCCGTTTACACCGAGTACGGAGTACAAAGACGAACGGTCTTTTCCTTTATCCATGCCAAAAATATTCACAGCGCAAAAAAAGAGAAGAAAAACTAGAAAAAGAAGAATATAAAATATAACCTTACATTTCAATCATTTAGTATTTCATTGTGAATACTTATTGTATTATCAGTGGTTGCCTCTAATTCTATTGTATTTATTTTTGGAAAAGTGTTAAAGTGTATTTAAAAAGAAAATGAATCCAGGTTTTGTGAAAGCAGATTCCAGAAATTTACCACAAGTAGATGTGGAGATGGTGATGCAATTTTATTCATCGAATACTGAACACTATAGTGCCGAGATGAAAAATATTAAAACTGAGAGGTAACTAAACTACTCTACTGGTAAAAATAAAGATTTTTACGAATAACGGAATATTTTGAAACATTTTTTCTAACTAATTTTACGATAAAACTACTTATCATTACTATTTTAAATTTGGCTTTCATATTTGTTAACTAATAAAATATGTACATTTTAGAGCATCAAAAGAAAAGTATGGAGACAATGCAGTAAGTTATGTTCAGTTAAAAAGAGATGGCAACATATGTACCATTAGAGCCAAAATTACCCCTGAACACAAAATTCACAAGAAACCATATAATGTTGAAGTGAAAATTAATGAAGAGGATGAGAAAATTCTCAGTTCTGCATGTACTGACTGTGCAGCTTCCTCAGGTAATTATTAAAGTTAATTTACCTGGTATTTGGTAAGAGTAATAAATAACTGTTGTGTTAAACAAGATGAAACATTAAACTATAATATTTTGAATTTATGTATGTAAGTGATAGATATACTTCTACTTATTCAACGAAGACTGTAGTAAGTCAATTGAGAAAGTCAGTGTTTAATATTCATTTATTTAATTTTTGCTTTCTATGCTCCACCTAAACATTTTCGATCTAATAAATTAATAAAAAAACCAAAAAAGATTGACATCTGTGTGCACGTAGTTTAGATTCAAAAGGAAAGACTTGTATTTCATGCAAAACTTTTTAATTAATAAATGCAAAGCGCTTTCGGCATTGTGCCATCATTAGTGCTTATTGTCCACAAACATATCCACCAAGTTCTTAGTCATCCTCGCTCCCAAAATTAAATGAAATGAAATAAAAATGAATGTATAAAACAATTTAAATTTGAAAATATTGCTAATAGTAATAATTATGATTTAGCAATTTGTGAATATCCAGAAATATCTAATTTTGGGAGCGAGGATGACTAAGAACTTGGTGGATATGTTTGTGGACAATAAGCACTGATCATGGCACAATGCCAAAAGTGCTTTGCATTTATTAATTAAAAAGTTTTGCACCAAATACAAGTCTTTCCTTTTGAATAATAAATTAATATTTGACACTGATTTTCTCAATTTGAGCAAAATTGACTTTTATATTTAAAAATGAAATGCTTAATATTTTAGTTTTATTTTAATATAATTTTTAGGTGGGTGCAAACATTCAGTGGCATTTTTGTTTTGGCTCCATCGTCGTAGTGAAGAACCTAGTGTCACCTCAGTTGAATGCTATTGGAAAGCATCGAAATTATCCAAAGTAGGAACAGTTGAAAAGTTTCTATCTGCAAAGGATATGGCTAATGCAAAACCACTTTTAAAAGAAAAAAATTCAGAAGTTAGGGAACGCTTTATAAAATATATAGACAAAGCTTCAGGTGGAATTTTTGATTTTTATTATGAGTCTGAATTGTCAAAATTCAACATACATCATTTAATTATGAAGTATAAGAGTGAGCAAACTACATATTCAGCAGAAGATTTTTTTCAATTTGCCAGTGCTAATATGGGAGCTAATTGTGCAGTTGTCGAAGAACAGACAAAAGAACAGTCAAATTGTCCCAATTGGTACCATTTACGCTTTGGTCGAATAACTGCATCCAAAATTTATGAAGCTGCTAAATGTAAAACAAGAGAAGGAAGTCTTCTGGAAAATATAATGGGTGCAACAAAGGCTTTTGAAACCTATGCTGTTTCAAGAGGGAAACGATTGGAACCCTTAGTTTTAAAACAAGTTGAAATAGCAAAAAAAATTAATATTAAAAAAGTAGGCTTGCTTTTGTCCAATCGGTATCCGGTTTTAGGAGCATCCCCAGATGGCATAACTGAAGAATTTTGTGTGGAAGTGAAATGCCCAAGCAAAGAAAAAACTGTGGAAAACTACATAAAAAATAATGAAATAGTAAAAAAATATTATTATCAATTGCAAATGCAATGTTTTTTTTCTAATAAAGATAAAGGTCTCTTTTGTGTAGCTTCTCCAGATTTTGAAAATGACAAAGTTGTAAATATATTTGAAATCTCATTAAATAAGGAAGAAATTGAAAATATAATAGACTTGGCTTTAACTTATTGGAGAGATAATGTTTTTAATTGTTTAATTAATTTATAATTTGTAATATTGAAGGTCAATAAAATATATAGGATATTTCGTACCTACACCGCCAAACTTTAAGATGTGGCAGAGAACATCAATTTGTTTTTTTGCTTTATAAACATAAGGTTTAAAAAATCACTTTTTAATCAATATGTTAAGTACGTTTTAACAGATTTGCAGTTTGCTGATATCTTAGTTATGTATCTTTGGACCTATTAGCATGTATCTAAAATTTCCGTAAATCTATAATTTTTTTCTGAAAAAGAACATCCTGCAAACTTTTTAAAATTTTTATTAAACTAAAAATATCAACTTGTTTGTCCCTTGATTTTTCCTGTCTCGGTTCCTTTTTAAGTTGTATTTTTAGCTACTTGGGAGACATTCAAAAGTTGGTGTTTTTTTTTTTTAACTAAATGAGAATAATATCAAGACACAAAAAAGTGTTACTTTTAATGGCCTTATTCAAAACAATGATAAAAATATCAATGTGTCGTTGTTTTTGTGTAAAATTCCCTTTTTCGAAAATGAAGCGTTTTAGTAAAATGATTATTTAGAAAAAAAAAATTTTTGATGTTTCATACCACCCCTTAATGTTTGGCAGTATAGTTATGAAACGCCCTGTATAATAAAACAAAAATAAACTTGTATTATTTTATTAATGGTCCTTGAGTATTTACAATAGCACATACAATTATAATTATTTCATCTATTATACTAAGATAATTTAAATCTAATCTAGAATGAATATCTACCATTTTAAATTCTCTAATTCTTTTGATAATGCGTTCTATATGAATTCGAAGTGCTGCTATTTGTTTGGCCCTCCTCACCTCTGTTGGCGTCAACTTAGTGCCTTCTGAGACACTTGGTGGTCTAACTAACTTACAATTCGTTCTATTTAATAGTTCGTCAATATTTTTAAAACCCCTATCAGCCATGATGTCACAATTTTCAATTTTATTTACAAAACCACTGACATTAACCAAATTGGTATCTGTTATACGACCACCATACCCTTTAGATATGAAATTTATAAAACCATTTGGTGTGCCACTTATTAAATATTTAATGGTGTTACATTTCTTGTATTCTGACCATGATTGACTTTGGTGAATAGGGTTAGATGGTTTTTGAATTTCTATCTCAAAGCAATCTATAATGAATTTAACATTACTATACCTATATATAAATGGGATAGGCAATAACAATTTTATTTGTTGATGAGTTGGAAAAAAAATAAAATTTTGAAGCACGTTGGCAATTTTTGGCACACCATTTCTAAATATTTGCTGAATTCTGGTATCACTCAGACCAAAATCCAGAGCTAATCTAAAATATACATCATTTAAATGTATTTTTTTTAGACATACAAGAACATCTCTGTATGTTATTGTCTCAATTTCGGTAATAAATTTGGTGAGATTATATACATAATTTGGTAAACCTAAATAAAATTTTGAATTTTTTTCTATAATATAAAATGTTGTTTGTCTTCGTTTGTCCATCATCATTATATTTTCTTCTTTTAATAAATCTTCATCTGAAGAAGAAGACATTTCTGTGGGGATAGTTGAAGAAGAACTACTAGTAACCACTTCGCTCAAATGGCTGACTGATGGTTTAATCATTTTAGATGGACCAGCAACACTGATTTCCTCAATTTTTCTTTTAATAGGCTCTCTTTGTTGTTCTACTATTGGTCCAAGATTTTGTCGTGGAACACCTACCTCGACTTTTCGTTTAGTAGACCCGTCTTGCGGTTGCACTAAAGGCCCAAGATGTTGGTGTGGAATTACTCCCTCTCGCAATTGACAACGTGTTCCACCTACAAGCTGGAGTTCCCTGTAGTTAATTATATCATTCGGACCCTAAAAAAAAAACATTTTTAAATAAAAAAAAGTAAATATTAACAAAAAGAGAGAAGAGCACTTGTTTTTTTTAATTGTAGTAAGGTAATGTAATTATTAATTTGATACAAAGTTCACAAACCAAAATTAATGAACACTGGATGAAGTCCTGTAAATGTAGTCTCATTTTTGTAACAATATTTTTAGCCCAATGATGCCTATTTAGACCAAACTAGTAGTTACTACAAATTTTAATAAGTGACATGAGTTTAGTTTTATCTTTGTTATTACTTGAGCCATTGTGAGAATGGATAATGTATACAAATTTCATATTGCCATTTTTAGTTAAAAAAAATATCAAACTCAAAAAGTAATAAAAGTACATACATCAAAATGATTTTCACAGCAATGATAGCGTCCTCCTCCTTTAGGAACATTTTCTTTTCCAACAGCTGCAAACCATAGCTTTCGTTTTCCCCAATCTCTTGGAATCGATAAGAAAATCTTGTTGCAGTTTGATGATTTGTTTTTGCAATTTGGTACAAAACAAATCTTTTCCATTTTAATAACTGAAACATAATTTAGGTATGTTAATTCTTTATGTTTACCAACATTTTTTTTATTATTTAACTTGAATTAGTTTTGACATATATATAAAAATATCTAGCACTGCATTCAAAGTTTTAGGAAATTATGTATTTTATTTTCAAACAGAAATAGTCTTATTTAATACATACCAGATATTTTTCCACACAGCGCGTACTTAATAATATAAAATACTTATAACTAATATTGTCCAAACCAAATAAAACACCTAATAAATGAAATATGAAACACAAAATACAGTAAAAAAAGTAAAAGTAAACAGAACAGAGACCAAGCGTCAACAAAATGTTACTGAGGTTAGTAAGGTTAACTGGTTAACGTCATATGTCAAAATAAATTCAAAAGAACAAAGCGTTATATGAAGATATTCATACAACGAACAAAGCTATAATCTTGGCAACACTGTAGAGAGTAAAACAGTAATTATTGGTTAAGAAGCGGCGCCACTTTCAAAATCTATTAATTACTTATTGTCGATTTTTGTTATTTAATGAATTTTATAAAAAAAATTAAAATTAACATAAGCGACTAGGTCCCTTAAAGTAACTATTCATTAACACAAAACCAGGAAATTCGTTCCTACTGGATGAGTCCATTGCCGTGGACTCAATGGAAAACTTACAGAATGTTATTATAATACTGCGGATTGTCATTATGATATATTGTTGGTAACTGAGACGTGGCTAAAGGACAACGTAGGGGAAGGAGAGTTAATTGATTTAAATAACTACCTATAATGTGGTCAGAGCTGACCGCGATTTTAACTACACAGGTAAAAGTAAAGGTGGTGGAATTTTGATGTGTATTAATAAAAATAAAATTAAAGTTTTAAATGTCAATTCAATAGCAAAAAATTACGAAATACTTATCGTAGACATTAAAGTTAATAATTCTAGTAATTGTGTAGTAGTTTTAGTGTATATACCGCCAGACAACAAAATTGATTCTTATAATAGAATGTTTGATACTTTGCAGGAGCATATATTAAATAAAAATGCATATATATTCGGAGACTTTAATATTCCTCAAATATCGGGTAATAATATAAATTCATTAAATATTAAAAATCCCAAAATAATTGCAATATCGGAATTTGTATCTGTCACTTCTATGACCCAAAAAAATACTGTTAAAAATAACAGAGGGGAAATGCTAGATCTGGTTATGTCATCAGATTCCACTAAGGTCGTTGTTAAAAAGTGTCACCAAGCTTTAGTGAAAGAGGACAGTGAGTACCATCCGGCTTTAGAAATATACGTTGAGATCAATAAAGATGTATGTAAAAAATGCTGTGACAATAGGGATTTAAGTAACAAGTTCAATTTTAAAAAAGCCAATTTTGAATTATTAGTAGAAAAACTGAGGGAAGCTAACTGGGGTAATGTCTTAGCTCAAAAAGATGTAAATAGGGCAACAGAATTTTTTTTATAAAACATTAAATAATATTTTTGATATATGTGTTGTCAAATTTAAAAATAAAAGACCTAGAAGGAGTTATCCTGCATGGTTTACGATGGAGCTAAAACAATTGCTTGGTGAAAAAGAGAAATTCAGAAAACTAAAGATGGTATCAAATGAATATGCAACTAGATACATAGAGATTAGAAAGAGAATTAAAAAACTAACCAAAACCGAACATGCAAATTACATAAATAAAATAGAAAGCAACATAGCAACCGATATAAATAGTTTTTGGTCTTACGTAAATAAGAAAAGGCAGAAAAATAATTCAAATAGTGATCAATTTCACCTTAATAACAATTATAATTTATCAAGTACTCAACCTGCACAAAATTTTGCTAATTATTTTCAAAGCGTTTACAATAATATAAAAGGTAATTACGATATTATAAGTGATAGTAATAGTGCTTTAGATGTTTTTATTTTAAATCCAGTGACTCAAAAAGATTACAAAAATGCAATAAAAAAGTTAAAACCTAAAAAATCAGCCGGGGTTGATGAGCTCCCTCCTTACATATTGAAAGGTTGCTCAGAGTGGTTGGAAATTCCTTTGCTGCATATTTTTAATTTAGCCATTAAATCGGAAACATTTCCAGAAAAATGGAAAACTGCAAAATGTATCCCCATTTACAAATCAGAAGATAAAACTAATATGGATTTATTAACAAGAAATCGGTTAATACGAACCTACTACAATTTACAAACGAAATTTACAGAGTGTTTGAAAACAGAAACCAATTGGATGTAATTTTCACAGATTTCGCAAAGGCATTCGACAAAGTTGATCATGACTTACTATTGCTTAAGCTAAGCCATTTTGGGATAAATCACAAAATATTTAAAACTTATTTACAAAATAGAAAATTCTTTGTTACATATATGGGCCACAATTCTAATTTATGTGATGTGAACTCCGGAGTTCCTCAGGGCTCAAATCTCGGTCCTCTTCTCTTTCTGCTTTTTATTAATGATTTACCAAATGTTCTAAAAGAGTCGGCTTGTGTACTATTTGCTGATGATCTTAAAATATACAAAGAAGTTTTAACAGTTAAGGACTGTGTTGGATTACAAAGGGACATAAACAGAATAGTACAGTGGAGTTTAGTGAATAAATTGCCTTTCAATACAAAAAAATGTAACGTAATAACCTTTACTCATAAAAGAAATTTGATAATATTTGATTATATTATGCAAACAGAAAGTCTTAAAAGAAATTATGAAGTAGAAGATTTAGGAGTAAGCTATGATTCGACTTTGTCTTTTGCACAGCACTTTGAAGAAGTCTGTAGTAGGGGCAATAGGGCATTAGGCTTTGTAATGAGAAATACACAATGTTTTCAAATTTAAATGCAATCAAAATTTTATTTTTCACAATTGTGCAACCAATTTTGGAATATGCCTCTATTATTTGGCAATCACAGCCAGCCGTATACCTAATTAGAATAGAAAAAACAAAATAAATTTTTAAGATATCTTTATTACAAAAAACATAATATTTGGCCGGATTATACAGTAACGAGAACTACCGATTTAAGAAAATTATTTAAAATTAATCATCTATCCTTGAGAAGAAATATAAATTTATTATCATTTTTACACAAAGTAATTAATGGAGCTATTTATGATCCCTATATTCTAAATTTAATTAATTTTAATGTTCCAAGATGTGGAATCAGATCTCCTCAGCTATTCAGAATAACCTCCTCTACGTTAACCTGTACAGCCCGCTCTCCCATATCTTCTATACTTAGAACCGCAAACGAAATCAGCGTTTTAACTGACTTAGATTTTTCATTGGGTCATACGCAATTTAAAAATAGAGTTTTAAAATTTTACTTAGAACAATTCTCATAAATGTGTACCTGCTTGTTCTCCTTAATTTATCTTTGTACAGTCGATAATATATTATATAAAACTTTTACTATTTAATTTTGTAAATTTCATGTAATTAGGCTAAATGCCTGTTTGAAATTAAATAAATAAATAAATAAATACCACAATACAACAGATGCGCATTGTGGAGTATTTTGAAAAAATACTTTGAAAACTGCATACATGTGCGTCATTGGTTGCCTATATCAATTATCAGGACTAGATCGTCTTGCCCGCCCGCTTGCATGGAGGTATTCATTGCCCGCTTGATGTTTGCTTGTTTATTTGCTAGTTCACAGTGATTTTATATTTATTTAGTGATTATCCCCGACCTTAACACTTACTTGCTTTGGTTATTTGTTTTGTGGTATTATTTGGACATTTCCGTGGTGCCGGGAAAAAAGGAGATAAGTCGATTATTAAGAATGTCCAGGAAAATCACTTAAAGTTTGGTTACAAACTACAAATTAGGTTTAATATTTATGATACTCAAATATTCAGAGTAAAATACAAATACATTCTCTATTTTGTATTTGAGTGACATGTTTTAAATAGTTTTCAATTTTTAAAAATATTTAGAAAAAAAGCACATATCCCTTTTTGAACTTACCAAAAAAAATACTTATCTCATTATTCACACTTCAAGTCATTCTATTACAAATGAAAATCAAACTTTACTAAACAAAAACTTTATTATTCTTATCTGGCATTGGCGTATCAAGGTTTTGACTGTGCTAGAAAATGCCTATTGAAGCAAAACTTTTTTTAAATGAACATACCTAGGTAAAAAAATTACACAAAAAATACCTTTAACAAGATAAAATCAATAAAATGCAGAACTATTTTAATTATTATCATCGTCAGCAGAAGATACTAGGTCTGGGTGTGTCTCGTTCTCATTATTGGTTGGCAGCGTTTGGTAAAAATCCCAAAATACATTAGAAATAAAGGATAATAGCTGCAGAAGGTTAGCCTTTTTCTTCTAGAAAATTGGAACGGGGCCAGCATACTGAAGTTGAAGATCAAATTTGGGTAGAGGTCCTCTCTTTCTAAATGAAACACTTTTTAAATTTTCATGTATGATTGTCTTGAAAAACATCGTACCCAGGTTATTTTTATCTACTCTTAGTTCCCGAACATTGCGCCAATAAAACGGATTACCCGCTTCATCTTTTTTCATAATTTGTAATTCCGAAGTAAAAAAATTTCGACTGGTCCATTTCGATGACTTTGAAAGGGTGTTTTTTTTTCCAGTACATCGAACCAGTTGATACCAGTCCCGATTATGGTGAATAGGTGCTTCTGTACGCTTCTCTGTTTTTTCAATTAGTGCGTGGTCTCCGTCACACTCCATATGGGTGTGCCCTGGTACCAAAAACTTGTGCCTTATAACTTTGAGTGTTGGATGGGATTTCAGTATACAGAAATACATAGCAACAATATGGGCATTCTTATATTGTCCCGTACAAGAGTCTGAATACAGCGTAATATCCTCAACGTGATTCGGAAGGCTATTAAGAAATTGGTATAAGAATGATGCGATTTGATTTGCTCCTCTTCCTGTTACAGCTTCATGCCGCATAAAGCAGTAGGCCTGATCCACATCACAGTCATGGACTGTTAAATTAAATGTCCATAACTGTCTCAAATAAAATGTTATGCCAGATGAAAGATGAGTAGTCGGAAGACATTGCTGAAGATCAAACGTGATGGTTTTCTTTGATCTGTCGTTTTTTGATAATATCTTGTATTCTAATTTCGACTTATAATAATCATCAGCCTCTTCTAAGTGTAAATTTAACTCTTCTTGAAGTTTTGCTTTTTCATCCAGACTAATGGATAAGTTTATTTTCATTTTCAGTTTATCGCATTTTCCGCAAGTATCTTTGCTTGGTATCTTAATCCCAATATTCATAGTATGAAATATTTCTTCAAACTTGGTACGACTAATAGCAATATGATCAGGTTCGATCAGATATTGATTATACAGTTTTGCAATTGTATAATATGGGGGTAAATATTTTTTGTTGCTGTCTCGTCTACTGTAATGATTTTGATATAGAGGAACTTTTAAAATGAAGTTTTTTGGCGGATTTTTTCCTCGAATAATATCACCTTGGTAAGTACCAGAACAGTTGGAGCTTACTTTGAGACTACACAGTTCTAGAAATTTGTTTGTTTCACTTAAGGTTCTACGAAAACATTCTTTGCAAATTTTGTGTTCTATTCCGTTAATTCTGAGGATATACGTATAAGTAAACTGTCTATTTTTACTTTTGCAGTTTATTTTCTTCTCTTTACAAGAAGCCTTCTCACGCTCGTGATGCACTGCACACGTTTTTCATAGGAGCCACTTCCCCAATACTCTTCATCCCTAAACTTCTCTCTACATTTCATTCGACAGCTGTCTAATGGTTGACATATTCTTGCCTTTTTCAATTTTCCAGACTCTGTGATGTATTCTTCGCCATGGTTTCGTTTCAGCTTCCTTTCTAGTTTTTTCGATCTGGTCTTTCCTTTAACGGATTTTCTTTGTTTCCTGATTTTATAAGTTCCAGGGTTTTCTTCTTGCACTGGTGAAGGTACCTTCTCTCTTATTTTTGTTAACGCCGATTGCTTCAGCAAAGATAAGGGAGCATCGCTGTTGTTAGAATCTGTATCAGAAGGCAGATATTCATCGTCAGTATGCAGGCTGTCAAAAACTCTAAATTCTTCTGGTATTGAAGGAACGGGACTACTTGAAAAAGAATCTGAAAAAAAGAGCACGCGAATGTTTTCTCTGTTTATGAACTTGGTACTCTGTGGTACTCCATATATATAGTGTTTACAAAGACATTAAAAAATCTAATATCAAAATCTCTACGCCGAATATAAAACCCAAGCAACTTAATAAAACCCGCCAAAATAAATTATAGCCGATTTTGCTGTTTACATGTTAATTTAACACATCAGAGCTTTTAAAAACACTAAAAACGGTAGACCTGGCAACACCACATATTACACAAACACTGAATTGCATCATAAGGAAACTAAAGCGATATGTAAATGTAAACAAACAAAAATATTTCGGACCAAGTGAGATATGTTGACTTACCTCGTTATGTCCGTATTCATTTAATTTTTAATTTTGTTCCGGATGAGATAAGTTGACTTGTATCTAATGGAACATTCTATAGGAGATATTTAAACATACATCCTTACGAACGTCCCTAATTGACGCGTCTTTGTTCGATCTGACTTATCTTCTTTGGCCCAAAGCAAGGTTTTGATAAATACATCCAAAATCAAGACATATCTCATTTTGAGCAAAAATGGACTTATCTCCTTTTTCCCCGGCACCACGGATTTCTGTTATCTCTACATATTTTAATTATTATAATAAGTTTCTTTAGTGTTTACTGGTGAATCAGGTGTCAACAACAATACGGTGTATGGTTTTATTTTATAAAACCAGAAGATTAACTCCTATTTTCAGTAAGTAGTGTCGTGATTTATAGTAGCTAGCAATTTGGTAACTAGCGTCAAGTGGTGTAAATATGAGACACCAACATTTTGGGTAAAAATAAGACAGTCATTTTTTTACCACTTAACACCATTTTATTTGGGCGAAAAAGTTGCATAATAACATCCTTATACTTTTCAACCTAAAACCATATTGATTTAAATATTATTATGAAAATAAACATGAATTGTTTTATCCGAAGTAGAATATTATAATTTTCACAACAAAAGCTTTTAAAATTCATGGGCAAACTTTTGTTGTCACGTCGAGGGAATGCATCGCGTGCACTCGTTGAAGGTCGCGTTTCGAAGACCTTTCTGTAAACAATGTTTTTGGTTTTACCATCACATGGAACATGGAAGCATGGAACAGTCTATTGCTGACTGGGTAAGCTTGAGTACCTCATAAGTTGTTGAGGAAAATATGAGACGGCCGTTTGGGTAAATATGAGACACATTATAAGGTAAAAGGGATACATTTTTTCGTACATATTTTAGATTCTATCAAGGCATAATGCCTAGATATTATGTTCCAAAAGCGAAGGCATAAACTGAAGAAGATTTGCAAAAGGCGCTTACGTTAATAAAATAAGGTGAGTGTCTATTCGAACTGCATCAAAAAGATTTAGAATTTTGATAAATCAAAATTAAGCCGGGTTATCCACCATAAAAATGCTTCGTAACGTGGTCGAAAGCAAGCGTTATCCAAGGAACAAGAAAAGGATTTGACCGAAAAAATTACAATCATGGCAAAATGGGGATTTGCCTTATCTAAAGCAAAAATCAAGTTAGTTGTACAAACATACGTAAACAAAAATAATTTGACAACTGTATTTAGGGATGGCAAACCTGGTAACGATTGGTTTTGTGCATTCTGTAAGAGAAATCGGCTGAGCCAGAAGAAAATGGAACTGCTAGAATGTAGGAGGACTGCTACCAGCGACCCGTTCATCATTTATTTCTTCTATGAAACAATTAAATAACTTGGCTTGGAAGATAAGCCATCACATATATTTAATTTAGACGAGACAGGGTTTAATTTGGATCCAGGAAGGATCAAGGGAGTTGCTGCCATAGGTCAAAAGGTGCATAGAAGTATAGAAGGATCTGGTAAAGAAAATATTACGACAATGGCTTGTATTTCCGTCAGTGGATTACTGCCACTGCTAATTATATATTAAGGGCAGAACTTGTGGAGCAGATGGAAAGGATCGAATGACTTGTAAGGGACCTGTTACACTGTCTCTGATAAAGGCGGGATGGTGACTGTTGTCTTTAATAGTTGGTTTTCTAAATTTTGTTCAGTGGTTTTAGAATGACCGCTTTTAGTTATAATGGATGGTTACGTTTTGCACCTGGACAGGGGAACCATTGAACTTGCCATACAAAACAATAATACAAATTACCACCCCACGCTGGTGTGATATTTTGCAACTATTAGACAAGTGTTGTTTTGGACCATTTAAAATAAAATGGAACCAGAAGCTTGCAGAATGGCAGTGATTAAACCAAAGAAGGCTCACGAATAATGAATTTGCTGATATGCGAATTATGGAATGAAGGAATTACACACAGTGTCATAAAAAAGTCTTTCGAATGTACTGGAATATTTCCTTGTTGCAGAGAAAAATATCCTGTGAAGCGTTTAAATGAAATCAAACTGCAAAAATACAATGAAAGGGTCCAAAATCCTTATCCACTAGATATTTACGATGTGATCCAAGCAGAAGAAAATGAGGCTAATGAAGATAAAGGCGAGATTCGCGAACAAATAAATGAACAAGAACTAAGAAAAGAAAATAATACTAATGAAGAAGAAACTTTAAAAGAAACGAACGAAACGAAAATAATAATGTTGATTCCACGTCCATCTACTTCGTTTGAGCATATTTTGCTACAAAAAATGAATAAAATTAATCCTGAAATAGAGCGGAGACGAAAAATTGATTCCAATTATGTCATTTTAACTAGTTGAGAACAGAATTAAGGAGAAAGAAAATCTGCAAAAGAAGAAAAAAGAACCCAAAAAAAAGTGATTGAAGTGGTTGAGTCATTATACTCCTCCTTCTCATCTGACAATGAAAATATTACCCCTACTTACCAAGAAGAAAGTGACAGTGACAATAAGACATTACAAGATATTATAGAAGAAGAAAAGAGAAACCAATCTGTTAATGAATTGAATATAAGTGAAATAGATATTGGTGACTATGATTTGGTCAAGTTTTGTTAAAAAAAAAATAATACATTACGTTGCGTTAGTAGAATCTGTGGGGGGAAACGAGTATTCTGAGTTTTATTTGCGCCGGAAGGGTATGAACTTTATATTTCCCCAAATACTCGAAAAATACGCTGTACCAAAGGAAGATGTAGTAATGAAACTGCTTACATTCTATTCCATGGAGGCATTGCTAGAGTTTCTCAAAAATTCGTGTTTTCTCTTTCTTTTGATAAATTTAATGTAAACTAAAACGTTTTTATTTTGCTTCAAAGCTGCAGTTTGGGCTCGTGATATTTTTAATAAGTATTATTAATTATTTTGCTGTTTTTACTGTTTTTTTTTTAATAAATATAAAAAATAAATGATTTTTTTATTTCATTTTATTTCATTCATCTTACCTTTACCACATACGTGATTAGCACGGGTTCTACAGTAAACGCTTGTCTTATTTTTACTCACCCCTAACCTGCCTTTGGGTTAAAAATGAGACATCGTTTTTATTTTTTGCTTAGTAACGTTAGTGGTTTCATTAAATTTACTGTGTTTACGTTATTCGGCACCGAAATCTACATATTAAGATCATTTTTTGATATTTTATTTTAAAAAGCAACTCATTGAAAAATTGAAAATTATTTGAAATGTCTCATTTTTACATCACTTGGCCCTACCTCACAGATCGAACTAGTCAGGATACAAGTTCTTTTTGGTGTTTTTTAACATAGCTCACTGGATGGATAGTGGCACATCAGAAATATCTTGAAATATTTTGAATTTTTTAATTTTTTTGCTTATTTAAAACATATAAAGGTATAATTTTACCAAATTTCATCAAAATTAAATTATTTTTGAAGAAATAAAAAATAAAAAAGCTAAAAAATTGGCAAATTAGACGATTAAAATATAGATTATATACCAATAATATCATTAAGCTATTAATAACAAAAAAGTCACTATATAATGAGCGTATAAAGAACTTAAGAACATTTATTATTAATTAAAACGTAAAAGTGTTATGCTTCATTTTAAGCCGTTTTACCTCGAATTTATTAGAATTATATGATAGAAAAAATAAACTGCTACAACTAACCATATACCTGTCTCACGCTACGATACTGATTTATTTAATTGAATTAATACCTATCTGGTTTGTTAGCCTTCCCAGTACACCTTCTTAATATTGACGAGTTTATTGCTGATTCAAAGTATTTACCTAACTTGGCTAGATATAATATAATAAATACGAAATAACCTCACTTTTTAAATTTTCGCGTTGACGAAGCATAAACAATAAAATGAGGGAGGCGTAAATAGAAAAGCTACTTCAATACGTCCCCCCAGGTAGTGACCAACTAGACTAGGGTTTTTATGCTTTATTCGTGCAGAAAACCTACTTGAATATAGCCCCGGATGGTGCCGTATTGGAGTAGGATTTTCCGGTCTTTAGGCGGCGTAATATTCTGTAATTGCTACCCCAGACAACACACCAAATCCCAGAGATATCCACAGAATATATTTTGTGGATATCCAATATATCCACAGGATATCAGAAATATTCCGTGGAACTAATATGGATATCCAAATGTCCGTCTATATCCAGAATATAGAATATATCCTATGGATATTCAGCAAAATATCTAATGAGTATCTCCAGACAATACAAGAAATCCCAGATATATCCATAGAATATATTTTGTGGATATCCAACCAAATGTCCGTCTTTATCCCAGGATATAGAAATTCAGATAAATATTTTATAATTATTTTTAGTAGAGATTCATAAGTAACCAATGGTTATTGAATAACGTCGAAAGAAAATAGAGGTAAAAAATATTCCCAACAATCTGCCTTTGATTTTGCCTACTAAGGAGAAAATCATCCTTATTAGGAATCTTCAGCAATAAGTGGAACTTCTCGACTTCAGTCTCTAATGAAGTCTGTTTGTGAAACAATGTCGATCAAACTCAATTACGGCGGGTTAAGCATGAGTAGATACGAAAGTGGTATCGCCATCTATACTTAGAAAGCAAAATCAAAAATTACATCTAGTAGATATCCACGATGGTTTGCGTCCGCGCTTAGACTTTGATATATTTATATTTATAGTGGATGTCCATGGGATATTGAATACACCTTAAAAAAATTAATTTTAAATATCTCAACGGTACTATTAGCCACAATGGCGAGTACAATGGCGTAATTTTTTAATAATTTGCTATATAATTACAATTATTTATGGACATTTGCATGTCTATAAATTACATTTCATGGATATAAAATAGATATCCACCATGGGACATTCAGTAGATATTGGGATGTTCAGTAGATATCCAAAGGATTTGGTTTGCTGTCTGGGACTTTAGTACGGCAAGTGTCCACATAGTGGTTATGATTGGTTATGTTTATAACGCGCGGCAGCTCGGTATTCGATTGTTTATAAACAAAGAGTGAATTAATAATATACCCTACTAATAAAATGGAAGAAACTATTGAAACATTCCACTGACTTTCTTTGAAGACATCAACGCACCTGTTCATGAAGGATCATCAAATGAACACACATCTGATTAAAGTACATCTCAGCAAGCGGAGTTAGGGGCATCATCACAGTTCAATATTCCCATTGACCAAATAGGTCTTGACAATTACAATAACATAGTCCACAAAATAAATGATGAGTTTACACGCATTGGTCAGGTTTTACAAAGTGAAGCAAATACGAGCCAAACACCACAGTTACAGATAAGAATGTCGCCACTTGATTATCAATTATTACTGAATAAAACTTATATCATATCTACAGTATTTACCAAAGAATAACCCACAACTACCTCACGCCGAAGAGCTAAAGATACCTATTTCAGTTAAGGTGCCAAAAAGCAACCACATAATATAGCCTTCAATATTAAAAATCATTTACAGTATGACAACAAATATTAATAAACCATGCAAATACATATACAAGGGCTGTACTGAAGTAGTATTTCCACATGTTTAGGTAGCGTAATAACGCGCAATCCTACTCCAATACGGCACCATCCGATGATATATTCAAGTAGGTTTTCTGTACGATTAACCCATAAAAACCCTAGCCTAGTTGGTCACTGCCTGGGGGACGTATTGAAGTAGGTTTTCTATTTACGCTACCGGGAGGTAGGTTGAGCTCTGAAAATCATCATAGAATTACATTGTTGCCGGTTGACCACAGTGCAATCCGCAAAATAAGTCACCATCATTTAAAAATTGTTCGAGTATAGTCTAAAAAATATTCTAGGAACATTTCACAAACGTCTAGGCAGCAGCTCTAGGGTCATTTTCACTACAAACGACTTGAAACTTAAAATCACGTAGTACTTACAATTATTCACTTCTCGAGGAAGCTGAACGTAAAAACGGTCATTTCCATGAAGCAAATTGAATATTTCAAACGAATGCTAATGAACGGCGTTTCCTGAAACCGTAAATGGCTGTTACACTGACTACCTATATATCATTTTAAAGCTCTCGTGTCGTAAAATGGGCATAGTTTGCTGCAGTAAATGAAATTGTGATGTCTCGAAAGGGAGAACTCGACAACTCTGACGCTTAATGCGGTTACTAAAATATGATGGATTGTTTATGGCACGCGGATTTTAACATAATCTTGCCAAGTCGGGTTATTTTAATTTGTATATGAGCACTATGTATTTCATAAAAGAATTTAGAACAAGAGTTTTACAAACGGTATCAGTCTGAAAAACGTTAATTTAGAAAATGTTTCAGATATGAAGTCATTAAGATAAATGAAACACGAAATCTATATCTATATTATTTTCTTGTTATTATTATTGTCTTTAACCACAAACCGTCACTGGAACAATTAACAATGTAAATGTACAATAAATTGTAAAATGAGAAGGTTCAGAATTACCTAATGAAATAATCTGGCTAATCTTCATCTACTTAGGATTAATTTTGTATAGGTATTCGTAAAATAAAGACAGTTTACTATTAATGAAACAATGAAACCTTACTCTGAATACATTTGGTTAGCAAAAAAGGTTTGTGATTGAAATAACCAAAAAAGGTTGACAGCTGTGTACACGTAGTTTAGATTCAAAAGGAAAGACTTGTATTTCGTGCAAAACTTTTTAATTAATAAATGCAAAGCGCTTTCGGCTTATTAGCCATCATCAGTGCTTATCTACAAAAATTGTGGATGTAAACTTACAATTTAAAAAATATAAATCTGATTAAGACTTTTAAGTCAAGAGTTAAAATTGTATATATACGGTTGTTTGAACAAATTAACAATTAAAAGATACAAAGTGACAAAAAACCAGTATTGGGAATAGTGAGTGTGGGATAAGCCCTTACAAATCATATCTGATCTCCAGAAGCAAGTTAGTTTGTGTGGAAATAAGGAATTATACCACCTTCACCATTCGCACAATTGAAAACAAGTTAACAAATTAGTTAAAATTCAAAGAAATTTACAAATGTGGAAAATATATATTGAAATTTGAATCTAGAATGCAATAGTTAATATGAAGAAAGTTAAACGCAGAAGGCCAAAGTAAAAAACTGAAGGTTTTTTTATATGTATATACCACAGATTTGGATAGAGGAGATAGGAAAAGGCCGTTTTCCCCGGTGTTTCAAAATAATCACACCATGTAGGCCGCCATGTTGGCAATTTAAGCGTACAACGCACATGCGCAGTTGTTGTTGTGTTTTGACAGAAGTGTCATTTATGTCAACTATTCTTGGTTTCTTTCGAAATTCGCTATTTTAGTGAATTTAAAAGAATTTTAGAAGTTTTTACTATAGACAATTAATAAAATGGGAAAGACTTGCTTTGTTTTTGGTTGTTTAAACAACGAGGATTCAGAAAACATTACATTCCACAAGTAAGACATCATTTCTACCAGAACCGTATTCTTCACCACAGTTTCATTTTCTAGAAAACGAAATATCATAGTACAATAACAAACTGTATGTAGGTATCTAACGTTGATATTACTATAATTTTTTTAGATTGAGGAAAAGGCGTATGCTTCTTGGTTAATAGCTATTGGTAGAAATCATTGGAAAATATAAGTGCAAATAAGGCTATTTGCTCCTCCCATTGTCATAAAGATGATTTAATCGTTTCAAAACGAATAGATACAATAAAAAAATAATGCAATACCTTCCATAAATATGCCTAAAATTGAAGATTTTTATAACATTAGTGTTATGAGGTAAATATATACATAAAATTATCAATTTGTTTCTTTTTATACTTTTTAAGAAAGTGATAAAAAATTGTTAATTATCCCTATTATTTTTAGAAATTTACAACCTTCAGCTTGAACGAATATTATTAATTCAGAATCTAACGAGGAATTATAGAAGTTGCTGTTGGTTATTTTTTATTAACGGTTTAGATGGTAATGAAAGAAGAAATGTGGCGTTATAGGCTCTTCTAAAATTGCATGAATATAAAGTTATCATCACTTAATTATCATTTGATGGATAACATTAGGTGTAAACCTATACAACTTTGATATTGACACTGCGACTCCATATTTCTTGCATTCACCATAGATAAAAGTACATTTTTTATAAATTTAGATGCATGTCACATACTTAAGTTGGCTAGGAATAACTGGGATAACCTTACTAAAATTGTCGAAACTAATGGCGAAATTATTGATTTTAATTATATAAAATTGTTGCATTATATTTAACAAACAGAAGGTTTACGTTTGGGTAGCAAATTAAGAGTGCCCCATATGGATTGGAGAAGAAGGTTTGTACACTTAAACGAATTTAGAAATTACAAATACTAAGTAACATTACTATTAATTGTATAAGGAAATTTGAGAAACTGTTCTATTTACTAAATTCTCGAAATCTTTTTAGATTTCAATGGAAAATGCCTTTGTCTCAAAAAACGGAGACTATATGGATGTCTGAAATATAAGCTGCAACAGAATGTATAAAGAAACTTAAAACCTTTGACAGCAGTTATGTTATTCAGTGACCGAAGAAGAATAGTGGTGTTCTAGACTTTGTTTTATAAAGTTTGTAATAGGTTTATGTGACAAATATGTAAACTTTTAATATATAAACTTAGTACAGATCACTTCGAGCTATTTTTCTGCAGTATATGGAATACTATTAGTTTAATTGTATGATGCAATTACATTTTATTTCTAGGGCTAGGTATGGATGGAACAATAATCCTTTATCTGTAAAAAATTTCCATTCATATAGACTACGATTACTTCTGTACCATGACATTAAGAATCTTAATGGCTATTGTATTCTTTAGGACCCCATCAACATTTTACAAATGACACTAAAAAGTACAACAACAGTGCTTATAGTTTATTACTACTCTTACTAAATATAACTGAGAGAAACTTCAGAAGATTCAAAATTCTTGTATAAGATGTACTTGTAATATTCCTTATAGAAATCATGTTTCTCCGTACATTCGGAGGTTAAATAAATATAAAATTTAGGAAAGCGTAAACTATCTTTTTTTAATGTTTAAAATTCCACGATATCTTACTAAAAAGATCAACTTTACACAATGTAAATTTAAGAGTGAACACTTTTACAACCCCAATGCATAGAACTTCAAAATTCCAAGGTTGTTTTAGATACGTAGCACCATTATTGTTGAATTCAGGACTTAATAATTTGAATTTTAATCATTTTGTTAAAACTATTAGGCAAGTTCTTATTTCAAGACAATGATTTAATTTAAAATAATTATTTTGTGAACATTTTTTCTGTTATAATGAGGATCAATTGAAAAACGGCTCAGCCGAATTCATTCATTTTGAGACACTAATGTATTTATAGTTGCTCAATAAACATTATTTATTTATTTAAATATAGTCAAAAAATGTACGGTATCTTAAGCCGACGTATCAGGCGTAATAAAGATGAGACGCTTAATTGTATTTGGATGTGAGAGTGATAAAGATAGTAATTGATTTTACCATACCCTTTCGATGGCAAGCATGGGCTGTTGCGGTCCACACTCATTCGTATTATTTTATTTCTCTCTATTCAATGGCATTGTGTTCCATACCTTCTTCCTGGAGCCAGGATGAAAAAGTTAAATTATTGTATTGTATTATACAGAATGTAATTAAGTTGTTAGATATTTCAGAAAACATTGTTTATATTGCAAAAAAAAAGATAAAATATTCTGCTCGCCAAGATACACTTTCTAGCGCAACAGCTAATAAAAATTATTGAAAATTATTTTTTAGGACAAAATAGGGTAATATAAAACAGTTTCGGCTGTAAGTACTAGTGTAAAACTGTCGAATTATCTTTAAAAAAAAGTATTTTTAATCACATTATCAATTACCTGCTAAAAAATGTTCATTTTCAATTAGTTTAAAATAAAAACTTGTTTCGAGAAATCAATAATTATAATTATCTAAAGAGTATCTACCCTTATAGGAAAATCACATATCAAGATTAATAAAAATATTAAAGACATTGTTCAAATACCAATGAAAATTTAAAAAACTAAATTTGTATTTTTTGATCCTTATTAACTTTTATTAAATAGCTTTTTTTTATTTATAATTTATTAGTGTCATTTTCTAATGTAATATAAATGTTTTATGTTTAATAACACAATATTAACATATATTTACTGTAGTATTTATTACACAAGATAAAAAAGTAAAACCCTTCGCACTTGGCAAAATCGAAGCTTCTCACAACCTCCGTCTATGTAAGCGGGTGAATTTACCGCCTTTTCAGATTCCTTTAGTGACCGAAATCGAGAATGTCTATTTCTTGCTGATGAGTCCTAATAAGGACAAAACCGGTCCAAGAATAACGTTATCTATGGTAAGCATGAACAAAGTTTGAATATTGAAAAAGAATTTTTTAACTTTGTTGTTTTCTTTGGATATAATTCAATGTCTGCTGCGGAATTAGCCAAAGAAGTAGTTGTTTTTTGAAGGAAAACGTTAAAGTTTGGATTTATTTCCCTTTTTTAATAAAATATTTGACTACATGCTTCTTATAATACCTAGTTTTAAATTTACTCTATTCTTTAGTAGGAATATGCCCATAATCTCTTATTTATTTTGATTGATGATTCTTAATGTATGCTCAAGTGCATGTCATAGTACTGTGGAACGATATTACAAATATTTTTGAATTCCTTAGTTTTGTAGTTTTTATATGAAATGAAATACTTTCAAGATCTGAGCAATCACATGTAATAATTACATACAAAATTACAGTTTTTAATATGAAAGTTTTGTTTAAATCACGTGATTCCAGATTTATTTGCTACAAAATGTATGACGGCCTTAGATTGTTGTATTAATTTCATATAAAATTGTATTTTAAATATATTCTATGTTTTTATTTAATTTAAAATAAAGTTTCAAAAAAGACTATGATGTTTTTTATTTTTAGAAATCTCTTAAAATCCACAAAAAAAGAAAATTAAAATTCTATTACGAGTTTTTAAGGTTATTAGTTCTACTGTGTAAGTAAATCCTTAATATTTTCGAATTATGTTTAAATGTGTTAGTCCTATCCTGTACACTTCAATATGCAATCAATGCGCAAGTGCGTAGGTCGCTTTTTTTGTAAAGATGGCCGCCTTCAATTCTACGTGCCTGATGAAAATGACATTTCCTATCTCCTTTATCGATGTCTGTGGTATATACATTATAATTATAAAAAAATTCTACCTACTGTCCACAATGTATCCAACAAGTTCCTGGTCATCCTCACTCCCAAAATTAGATATTTCAGGATATTTACAACTTGCTAAATCATATTAGTATTATTAATATTTTCAAATTTAAATTTCTTTATCTATTCATTTTTATTTTTATTCAAGTTGTTTAACCGTTTCCACATGACAGTGGTGACAAGCGACACTTAAAGACGTTGACTTGTCAAATGTCAAGAGAGGAGGTGCGTTCACCTCAGTGTGGAACATGGTTCTCCAAGTGTGATTCGAGTGATTGGAGGTGGTTAACGGAGATCAAATTTTGTTAGTATTGAATTTAAAGATTTGATTTATTCAAAAAAGGTAAATAAAACAAGGGTGGTCCTTAAGATCTCACAAGAGTAATTTAATATTAAATTACTCTTGTGAGATCTTAAGGACCACCCTTGTTTTATTTACCTCTTTTTTGAACATATAACTCACACATGGCTACCACCTTCAACTTTAATTTGATTTATTGTTAGTTAAATTTAAATAAATATTTAATATGAAATGATGTTATTATTTTTAATGATCCTTTTAATGTCAAGACAAAACAAAAATGTCACTCGCGTGGTTCTGATGTGCCATCTCGGGCTCTGCAGAACTTTTTTCCCAAGATGGCACAACTGAACCCGCGGTCCCTAGAGGTGAATATGATGTTTAGTCTTAAAAATTACTAAATCACTCATCAAGCGTATTCATGGTTGAAAGAGACAAAATAAGGAACAAAAAAGTTTTAAACAAAAGAGTACCATGGTCCCAAAGGTAGGCTCTGATGGGTGAAATAGAGTTTAGGAGGGGATGGCTCTCAAAGGCTTGTATTGAGCGACTCGGACCTACATCATCATAGAAGGTTAGTTGAGTTGTATAGGGAGTGGTATGAAATTTCTGTTAAGGTTCACTTGAGTGTTGAGACAAAGGATATTGTTGTCTCTTTCATAGAAATTTCAACATCTTCATGAAAATCTAATAAATTGAAGTTTTTTGTGTTTAAGTTAACTAATAATTTGGAGTTTTTTGTTGAGCTAAAATTATGTTGATTGAACCTCAAGTGATGTCTGAATGCAGATGTGTCCGGCTTCTTGATGTGCTCGCCTATCCGGACTCCCAGAGATCTACAAGTTCTGCCGATATAACTGGCATCGCAATCGCTCCATTGCAACCTGTATAATCCACTCTTATCTAACAAATTCGTTTTGTCTTTTGTATTGACTAGATGAGAGTCTAGTTTATTAATTGATTTAAAAGATACTTTGATGTTATCTACGTTGTAAGCAAAAATTTTTGAAATGCTCTTAGCTAAGTTAAAGTTAAATATCCCGAAATATCTAATTTTGGGAGTGAGGATGACCAGGAACTTGTTGGATACATTGTGGACAGTAGGTAGAATTTTTTTATAATTATAATGTATATACATATAAAAAAACCTTCAGTTTTTTACTTTAGCCTTCTGCGTTTAACTTTCTTCATATTAACTATTGCATTCTAGATTCAAATTTCAATATATATATTTTCCACAGTCACCCTCTATTTGTAAATTTCTTTAAATTTTAACTAATTTGTTAACTTGTTTTCCATTGTGCGAATGGTGAAGGTGGTATAATTCCTTATTTCCTCGCAAGCTAACTTGCTTCTGGAGATCAGATATGATTTGTAAGGGCTTATCCCACACTAACTATTCCCAATACTGCTTCTTTGTCACTTTGTTTGTATCTTTTAATTGTTAATTTGTTCAAACAACCGTATATACAATTTTAACTCTTGACTTAAAAGTCTTAATCAGATTTATATTTTTTAAATTGTAAGTTTACATCCACAATTTTTGTAGATAAGCACTGATGATGGCTAATAAGCCGAAAGCGCTTTGCATTTATTAATTAAAAAGTTTTGCACGAAATACAAGTCTTTCATATAAAATTGTTTATTTAAATTGCAAAGCGCTTTCGGTATAGCGCCATCTTCAGTGTTTGTCTACAAATTATTGTGGGTAATATAAAAGTATGTAAACATAAAATATTAACAAATAATTTGAGTCAAAAAATTATTTGCTAAAAAAGATTACCATTAACAAAGTTAGAAATGGAAGGTAAGTACAAATTTAGAGAAAAACCTAATTGTAATAAATTCGGCCGAGGGTTGGTAATAAAGTCCCACAGATTAAATATTCTCTCAGGATTATTTAAATAAATCAGTATTTACTTTAGAATTAGTTTTATTGAATTAGCAACACAGTGGGCTTCACACAGAACAATGAATAATAAAAATGACAACTGCCATATATCATTGTACAGTACCAACTTAAAATATTAAATATTAGGCATTTTATAGAGGTTCTAACATAATGGAGACAATGATTAGGGCATAAACCCTTAGTCGTCCAAATAGAACTAAATTGAAATTGTGTTTACAGTTAAAAGACAAATTAAAATTAAAAGAGGAAAATCTAATTGAAATTTGGTTTGAATTTAGAGAAAAAATGGAAATTAAATTATTAAAAATACATACTGTCACCACAATTATTATCCAAAAAGTTTAAAAGTCATTTTCATTCCTTACATTAAAGTTTGGAGTGCTTTTCCCCTAACATTGAAGTTTGCTTTTTCATAGTTATTTTCTTTAAAAATTTTAACTACGAAATTTTACATCCATTAATTAGATTTTTATTTTAAATTTTATCGTTTCTCCCAGGACCCGGAAAATATTCAAAATATTTTTGAGGCAGAGTACTAGTACTACTTATGCAGTGCAGTTGATTCCCAATCATAATGAAGTGCAACGAGTGACAATATAAAAAAATAATTAAATATTTTTAACTCCAGATGACCCTGCAAGAACACATTTTAATAAATTTATCAACAGACAATTAAGATGAGGGTTTAAAAATGAAACGCTCTCATTTATTTGCCACAAAGGATAACCTTTTGAGTACCAAACGCATTAACGTCACGTCCATTTTTACGACCACAAACTGTACGAGATTTAATTAAGGCCGCACTTATTGAAAGATAATGAATTTATTTATAACCCGACACTCCGTTATTTGTTGAAATCAACCTCATAAATTTGTAATTTTATGTACTAGAGAATCGTAAATATATTAAATAGAGATATTGTTTATAATAAGTGGTTTAATGATGGAGGTTTTTATGTTTTAAATGAGAACGACTGGTACATATGGTTACAGTTATGCAATTTCAAATGGATTTTAGAATAAACATTTATAAGCATATTAAATAGTGTAGTACTTTCCTTAATATCGCCCTATAAGTTTATCCTCCTACTTACTAAAAATGCTGGAAAGTTAGGGACCAGATATTAGAAATAAATCCTCTCCATCTCCATCCTACATAATATAGATACCAGCCACAGTCAGAAAAGGCAATGGACCTAGCGATGGACGATCTACATAGGTTGCCTTCAAAGTCAGTAGATGACAAAGAAATCGGAAGAGACATTTTCTATAACGAAGGGTCTAGAACAAAAAACGTCCCAGTCACAATATGCTAGTTTCACTGCCAGCCTAGAGAAGATATAGAACCATTATATCCACTCTAGGAGAGGTATCTATACAGGCAAAAGTTGCACAATGCTGCTCACAAGAAAGAATACTATCTTTAATGCTGTGGTCATTTCTAGTGGATGACCTATCCAAAGAAAGTAACCAGTGCCTAGGATAGACGGAAAATCTAGCAATTATCGTCAGGAGACGATTTGCAGGTACAGTCTCGGAGCTCACAGCTCAAAACATAGCGAACAACTGGTAAAAAAGCAATTGTCAATTAACCCACAGAAAACAATAGTTGTACCATTCACAAAAAAAAAACGGGGTACTAAGACCAGTAGTACTAAACAACATGCATGCCTATTCCATTTGTCACAGAAGCCAAATACTTCAGATCGGAGTTATTTTAGACCAAAGGTTTACGTGGAACCAACACATCAAAAAACTCGCCTACAAAGCTGCAATAGCTCTCGTAATCTGTAGAAGAATATACGCGAAAAACTCTTGCCTAATTCCCAAAATGACCATACCCAACAATGATAAGATCCATATAATAACCTATGGCGCAGTGGCGTGGGTAACCAAAACTGCACAGGCAAGTGCAATGGGCTAAGTCATCGGCTCAGCTATCTGAATTCTATAGCCCCATGCCTACTTCGTTAATCATATTAAACCTCACGTCATTGCACATCTTCATACGAGGAGAAATCAGGTCCGTCATTCACAGGCTAATGCAGGAACAAAATCCAATAAGCCAACTACATAGCGTTCACCAAGGCTATACTAGCAAGTAAAAAAAAGGAAAAGATTCTAGAAATGCCTACTGATATAGACATAACCACATACAAATTTGAAGTTCAAATACTAGCCAGAGAATCCGGGAAACAAGGATCTCCCATACAGGCTGAACTCGCCTGGTAGTGGTATGCAGACGGTTCAAAAATCAAGGAATCTTTGAACCCTAGTGGAAAACAACGATTTCTTTGAGTCTAAGAAAATACGCAACAGTGTTCATAATAGTCATACAACAAACACAGTGCAAAATAAATAAATCAGCAAGAGTTAGACAAAACTATCGACATCTACTCCTATAGTCAAGCAGCTCTAAAGGCACCAGAAATCAAATCAGCAATCAGAACTGCCGAAAAGACCTATCAGAACTAAGTAGTCAGAACAAAAAGTGACCTTAGGCCATGAAGATCAGGGCAAATAAAAGGCCGACGAACTAGCCCGAGAAGGCTCACATAAGGCCACGACAGGCCTGATCTCTTTGTGAATCTATTAAGGCATTGTGCAAGGAATCCATCATGCAATAGATGCAAAAATAATCTAAGGAATGGCGGAATTGAGACAGGCCAAACAGTTTATTAAGAAACATTCGGCCAAGTTCACGAAATACCTACTGAACCAAAAACATTAGGATAACAGTAGGTCGTCTTGTCGGTACACTACTACTACCTAAGAAGTCACATGAGTGTCATGAAGCCAGCAAAAGCAGCAACATTATGCAAGTTCTGTGAAGAAGAACAGGAAACATAAATCCACATACTGTACCAGTATGAAGGTTTGATTGAGGTTTATAATACAAGGTGTAGAAAAGCCAGAAACATGTAACCACATGTAGGAGCCACTGTCAAAGCTACCAGGTCTAATAAAAAAGACCAAGTTAGACGACATATGTACCTACTCTAATAACGGAGTCCCACAATAGATCTGAAAAGGTCGCGGTGGACAAGGACAAATGTCCAACTTCTTTCTACTCTAATTGTACCTTAATAACTATTTTCAGATTAAAATACTCTTTACACCATGATGGAAAATCTATCAGAATTTATAAAAAGTTGTAAAATCTAATTCTAAATAATTAATAATGAAACAGTACAGTGTTGCCGCACCAAATATGTTGAAGTACCAAATAAATTTGCTAACATGTACCCAAATTTACCCAATTCTGAATATGTATAAAATTCATATATATAAATGCCTTTTGCTTTCAAATACAATACAACAAATATTAAATTTTTAGTATACTTATTGTAATAAAATTGCTTTCAACAATTTATACAGTGTGTCCCATTAAGTCGGAACCATACGGAAAACTTTTTTATTCTTAGTTTTATGAAAAAAAGTCATTGCATATAAAAAGCATGGAGGAAAGATTATTAATAAAAAGTTCTGCATGGTCCAAAACTTAAAATGCCAACCATCATATATCATTTTTTTAAGCAATATCCGAGGTACGAGGTTTATCAAAAAATATGAATATGAAGAGTAAATAAGTACCTTTATTTTTGACAAACCTGGTATACGATTATTAAAATTTGATATCTGATATGGTTGTATTTTAGGTTTTAGACTACGCTCAACTTTTTATGAAGTATAACTTTTTCCTAATATTAATAATAAAAAAGTTTCTTATATTCCACCAACCATCTGTCTACGTAAGTTGGCGGCATATGCACATTTGCAAGTGATCCTAATATTTTGCCAAAATATTTTGCCGATATTGTATGGCTTTTTTTTCGTTCCTGTAAAGCAATAAAATCAACTATACCTACCTTTAATTTGAATTGCTTGATTTAAATATGTAATATAAATTTGAAATAAGGGTCTTGTTTGTTAAATATGCACAAAGGAAATTCATTATTCCAAAATGTACCCAATTTAAGATTATCTGTCCTAAAATGTACTTGTGTACCATAAGCGAGAAAATTGGATACATTTGTACCCAAACGGCAACGCTGAAACCGTTCTGAAACAGTACATATCACGACATCTAGTAGCCAGAAGCCAAAATGTATTAAATACATATGAAGATTATTATAAATAGGTCATTATTAATCAATGAAGTAAGGTAATGTTTTCAGATTTTTGCTACCAGATCTTATAGATTGTTTTAGAATCGACCCTTCACGAAGTTTTATTAAAAAAAGCTTGATTAGAAAACAATTAAAACAAACATCTATCCAACTGACAAGTGTGTCAAGACTGTCAACGTCATGTGTTCCGTTAATTACAAGGATGCCAAGTCGCCAAGTTTAGCTATAAATCTGCAACTCAACATTTTTCACTTTTTAGTTTTCTTTTACAATTCCTTGAATATTATATTAATAATTTCAAGCATGCTTCTTTATTACCTAGAATGTACTAATTATTTTATATAAATAAAAAGTTTCTTGTTTCTTTCGGTCAAATAGTTTAATTTTTTATAATTTAAGTACTTATTATTCCCAGACAGCACACCAAATCCTTTGGATATCTACTGCACATCCCAATATCCACTGAATGTCCAGTCCATGGTGGATATCTATTTTATATCCATGATATGTAATTTATAGACATGCAAATGTCCATAAATAATAGTAATTATATAGCAAATTATTAAAAAATTACGCCATTGTACTCGCCATTGTGGCTAATGGTACCGTTCAGAATGTTCAGATATTTAAAATTAATTTTTTTAAGGTGTATTCAATATCCCATTCACATCCACTAAATATATCAAAGTCTAGGCGCGAACGCAAACCATCGTGGATATCCACTAGATGTTATTTGATTTTGCTTACTAAGTATAGATGGCGATTCCACTTTCGCGTCTACTCATGCTTGACCCGCCGTAATTGAGTTCGATCGAAATTTGTGTCCTATTCAGACTCCATTAGAGACTGGAGTCGAGAATTTCCATTTATTGCTGAAGAGTCCTAATAAGGATGACTTTCTCCTTAGTGGGCAAAATCAAAGGCAGAGTGTTGAAAATATTTTGAGTGTTGAAAATATTTTTTATCTCTGCTATTTTCTTTCGAAGTTATTCAATAATCATTGGTTATTTATGAACCTCTACTAAAGATAAAATATGTTGCTGAATATCCGAATATTTTCTATATCCTGGGATATAGACGGACATTTGGTTGGATATCCATATTGGATATATTAAATATCCACAAAATATATTATGTGGATATCTCTGGGATGTCTTTTGTATTTTCTGGAAGATACCCATTAGATATTTTGCTGGATATCCATTAGGATATCTTCTATATTCTGGATATAGACGGACATTTGGATATCCATATTGGATCCACGGAATATTTCTGATATCCTGTGGATATATTGGATATCCACAAAAGATATTCTGTGGATATCTCTGGGATTTGGTGTGTTGTCTGGGTTATCATCGTGTTTCACGAGTGACCTTAAAACGAGCCTTCAGATAGGTCCCTACGATTCCACCATAGTGTTAAACGAAGTTTAAAATGATATTTGTATATAAATAATTTCATATTAATATTCGCTTAGTAGGTAATTTAAACTTCATCGTTTAATACAACGGTGGAATCGGTCCTAAATTCTTAAGAAACTGGCATCAACATCTTCAGAAATGAATATTTGTGTATGTCTTTGCTGTAGGTACTGGCAGTGAATCTATTAAACCGTTGGCAATTTAAAATATAATTTTAGACTTTCTCCTTTTTCAAATGAAATTAAAAATGTAGGCATCTAATGTTCTATCACGACTTATACTCATTTCATTTGGCAACCATGTCGTCAAATCTGTCAACCGTGAAATGTCAACCTACGTAAATTTGGAACTTTGTAACATTACAATAATTAAAAAATAATCAACGTTTTAAGTGTAGTTCTATTACTACAATATTTTTTATTATCATTTTTCGAAGTATGGTTGGATGGTTTGACTCAAAGCAATAATTAATGGTTTAAATGACTCAAAACAAACTAGTTGAGGTTAAGTTCAAATTTCATTCACTAATAAAATTCCTATTAATATATGAATAAAAGTATTTTATTAATTTTAATTTTCTTGTTTATTTACAGTCAGTTATGGATCTGCATACAAAGCAGAGACAATTTTCTGGACAACTATACAAATATACCAATGTCATGAAGGGGTGGCAATACAGATATTTTTTAGTAGATGCAAATGCGGGATTGCTACATTATTACCTCTGCGAAGGGGAAAAACCGGACGGAACGGTGCCCAGAGGATCAGTACATCTCGCTGGAGCTGTGATATGTCCAAGTGATGAAGATTCGAAGACTTTTACAGTAAACTGTGCTTCAGGTGATATGTTGAAACTGAGAGCTTCTGATGCTCGAGCTAGGCAGGAATGGGTTAACGGTTTGAGGGCCGTTGCTGAATCGCATACCAAGGTTAGTAATGACTAATGTGCACAGCATTGGAACAAATCTTATACCGAACGTAAATGAGGTGACATATTGAATTATTTTAGATTGCGCTATTTTTTAAATATTGGCATACAGACAATGATAATTAACCTTCCAAAGTATATTTTACTGAATTTTTAAAATTACTCTATTTAAAGAAATTAGGAAATTAGAGTGATATGTTCTAATTTAATTTGTTTTACGTTTACACATTTTACATACCTAGAAGAATAAAATAAAGCGTAGATTTGTAGTTTAGGTGGGTACTTAAATGTATGTCTGCACTGAATCTAATGTGGATTTTCTTGTGTCACTGAAAAATCAATGTTTCTGAAACCAATATGCGAAAACGATATTATAAAAAACAAATAGTTTAAAAAACACTAGTACCCCGGGTTTTTATTGTATAACAGTAAAACATCTGAAACTACTTCATCTGTATTTACTGGAACCTTTAATACATATAATTAATTGTATTTGTAATACAGGAATCGTACCTAAACAATTTAAAACTTCAATTATAACACCTATTTATAAAGCTGGTAATCCAAAATTAATAACTAACTATAGGCCTATTAGTTTAATTAGTAATGTGGCCAAAATATTTGAGAAATGTGTGAAAGATAGACTGACAGATTTTTTAAAACTAATGACTTACTTCCCAAGCACCAATATGGCTTTATTGAGGGTCCTAATTCAGGAGATGCTATGCATGAATTGATTTCATATGTTACTGATGAAATGAATACTGGTAACAAGTGTATAGCTATATTTCTAGATTTAGCAAAAGCATTTGACACGGTGCTACATCAGGAGCTCTTAAATGTTCTTGAACAGAATGGAGTGAGGGGCATCGTGTTGAAGGTTTATTTGACACACAGACAACAGAAGGTAAAGGTCAGAGACAATGTAAGTAACCCTGAAAATATACAAATCGGAGTGCCTCAAGGGACTGTTCTGGGACCTATACTATTTAATTTATACATTAAGAGCTTGACTCAGATTGATATCCAAGGTAAAGTTGTATCATATGCTGATGATACAGTGCTAGTCTTCAGTGATAAAGATTGGGAAGCCATCAAGACACATGCTATAGCTGGAATGGAACATGTCAAAAACTGGCTGGATGTTTTTAAATTGTCTTTGAATGTTATCATTGCTTTTTTAAAGACAGTGGCTGATCGACCTCAATTTAGAAGCTTAACATGCCAAAATTTAGACATACAGGAAACAGAAACATCCAAATATTTAGGTATAATTATAGACCAGCACTTAAAATGGGACTGCCATATAATATATATAACAAAAAAACTTAGATTTCTGATTTATAAGTTTTATCTTCTAAAACAATTTCTCAACCAGGATCTACTAATAACATTATACTACAGTCTAGTAGAATCTATACTACTGTATGGAATCTTAGTATGGGGAGGCCTGTATGGAACTACATTAAATCAGTTAAATGTTATTCAAAACAAAATCTTGAAGTTAATATGTAAAAGAGATAGATTGTGTCCCACCATAACTTTATATAATGAAAGAATTAGCAATGTTAGATGTTTATATATTCACACAGTGTGTTGTTATATACAAAAAATGAATTTTTAAAAAACCTTGAAGTTAATATGTAAAAGAGATAGATTGTGTCCCACCATAACTTTATATAATGAAAAAATTAGCAATGTTAGATGTTTATATATTCACGCAGTGTGTTGTTATATACAAAAAATGAATTTTTAAAAAACCTTTTAGAACATAGATATAACACTAGAACTGCATCGAACATGTGCATTAAAGTACCAAAACCAAATAGTAAGTTTTTTAAAAACAGTGTAAATTATCTAGGGACAAAGTTCTATAACGCTCTACCTCTTCATATAAAATTATTAAACAAATATAAAAAATTCTGTAAAGTTAGGAAAGTATATAGTCCAATCATTATAGTAAGTTCACCTCAGAATTCGAGATACCCAGCTGTAAGTCTGTAAATACTTGTATATTGACATCCTAAAAGTTGTCTCAAAACCTACATATGGTAGGGTGTACGCATCTATTAAATTTCAAGGTCAAAGGTCACAAAAATCGTTTTTTTGCGCTTTTTTTTGTAATTATCTCATTTCCTATGGGTTTTTTGCTATTTGCATTTATTATCAATATTGTAGAATACAAAATTCTCTAAAAATTTTGTTAAAAAAAATTTTCATACGGTGAACCGTTTTCGAGATAGATGACGGAGAGCGCGCGGTCACAGCATCACTTCAGGTCAACCGGTGCCTCCGGTCGAAAACGCGCCATATATAGTTGATGAAATATCGATAAATCAATGATTATAAATATTTGTCAATTTTTATTAACTATTATATTGTATTTTATCATTTTTTTTCCTAACCTATCCACTTTTTATTTAGTATTAATTTATTTAACAACACTTACCTGCCCATGTAATTGCAAAATTGTTAATGAAAATATAGGAATTATATTTGAATTTTAACCTAATTAATATTAATAAATTCTTACATGATAAAAAAAAACAAATAAATTATGAATTAATCTTTTTATTAAAAAATTTCATTCAATACATTTATTTTTATTAAAAGTAAAAAAATGGAATAAAAGGTACAAAAACTACAATTTATAATTTTAATAATCTTCTTCCTCTTCATCGTCGTCTTCCGGCTGCTGGTAAATTTCAAACTGGTCTTCATTATCGTCTTCAACGACATTTCTCTCAAGTTCTTCCATGATTTCGGGGTCAAAGGTTCCATCTTCGTTAATGTCGCTCTGATATGGAAGAGCATTGAGACAAGCTTGCCCATTACATTGGCCACAAGCTAAAGAGCATTGCAAGCCCGCTTTCCTGCATCCGCATCGCGAACCACAACCACTCTTGCAGTTGCAGAAAATTGTATTTAGCAAATCTTCTGGAGCAGGTGGTAAAATTGTCATGATAGGCTCCAGAAAATCGTTTCGCATTGCCCAACTCCATACCTGGGGTTCCAAATCATGCCTTAACCAAGTTTGAACTTAATAATATACACGTTTGAAAGGTTGATGAGCAGCTGCTTTTGTTGGTGGAATATTTGAAAGCTGCACAGGTTAATTAAGTTTTGTAGACTTGACGTAATGCATATAACGAAGATGATCGAGACTTTTCACAGATTTCGGAGCATTATAGACTGCCAATAAGATTTGAGTTCCACTCTCTAATAATCTCTGGGCCGAACAATTTTCTTTCTCAAATGCTGCAGCTAGTTCATTCAAATTTGTCAGTTTCTCAAAAACTTTAAAAAATGATTTTTTCCCTTTTTAAAAAGCGCAGAAGTTGTGTCACACCCACTTAATGCGTGCAGAAATAAAATATGTGTTTTGGAATGAGGATAATTATCAAAACTTTTAGTCAAGTATATCCCCGTTTTTACATTTCCTTTCCCAACTTTTTTAAAGAAAATGTCTTGTTCGTAAGACAGTGTACGCCCAATTAAAATGACAAGTAAATCAATATCTTGTCCTATTATAACTGCAGTTTTTTCAGAATTTGATTCTTCAATTGCAGTTTCAACAATAAGAACATCAGCATTATCTCTGGCTTGTTTAGTAGTAATATTTGCAGCTTGTAATTTTTCAATTAACATATTAATGAGCATATCTTTGTTATTTCGATTTGATAAGAATTTTTCTTGAGTAACTGGTACAACTATTGTTCCATCTTCTCTGCTGCTCCATAGCTTTTACGTTCTTACTGTAATCTGAATTTTTTTAAACAAAATTTGTAGAGAATTTTGTATTCTACAATATTGATAATAAATACAAATAGCAAAAAAAACCCATAAAAAATGAGATATTTACAAAAAAGCGCAAAAAAAACGATTTTTGTGACATTTGACCTTGAAATTTAATAGTTGCGTACACCCTGCCATATGTAGGTTTTGAGATAACTTTTAGCGTGTCAATATACAAGTATTTACAGACTTACAGCTGGGTATCTCCAGTTCCGAGATTCTTACCTAATTTAAGCTTAAATGACTGGACTAATATATTTTCCAAAATAATGCAAACTTTATCAGAATATTCCAAGAATAACGGACTTAATACATGGATTTTTTTAAATAGTTTTTTTTCTGTTTCTTGCATAAATTGTTCAAGTTTTATTTTTTATTTAAAAAAAATGTTTTTTTCCTTTATAATTCATTAAATATAATTAAAATAAAATTTGAATTTTTGTCGGCACATACAGGTGTTCTCACCTAGGTGCTTGTTATTATATAATTGGTTTCCATTATTGTACTTTATTGTAACTTATTTATTATTGGAATCGTTACATAGCTGCAGAGGTTATATAATAGTTTTGCCATGTACGAATTTTTTAAATCTAGGAGAACATAAATTTTGAGGACATGAAAATTTTTTTAGTATAGTTTGATGTATTTTTTTTGTGTAACACAGATTTTCCTTGCTCTCAACATAAATAAAAACAAAGACAAAATAAGAATGGAAATCTGGCAATGATTCCGATTGTCAGAACAAGTGGGAACAGAGCAATACGTTTTAGTGCCCACCCAAACTACAAATCTATTTTTTTTTATTTATGTAGCACTTACAGAATGTAAAATTCCAAATAGTACAGTATATCTTACCTAACACAAACAATATAAAATAAATTAAAAAATATATTTAAAATATTAAAAAATGGAAGAATAACACAACACCACGGGATAATACGAGTAAAACTTACGACATTCAGGAGTTGCAAGTCCCTTTTCAAAATAGCCAAAATATTACAATTAAATATATCACAGTGCAAGTAAAATGTGTTATAGTTCTTGCATAAGCGATCAATAAATGCACTTTGTTCGTAATTGGTTCTGTGTCTTTTTACATTCAGAAGTGATATGTGCCGAGTCCGTCGGGCAGGAACCAATAGTTGAACTCTCTCAAACAGTGACCCGCACTTGATAGAACCACCTATTAATTTAGCCAGGAGGAGTAAAGCCTGTTTTCTTCTGCATTCCAGGCTCTGTATGCCACAAAGCATTAATCTTATTTAATAACATGTGTTATGGCTATGAAATTGGTGTTTAAAGAGCAGGTATTTTATGAATTTACGTTGCACCCTTTCAATTCTATTGATATGACAGGTGTAAGTAGGTTGCCAAATCACATCACAGTATTCCAGGATACTTCTCACCAGGCCATTGTAAAGTGTCATGATTTCTTTTGTCATTCATGTACCTAGTATGTATCTTGATGAAGCCAAGCATTCTGAGGGCTTTGCATACTATGGAATTGATATGGTTGTTAAAATATATTGTGGTATCAAAAATAATGCCCAGATCAATAATTGTCGAGGATCTATCTAAGTTGACGCTGTCAATACTGTAACAGTTAAGAGTAGGATTATGGGATCTTGTAAAATGCATGGGTGTGCACTTAAAAATATTTATAGAAAGAGTGTTATTTTTACACCAGGTAGCAAACCTATTTAGGTCAGACTGTAATGCAGAGTTACTACCAATGTTTCTACTAAAAAACTTTAAATCATCCACGAAAAGAAGACATTGGCTATTAAGAAAGCAGGACGTAACATCATTAAAGAATAAGGAAAACAATAGGGGACCTATATATGAACCTTGAGGAACACCAGATAGGACTGAAAGTCACATGATACGGAATTATGCACTATGATACGGAATTATGCACTATGATCATAGAAATAGTATAGAAAGCCGATTCCATAAATCAAAAATGAAACCATAAGGAGAAAATAGTGTGTCGGAGCTCATGCGTATAACGGTGCTGGCGCGAACAGGACCGGTGCAAGTTTTTTATTGATCGAACAAATAGTTCGCACGATATTTCAATCATACATTTTTAGAGATGATTCTATACAAAAAACGATTAAAAAAATTTCAAGTTAAGGTAAATATGGTTCTGACAGTCCTTATTAAGAAAGATATGGCATAAAATATGAATTAGTTCATTTTCGGCAATCATTAGTACAGTAGTCATGAGATTTTGCTTGTGATTTTAAAAATACTTTCCAGAAAAACCACGTGTTCCGGTTTTGACTACGTTTATTATTAAACAGCGAAATTATATACAAAAACTTTAATCCACAATCTAAATTAGGTACTATCACAAGAAAATCACTGTTACAATAATTAATTACTTAACCAAAAACTAAAATACTTTTTAGGTACCTACGTAACCAGAAAGGAGCTGGACCATTTATCCTAATATTGATTTTCTCTCTCCCTACGGTAAAACTTAAAACAATAACAAATTGCCTATCTACTAGGGTCGGTAACTAAACGTATATACATAATGGGCGGATTTTGTTTATACTTAACATTACACTCGCGCATTTAAATATAACTATGCATATAAATATTTACAAAGATACTTTTACAAACAGGCAATCATTAGTACTGTAGTCACGAGATTTTGCTTGTGATTTGACATCTTATTTGATAATATCATTTGCTACAACTAAATTTAATCTGGGGAGTGCAAAATAGGGCCCAGGAATATTATGTTCGATATTTTTTTACATTTTGTCAGCCGAGACTATGAGTCGTTAGACAGAAAACCTTTGTTACCATTTTCAATATAAATTAAAAAATTAAAAAATACTACTACATTTACTTGGTACATATTTTATTTTAATTTTGAACCTTTTTAAAAGGGTCTTTCGGTTCCATAATAAAAATTAGTTGCTGCTTACTAGAAACATTCTATATAGCCTAAACCAATTATAGTTTGTTTTCGATCAATTTAATACAAAGATTTAAAGTTTTTAGTCGATGATAACATTCCACACCAGCACATTGCAAACCTATTTTATAAATAATAGGAATAAACTTGTAAATAATTAATTTGGTAGTTATCTCACTCATATGATTTTTTGGTTTATATGACTATTTCGATTTCTAAATATATTTTGGCCTTACAATACAAAGCGTTTTGTATCTACCACTTTTTTAATGAACGATGAATGTTGGCAGGAGCCTACCCTTTTTCGGAACAAGAGGCGTTTTAACGAAGGAAATGATTTTCGAACTATCTAGTTAGTTTTCGGAAAAATAGAAAACGTTTGAAGAAAGTTGTCAATAACAGTTTGTCGTTCATGTGTTTCATTTTGATCAGCTTTCATACTAAATTGCGTAGAATATTTTTCCGATTCAAAATCGAGATTCTCGATATTTCCACAGTTTATTTATAATACCTTCTAAACTGGATTTATCTATCATTTTATATACTTTATAATATATGTTCATGCCCTACTTTTCACTTTATTAACAATTTTTTTTTAACATACTTCAAAATGGTAGGATATTCTCAATTCGTTGAAATATTTTTTTATGTATGTTGAGCGATAATTCTTTACCACGTTGCCCGATTTCTAGGATTATTTTTGTTAGAAAAGGAAACAGTTTTATATACATTAAGTCAAGATCTGAAGATGGGATCCATAAGAAAATCATTAACATCTTTATTTTTAAAGTAGGTTTTTTTTAAAATTTCTTTAAACCTTACTGGTTCGAACGCGGTAAGGAATGAAGAAATGTAAATAATTGTTGTGCCAGCCAAAAAGCGAAGAGGAAGTACCGATTAAAATATCGAGTGACAGAAGAGTTCCTAAGATTGTTGAGATCGGGTTTATGTTTTAAAATGCCTTAAAACCGATATCGATAATGTCTCCCCGTCGCTGGGCAGCCTGTATATAAATATACAGCTCTCTATTTACATAATTATAATTCTTAGGTAGGTTTAGATTTGCAGACATAAATCTTGTAATAAATATAACAGCTGCCTAATACATTGATTACATTTTCATTAGCCAATGTAAAAATGTCTTTTATTGTACCTAGGATTTGACTAAACACTACACAAAACTAAAAATAAAATGCCACTTTCATCGTGTAATTAATGCCGCGTTTGAGAATCCACATCGGATGCATTTTTTACATCTCGAGCGTTTTTTATCCACATCGGACACATCTGTCCCATTACATTTACGTATACTGAATCACGTGATCAAAGATTTACTACTTACTACATCTCAGATGCATCCGATGTGGATTCTCAAACGCGGCATAAATAATAAACTACAAACGGTCCTGTAAGGGCAGCGTCATATAGCCTTGAAACACCGGATTTTAGTGCTATTGCCAGGTCAATATTGAATTTGTAGGTGAATCGCTTATTGAACATTAAAAATACGGTATTAATGACATTAATACGGTATTTGTATATATTTTTGGGTATGTAATTACACATAAATATTATTAGTTGATTATTTAAATGTGTATAAGTTATTTTGTGGCGATATTTCGTAGATATAAACTGTTTAAATCATATAATTTAAAAATTAATTAATTTAAAATTCTTTTCTGTTAGGTATGTTTAATATATTTGGCAACACTACAGGGACAAGTCATGCATATTGCGCAAGCTTCTAGACACACTATTTTGCGATGTCAGGCGCAGAGACGCGTTTTTATGCACAGTAGGTTTCAATTTCTGCTTAAATGTTATGTTTATATTGGTCTTCTATATTATTTCTATGACTATGATACCAAATAAAGACCTAATGAAAACAAATTTATTTGAAAATTTTTACATACATGTTCAAATTGATCTTTCCAGCTCAGAAACTCTACTGATGTTCTTTTAATAATTTTAATTGATAGTATTACATTACTTGTATAAAACTCACAATTAGAACATTTGCGGTTTTATTATTGCTTTCACCAGTCCCATTAGTACAAGGATTAAAATTTTTAAAATGTCTTTTTTCATGTTTCCAGATTCCATTTCGTATACAAGCAACATTAAGGACGGGGTATCCCTGTGTATTAAAATTGTATGTGTAGACCAAAAGTTAAATCGACAGTTTTCCGAATATGTAGTGTTTAAAAATTTAATTTTTGGCCAAATTAAAAATAAAGGTCTAACTTAGGTCACCTTACTATTGAAAATTAATAAATTTATTATTTTCAATAAAAACCAATCATGTAAAATAACCCCATTTTATTTCATCTCAAAGGTGCCGTCTAGAATTATTTTAACCTCGATGTCAAACAAATAATAAAAAAAAAAAATGTAATACGACCTAAGTTCAACCTTTACTTGGAATTTGGTACACTCAGAATATTTAAATATTGTATATTTTTCTAAACGTGTAGATTTGAAATTTGTCACTTTCTTTGAAAAAACATGTCAAAACGAATTTGGACCAAAAATGGCGTCTAATTTAACTCTAAATAAACCCCGAAAAATCAATAATTACTTCATGTAATGTAATAAAGATGGTGCTCCGATCGATAATATTTTGACTAGTATTTGATTATTTCCGTTTATATTAAGTGTGTTTACGGGGGATATACGAGATGATAATACTGCCTCTGATACTGTTTATATGATACAATTGGAAACGACCTTTTTTCATCGGCACTCTTTTTTCTGACCTTTTGACACGCGCCTATTTGTTATATGATGTATGATTATCGGTTATTTATCAACTAAAAGTATAGGAAATTAGTACATTGTGAATGATAATATCATTTTAATGCTATTTTTGAAACTAGTTCAAAAGTTGCATTTAACGATACTCAATGTTTCATTTTACCGTCAGTTTTAGTTTGACATATCCGTCATTTTATGTTTACAAAGCTCAGTTTCTATTCGAAAGTAAGAGAAACAGTCAAAATAAAATGCGATAAACACTTTTTATCAATTTCGTTTATGTCAACTAAAAGCGACAATTGCTGAAGACGTAACAAATAAATTAGGTCGAGAAATAAAAAAATCTATACTATAAGTAACATACCATATATTATACCTGTTAAAATAAATCAAAAATAAGAGAACATATCGTTGACGTATATACTTTTCCATCTGTGTTTAGTGATTACCAATTGCAAATTACGTATGAACATGCTTCTGCGCAAAAAAAAACCATTATTTCAAGTACTTGTATCATTAAAGTCCATTAAATTGTAATTTTTATAAATTTGCTAATCTTTGCACTTTAAGTTTCATTATATGGGGTATCCAGACATTTTAATCCTCGTCCTCTTCTATTTAAAATTATCTCAGGTGCCATATATTCCGAGTAAAATTTTTCTAATTTTTCAACCATATTTAAAAAAAATGGGTTGAAAATGAATTTTTTCAACAAATAGTGGATTTTCATCTCCAGTATATACTACAAAGTAGCACAATTTTCTTTGAGCTATACCTAGCTGTCCTTGAATCTAAAAGTATATAAAATCATTATTAGAAAATCAAACATAAAAAGAATATTAATATTGTAGTATCATTTCTAGCACATTTCTTAAAAATCATGAATTATTTTAACATATTGACATTTTTCACCTGGTAAAAGTAGTTATGGTTTTCTTTTAAATGAATGTCACCATCTTCTATTTTTAAGCATGGAAATGGGTTTGAATATTAGGTAATGTGCGCCAATAATGTCAAATTATGACAATTCGCAGAAAACGTCAACTTTTTATTTAGATTTTAATGTGCAAAAGCCTACCTACTTTGGATATTGATCGTAGAAAAAATATATTCAGAATAATGAAACATTATTATTAAATAACAAGTTTTTTTATTGTCAAATTTAATACGTAATATTATTTTTTAATTGCAAATATTTGAATGTTAAAATTATAGCGTTTAATTTTTTTATTCAATGACGAACTCGAGAGTGATAGAAAAAAAATACTACCTACCTTTAATGCAGGAAGTCGATGTCAATTTATCCAAAAATAAAACTGATTAAAATGTACAATGAAACTCACTAGGACACTTGGCACAAATAAATCAATTTTCTATTAAAGAAAATAACACTTATTAAAAACAAACAGCACAATAAAACACTTCAGAAACGTGTGATGTAATATTGAAAACTAAATACCCGTAAGCTTGTTTGTAAATTTATAGACTCTTAACTCCTTCCCCCAGCCTTCATTAAGTATATTAAAAGTCGTGACGTCATATTGGCACAGATATACGGTAATGTGTTATTGACAATCAGGGAAATGTTTCTAGGAAATAACTACCTAAGATAAGATAAATGAATGTTAAATACCTACTCATAATATCTATTGTAGGGTTTTTGTACTTTAATAGGATAAATATTTATGCGGGCCTGGAAATTCCAGGAAATGACCGTCAAAATTACCCAAAAACATTAGGTTAGTACCAACATCAGATAACAGATAACTTCGGTATTTAACCAATTAATCACAATTAATATTCCTGAACATTCAAATGACAAAAACTTCCATCTTTAACCAATGAGAATATAGTTTTCATTCGATACTTCAAAATCACAATTTATTAATTAGGTAGAATAGTTAAAATACATTGCGAATTGCCACACGTCAAGCGTCCCACTCCGACTCAATGTGACGCAATTATTGTGGCAATATATTTTGAAACGACTCTATATTCGTGACTTGAAATTATAAACATCCCTCGTATTGCTACCCGTATATAAACCAAATTATTTGTTTTAGGAAATATTTATATTTAATGTGAGGCAAGATATCGTTTTTGTTGTTGCCATCTGCATAATACCTACCTACATTCTTTACTTTGGTCCAGGAAACAAAGTCAATTTTCGTTAAAAATAAAATGTAATAGGTAGGTAATACTTTATGAATAAAAGTATTGAAATAAAGTATGCTCATACTCCAAAATGAGTCCTAGAGTTAACATTTTTATAATATTATAAATGGCATATGAAACGATTGGACCGTTTTCACAATCGCGAAATATTTTTTTTTTATTTGGTAAAATCCCGGCAATTATTGAAAAATAGATTTTATGTTCAGGACTATTATTATGATCCTTCGAACTCAGTCTACTAAAAACCGGTTTATAATACAATATCCCCTAATAGCTAGTCGGTCGATATTTATAGTTACTTAAAGATTTCTGTAATAGTTTGCACTAATTCAATCTCTAGTCGGTAGGTAACAGCACCTCCTTGATTGAATCTAAATTGACATAATTTTGTTCAGAAATTCCTAGGAGACGCTGTCCTTAATGCCACTTAATTGTGGAAACGTGTTTAGCAATGTTGAACCCATCAACCTCGAGATTCAATTCATTCATTGTTTTCTAAAAAAATATAAATAACACCCCAGATAAAAAAATTCGGATGGCTACTTTTTACTTTTAAGCATGTCTACCTATATTAAGAAAATTTATTAATCTCTTTAAATATGTACATGTATTTTCAATTTTAAAATTACAGTAAAATTTAGTTTGAAAGGTTTATGTATCTAAAATGATTCGGTATGTCTTGTTTATTCATGGGGTCTGCTCCAATGCTGGGCAGATACTCATGTTAATGTTCAACATTTTTGTTTGAAAAGGCAAAAAAAATCCGTTTTGAGACAATACAATTCTGCCCTCCTAACCCAAAGAGCGATATCTAAGTTAAAGTGAGTTTCGAGAAAATACACATTTTCTAAAAGTTGTTCTCTTGTCTTTAGATACCGCTGGATTACTTTATTTTTTTTATTTTTGTTTTTGAATATTATTTTTAACTGTCTTCAAAAAAGGATGAGATTCTCAATTCATCACAATATTTTTTTTAACGTTTGTTCTGCGATCATTCTTTACTATATTGTCCGATTTCTATGATTCTTTTTTTGTTAGAAAGGAGGTACATGTTCACTGATAATTCTTTAGTACGTTGTCTGATATTTATAATTCTGTTTCGTTAGAAAAGGGGTACCAATACACATTTAGTCAAGATATGTACAATTTTTGTAGTCGGTTTTTTAAAATTACTTTTATAACTTATTGAAGTTCTTGTGTGGACATGCAACCATTTAGTTTAGTAATAATGGCATACCCCTAACCCTTTTAGTAAGTACAAGTGAAGTTGAAATATGTAAATTTATTTTGTTTTTTTTTTAATGTTCTGAGTTAAATGTTACTAATTTTCTTAGTTTATCAAATGTATTAAAAAAATAGAAAAGTCGTATTTTTTTGAGCTTAGGATGGCAAAATTGCTGTTTCATTATTTATATAGTATTTATTGTAAATCAAACATTGTTAATTCTTAGGCAATAAGTGCTAATAGTCCGCCTTTACCTCCAAGAGAGCACCTTGCAGTACTGGATGCATTGGGATGTGTAAGGTCGCAACTGCAACAAACTGAGCAAGCCGATTCAGCTCTATGCAGGTCCATAGAGTCCGCTGGTAAGTTTATTTCTTAGGTTTAGACGTGTATTATCCTATGAGTATGAAAATCACATTTTTTAAAAATTTTTATAGACTGACCATTTTTCGATATAACTGTCATATTTGAGATGTGTGCCAAAATTAAATTAGAGTTGAATCCGATGACTTTCTGAATATAATAATGTAATAATTTACTAAAACATCTGATGTGTCCATCACATGACTTTCCTGTCTAGTTATTATAGCCTTTTTCTGGTTATTTTGTACAACTTATTGCATTACCGCTGTAAATATTTAGAGAATGAACTAAATACATTTTCCACACACACCTTACTCGAAACATTTTTATATATATATATATATATACAGTGTGACAATTTAAAAACATACAATGTGCTATATCTCACAAACTAAAGATATCAAAAAATGCTTAAAACCGTTTATAGGATAGGAAGGAGGAACTAAAATGACGTAAAAGAGAACTCACAAATTTGTAGTTCAACAGAAACTTCATTAAATTTTCCTTTTGAGGCAAGGTTTCACAATTATTGATTCACCCTGTACAATTATTATTTATACCATTGGATAGCATTTTTATAGACGTTTCAATGATGTATCACAAGTAGGGGTTTGCTATTTAAACTTTTTTAGTTGGGGTAGGTGGGGCTAAGGGGTTGATGGTGTCTAGGCGGTTCATGGGGGTGAGTTCTCTTTTATGTCATTTTAGTTCCCCCTTCCTATCCTAGAAACGGTTTTAAGCATTTTTTGATATCCTCTTTCGTTTGTGAGATATAGCCCATTGTAAGTTATTAAATTGTCACACCTTACATTCATTGCTAACAAAAATACTGAAAACTTAAAATTTTACAGTTTTGCTCAAATTTTTTGTTGGAAAATTATGTATAAAACAAAAATATAGAGAATGATTATATTGATTATCTCAAACAACTTTTATTTGAACAATTTTCTTAAAAATTGCACTTTCTTGACTACGGACTATTTTAGAAAACTTATGTATGGGACAAAAATTATAAAGAATAACATTGCAAGCAACTTTTATTGGTAGAATTTTCTTTTCCAAGCGTAAATAACAGATATATTCCAAAAAGTATATTTCCAGATGTTCCGACTATCCACAGAATCTAATCAGCTCACCGCAGGATGTATTAAATCTTAATTTTAAAATTTGGTGTTTTCTCTATATCCATTAATGACTTATCAAGTATACAAACAAACACAAACATCATCGCGAAAATAGTAAAAACGTAAAATTTCGTTGAAAACTCTAGGTTGAAAAAAAATCATATTTCCTATAATTTCTATAATTTCTGTGTCTTGCTTTGAAGCTAGCCGAATTTGTTTATTGTTAGTATTCCATTCATCTAAAAATGAAGTAAAATTTATGTAACCTTTATATTCATATTCGTCACTCTGTACATTATTAACTTTCATGGGCAGTCTTGAAAGACAATCTGGTCATATATTCAATTTTCCTTTAATATGCTCAATATTGTAGTCAAAAGAGGCAATATACAATGCCTACTTTTGTAAACGATCCCTATATCGCTCAGGTATTCCTTTATTTTCTCCAAATATGGCTACTATTAGTTTTTGATCAGTCCTAATGGTAACATGTCTGCCTCTGCAGCAGTGCTCAAATTTTTTTATATCAAAAACTATAGCTGTAGCTTCCTGACATATTACTGAGTAATTTCTTTCTGCTGGCGTATAGGCCCTTGAGGCACATGCAATGGGTTTTTTCTCGATTTTCTTCATCTTTTTGAAATAAAACACTTGATATCCCTAAGTCTTAAGAATCACTATTAGTTCTTTGTTAGGATCATAATGTATTAAAACCATATCATCGGTAATTTCTTTTTTTATTCCTTGAAAAGCTGATTCACACTCATCTGTTCATTTCCATTTAAAGTTTTCTAACAACAATTTATAAATTGGATTCATTTTACCTGTTAAATTAGGAATGAACTTTGTATAATAATTAACTAGACCTACAAAAATTCTTGTTTCTATTAAATTTGGGTCGGAGATCATTGAGAATTGCTTTAATTTTTCTTTCATAATATTACAAATAACTTTTATTTAAGTATTTTTCTTCTCCAAACGTAAATAACTGATATATTCCATAAACAAATCATGATTCCTATATTTTCGTATCTACATACAGACAAGAAAGTAAAAATGACACTCCCTCCATATCATCTGGATGAGTGGTTTTTTTTATGTGATATTCATAATTATGGGAAAATGCATCTATATAGGTACCAAGTTTGGCCTTAATATATTGACCCAAACTGCCCTAACTCCAAGAGCCGAACCCCAAACCAATTTTCTCCTAATTTTTTATTATTTTTTGATTATTTAGAAAAGAGAAGAAAACATGTTTTTTTCCAGGTAGCAAATACTTCATAGATCCGAACATGTTGATGTTGAAAGCCACGTCTGCGGCGTCCTTGCACTGTCTCACGCAATGCATGAACATTCTGCAGAGGAACCAGCACGCCCAGCAAGGAAGGACAGGGTTCGTTATTGATGACGATTAATACATTCTTCTTAGGCAATGTCTTGATGTATTCCGATGTGTACTCAGTATACCTAGATGTTGCTTAAAATAATTATCCATGTAATGCAGATCCTCGTTGACGGTTAAATATGTACAGAAGTACCTAAGCGGGTTCATTTTCTGGTCTAATCTAACTTTTGGGTACTATGTTGAATTTTATCAAAATATTTCGCGTAATCGTCTTTTTGTTTGCTTAAATTGAAAAAGTACTCAGATTTAAGAAAAATTTCCCCAAGCTTTGGGGGAATTTTAAAAACCATCGAAACGTAGGGAAATTGATGATTTTCTCTCGATTCTATGTATACTATTTTGGCTCGTAGGTACCTAAATATTTTCAAGATTGTTGGCAATGTTAAAAAGTATTTAAATCCGGGGAAAATTTGACGAATGTTGATTTTAAATTACTATATTTCACTCCAGATATAATTGTATCCAGTTTTATTGGTACTTTATCCGTTGATCCAACAAAATTTCCTGAAAACTACTACAATCAGGCTGCTCTAGCGCGGTATAAAGCTACTCTACAAAAACACCGTTTTTTTCTCACAAATAATAATAATAATACTCTCCCTAATTCACCCCCTTACGAGTGAATTTCAACCCCTTACGAGTGAATTTCAACCCCTGAAGTCGACTGAACGACTTGTGTAGGCGAAGGGACGGCTATTATTATTATTATTATTTGCCGTAGCGCTCCGGGGCGACTTAAAGATGATTGATGGTGCCATTTGACTTACAGGTGAGGAAAACCCGGAAAACCTCACCCACCATCATGTTGGACTGCTTTAGAAATTTCCTATTTTGTCATTTTTATTTTGTTCGTTATTCCTAAATTTTTTCTCATATCAGTCAGTAATATTTTGTGACAACCTTTCTTAGGGGGACTAAAAAGAGATAAATTGGAAATGGTTAGGAAGGAGAAAATAGGATAGAACGATTTTCTAATATGACTAATATTTTTGAGAGGTTTCAATATTGGTCATAGACTCCCTGATATTATTAACATTATAGTTATAAACTTGTTAATAAACCAGTAAAAGAATACTGGTTCTTCCAAATATCCTTTAGGTGTTGCTGAGTACCTAGTACCAGAAAAATCTGAACCGGCAGCAGCCCAGCTAGACAGAACTGCACTTCCCTGAAATATTATATGTGGTGGTACTTAGCCACCATCAGCACTAACACAGGCATTTATGGTTATGTTTTCGCGACCTGTGTCTCGAATTCTTTGATAAAATGCTATATTTTTTGCCCCTTGACCTTTATTTTTGAAGGCTCCGTGCAAAAACCCAGATTCGTCACAATTAAAGCCTAATTCTGGATATTGATTAAAGGAATTTTCATCAACGATCTTTTTTAAGTTGTTATAGTGATCTCCTACAACAAGTCGATCGGAATCTTCAGCACTTTTGTTTTGAAGGCCTACAGGTTTCTTTAAAGATAATCTAAGGTCGTCAGTCATGAAATTCTTATACCAATCGTGGCCAGGTTTATTTCCTTAAAAGGCGTTGAAATATTGGACTTGTTCTAAAAGTCTTTTATAAAGGATAGTAATTCTTGTCCATAGGATAGCCAAACTCTGCTCTTGCTAAAATTAGTTATTCTATTTGATCTTCAGTTTCTTTTGACAAAGCATTTTTTCTACCAGATCCCAAAGTTTTCTTACATGTATTCTATGATGTATGAAGCTTCTTGGAACGCCATATTCTCAAGAAGCAGATCGATAAGATTGACGAAGATTTTTGACATCACTTATAGTAGCCTTTACATCTTTTATTGTATATGTTCTGTTGGGTCGTTTTTTTGATATATATTCTTACCATAATGCTTTATTTGACTGACTTTATCTGTAAGCAAATTTACAAAACCATTGAAATATAATTTAGGTCAAATGGGGACAATTTACAAAACCATTTAGGGCAGAAAGTGTGTCTACAATTACCTCTAACTACTGATTTTTAGGGGTTAATGCAGACACTGCTGTGCAATGTATTTTTTTTATGTTAAATTATTCTGAACAACACAACACCAAAAAAATGGCCGCTTTTAATATATGATTAAAATTACCGGAAACAAATGAAATAGTAATGCACCAACCCAATTGAGGTTTATTGGTGGGAACATATGTAATAGACATACATCGGCAAATTAGACATAGCGCTTTTAATAGTAAATAGAGGGTTGTCCGCGTAAGTACCGACACAGAACAGGTGCGTGTTAGGCACTCCAAAATATGATGATTTAGCGCAATTTACCTCTATACCAATTTGTAACCTTAAGGAGTTGCGGAAGCCTAACAAGTTTACTTAATTTTTAATATGTAGATATTATTAGTATTGTGTTCTCATTTAAATCGATTTTATTAAAAGTAATTTGTTAAAATTAACATTATCATAATGCATCGATTTAATTTTGCTCGTTTTTCTTGAACAATATTGAGTTTATTAAAAAATAAAAAGAGTAAAGAAAGTTTTAAAATTAAATTTTGCATAAAATTAAACAAAAACCGGCCAATGGATAAAAATTCTGGATAGCTATAAGGGTAGGTTACCCCAAAGTCACCCCTTAAAATATTTCAATTAATTCAGTAGAAGGTAAGCCACTCGACTCCAAATTTTCTATTTTTCCCCAGATCTGGGGAAATGTGTAGATTTGGCAACGTCACAATAGTAAGTATTTTTACATTTCCCCAGACATCAAGCAATTTTATAGCCAGAAAAGCCCCAGAAAATAGGCAACTCCGCATTGAGACACTTCGAACCAAGTGATAGATCCCTTAGATAAAAGCAACATCGGTAATTGATGGCGGCACAAACTTAGAAGGTATAAAATTGCATAAAGAGCGTGAAAACTTTAATGACGTCACGAGCACCATAAAAAAAATTCTAGGGTTTTATTAGTGAGTTTGTTTTTCATGAGTTGATATTAATAGATAAGCGATTAAATTTATTACTGAGGTTTCTACCTGTCAAAAGTCATTAAAGGAGGGAACCCGAAAATAAGCATGAACTATTTTTCATACTTTTGAGCTTTTTTTTATTGTTTTGAAAATTATAAAGTACGGTTTTTTTTAATCGCCCTGTAAGAGAACACACTTTCTGGCCGAATCAATAAATAACGAAAATTTCCGTTGAAAACTGTATTTATTTAAATTTGTAATTAATAATTTGACAACGAGAAAGGTTATTAATCAACGTATTATTCTATTCAATAGCATTGTGTTTCTATATCTTTCTCCTGTAGTCAGGATTAAAAAATTAACATATGTATATTTATGACACTTAAAGATAATACAGCCATCGTAATATATAGAATCTTGTACACCACTGCTTTTTAAATGGAAAACATGTAGTTTAAAAATACATTTTGTTCCAAAATGAATTTTATTTTCATTGTCCAATGTTGACTTTACTTAATTACTTTCCTCCATTTAAATTATTAGCAATATTTGTCATATCTTTACGTAAATGTCCCCACACCAGCACGCTACTGTTCAGAGTTAACTACACGTTTTGCATTTAAAAAAAAAAAATTGGTGTCTAAGATCCTATGTCATTTTATGTAGCTGTCCCTTAGTATGGCCCTTTTTGATAGCTGACAGTTGACAATACTCTCTTCGATGCCAATTTCTACAAATTTCTATTCCGTTTAACTTGTCCTTAGCCTTTCATTTAAATGCTTTGGTACCTTGCTGGGACAAGTGGCGCCAACGCCAATTGACAATGGTCCTTTTATTCTCTTCTACTTCCGCCCCCTCGCCTCCTCCAGATCGCTGACATATATCGAGCCGCCATCTTGATCTGCATGTGTTGCTCTTATCTGTTTAAAGGGATCTCTGGATCCAATCGCCGTGTCTCAATACGGCGTTGCCTATTTTCTGGCTACAAAATCGCTCGATGTCTGGGGAAATGTAAAAATACTTACATCTACTCCATGTATTGCGACATTGCCATATCTACAAATTTCTTCAGATCTGGGGGAAAATAGAAAATTTGGAGTCAAGTGGCTCACCTTCTACTTAATTCATCCCAAATTAAGACTCAAATATAGATTTTTTAAGTTAAACAGTTGCAGAGATACTAAATCTTTTCTATATTTATGGCCCCACTTGAGGCTTCCTTAACTCCTTAGAGGTACAACTTGGTATAGAGGTAAATTGCATTAAATCATCAGATTTTGGGGTGCCTAACACGCAACTGTTCTATGTCGGTACTTAATCGAAACACCCTGTATTTTGCAGATCTTAATTTGTTCTTGTTTACATTTACAATGATGTACCTTAATTGGGATCTTTTCTCATTCATTCGCTTCAAATGAGTCATTTAAAATAAAAGTTTCTTAAATAATGTAACTAAAAAAATTATTGACATATTTTTATAATTTTCGAGGGATATAAAATAGGATAAAAAATTCAACATAGTGTTTCAAACGCTAGGAGTATTTGGAAGGGTTTTTAAAAGATGTAATTTACATGTACTATTTAGTTTTATAATATCTGTGAATGTATACCGCCGTATATTATTTTTATATTTACTGTAAATTTATATTTGCTAAAAATTGTTAAAATTCTCCTGCTATTTATAAGGAGTATAAATTTACAAATATACAATAATTCTGTACCTATAGAAGAATCAGTATTTAAAGAGTATATAATTTATTTATTTTAACATATAGAAATCTTTTTTTATTATATATCTATATTTAATTTTTGTACAAATTTTTTTTTTTTTTTTTTTTTATTAAAGGTTGATATTTCTATAGTCTTGGTTTTTAATAAATATCGCACTTTTGCGTATTTTGAACTAAAACACCTAGGTACTTCTGTACTGTAGTATCAGAAAACAACTTTTACACGATTTGTCTTTTACATAAATATAATTTTACATTACTATGAGTTTATACATTTACTATTTTACAAAAGAAACTTTTAGGTATTTTACACCTACATATTATTTGTTTATACATGAAAATTTACATTCAGCATTTATACTTTACGGTTTGATCATAAATTTACATTAAAGGATTGTAAATTTATTTTTAGTGACTGTAAATTTACAAATATAATTTGCGAGAAATGTTTGTATCTTTACAATTTTCGATTTATAATTACATTACTTGATATAATTTTGACTATTGTATGTAGATTTACACTAGGCGTACAAAATCGTGTAAAAGTTTTTAATGTTCTTTGTAATAATATTTCCTGACATATCAAATTATTTAGAAACATAAAGGTATATTAGTTTTGTACTAAAAAAAAAAATCTATAAATTTAACACGTTCGCTGGTGATGAATCTACGGCCGGATGTGAGACATTTGCCTATTTACTAACCAGCGGCGCGGCGTGGGTACTTTTAAAGGGTAGCCATTAATAAATTACAAATAAGTTGTCACATTTTTGTTGCTGACAATTTAAGGATACGAAAGTAAAAAATTATAGTTTTTGTATATTTTTATTTTTGTTTACAGAAAGTCAAATTCTATTTTTTATAATCCCCCCACCTAGAGAGTCGGTTACGTTTAAACACTATTTTTTTTTAATATTATTTGAACCCCTTTGAAATTTCCTTGACCGCGCCACTGCTATTATTATTTTTTGAACTAAAACGGTTGCAGGTGTTCTAGTTTTATTAATTTTTTCTGCCATATTAGTACCTACGAATTGAATTCGTCTTGTAGATATAGAATAATTATTTTTATTTAATACATATTATTTAATTACCCTAATTGATTTAGCAATACGTATTTATCTTGCCAATGAGCCATTTTTATTTATTTTCTTTTTAGCTTGTCACTAGCTTCCATTAAATCAAATATAACGAGAAAAAACTTTAAATTAAATGAATTGACAACTGTAATTTGTGTCTGAAGTATGTTGAAAATATGTATACGACTAGGGGTGTATAAAATAATCGATTAATAAAAAATAATCGATTATTAATTTTGATAATCCCACATTCCTATCGATAATTCGATAGTATAAAACAATCGTTTGATTACCTTATTATTATGTAATTGAATTAGATATTTGCTACTAATCGATTATAAGATTAAAAATCGATTATTTGGAAATAATCAATTTAATGATTAATCGAAAATAATTTAATGATTAATCGAAAATAATCGATTTTCTATTGTTTATTTGAAAATAACGGATTAATGGAAAATAATCGATCTCTCAAATAATCGAAGAAGCAAATTCAAATCGATTAATCGAAAATAATCGATTAATTTTTATTAATTTTAAATAATCGAATAATTGATTATTCGATTGATTTAAAATAATCGATTATTTATTTTGATAATTACCCAGCCTTATCTATCAAGTCTAAGTTATTTTGACAGTTCTTCTAAAGTACGAAATAGGGTTGCCGATGTTTACAAAAATATATCGATTTTTGGGATCGAAAGCAAAAAAATCGATTAGCATTTAAATTGGACTAGTGTTCGACCAAAGGCTCGGTTACGGTTTTGGTCAGTTTTGGTCTAAAATAAGAGTAGTTTCGGTTTCGGAGGAAAACTGCTGGCGAAACCGAAACTATTTTAGAGAGTTTTCGCATCACGCTTAGTGGCATTCGGCACAATGCAATGGCGACCGTTCACACAAATTTCTTTACTGTGTTCCAAGTAAACAGTCTTCGGTGTTTCTGGCCAAATTTATTCGGATCGGAGGAGAAATTTATTGGGCGAAAACGTGGAAAATTATTTTTAGCCTACAACATTAAATTGTTTAATTACCACAGGCCAACAATTTTCAAAGTTGATTTCGATGTGACATTTGATTCCATAAATTTAAATCTGAGTTCCATTTTCCTCTATTACATCCCAGATAGCACAAATACGCCTTATTGACGTTTTAAAAACGTCCTGCAGACATTCAGGACATCCTTAAAACGTCACGGACGTGGACATCTTTGGAAAGTTCATTGTTAATATTTAGGATGTCTTAGAGACGTCCACTTAAGAACATTCCAATGACATTTTCACAAGCTCAAATGGAGACATACAGAATGTTAGAGGAAATTAGTAAAAATAATGAATATTTCAAAAATTTTTATTTGGAAGCAAATAACCTTTGAATAATTATTAAAAAATTTTCGTGGAATTCATCCTCTTTTTCCTCTACTTTGCACTTTTCAACCATGCCTGGATTGACAGCAGTTCAATTTATTTTCTCGTTTCTCGATTTGGCCATATTTGTCTTCTCAGCTGAACCTGAAAATAATGTAATCGCTTATTTAAAATGAAAGGCAGATCAATATGAAAATCCAATATGTTTGTTTAAATTTGCCCTGCTACGAGCATTATTAATTCACTAACCTGTTAGCTTTGTAATATTCACTGGAAAACTTCCACCATTCTCAGAGATAAAAATAGTACAAACTGCATAAAATTATTATTTATCGACCACAATATCACAGAGTCTAATCAGTCAAATGGCGGAATGATAGATTTTGTACTCGTATATGTATCAGTCCCATGTTTTTTCTTTTTCTTTCTAAGCCCTGAGCATATTTCAGTGCTTGAATCTATTTTTATGTATGAGAGAGTATTAAAATAATAAAGCGTTCGTAATCCATAGGCGTATCACTTCTTTTAGTAGACAGTTAAAATATTTTTTGAAGTTATTCCTCGAGTATACACTTATATTTTCACCTAATTAACCTGCTTATAACTTCTAAACAGCTGAAGGTAAAAAAGTGCAATTTTTTCTAAAATGTTTTATTTTTCCACAAGGTATATTAAGAACATTGTATCAAACGGGTTATGTAGGTATAAGGGTTTAAACTTTGACTTTTAAACAACGTTACGTTCATAAATAATAATTTTAATATAAAAACTACTTCTTACCTACAAATCCAAATCAGAATCGAAATCAGAAGATGAACTGTCGCAACCAATATTTACAATGAGTGGCTCGATCATTTCATCAGTAATATTGTCCAACTTGCACATTTTCTCTTCTTCTTTAATCGTATGATTTACTGCCTTTTCCCAGTTTTCAGGCTTCACATTATTTACAGCCTCCAAAAACAACTGTTTAACATCACTCATTTTAAAAGAATTATTTTTTCTTGAAACTTCTCCCTTTATCTGTGCCCATATCAGTTCAATCGGGTTTACTTCGCAATGATATGGTGGTGATCTAACCACCGTCATCCCACGATTTTTTTGCAATTTCATCAATTTCATATTTTTTGAATTTCTCTTTATGAAGGGAACACAAATGATACAGTTCTTTTCTCCCAGAACCGGGATGGAACTTAATATTCTTTGAATTTAGCCAATTCTGTAAATCTTTTTTTAACCACTTAGTTGTGGGCATTTTTTCTATAAGTCTCGAGTGATAACTTGCATTATCCATTACTATTATACAGTTCTGAGGAAAAAGATCTATAATTTGTTCGAACCACTCTTTAAAGACATCAGCATTCATGTCCTCATGGTAGTCACCGGTACGAGTAGATTCAAAAGTCAATAAACCACCTTTAACAAAACCGTTTGAACTACCGATGTGTACTATTATTAGTCTGCTCCCCTTTCCTGATGGTGGATTTAAACCAGTAGATAAATTATTTAAAAAAGCCTGTCTTCGACTTGTAACAGTTTCATCTTACCAAAATTTATTTGGTTTATGTCCCTCGTTGATCCATGTTTCATCTAAATAAAATATATTTCTTCTTTGGTTTCTCATTTCTTTTATAGTCCTTAGGTAATTTCTTCTCCATACTACAATATCGCTTCTTTCTATTAAAATAGACTTTCTGGAATGCTTTTTCCATAGAAAACCTATTTCTTTTAAAAGTTTCAATAGTGTGCTTCGACTCATTTCAGGGTAATCCTTATCATCTCGAACCGTGGCAAGAACTTTGTCTACTGTCTTTTCTAAAGAAGAACGCATGCACTTTCCTTCGAAGTCTTTCAAAAGATTTTCTAATTGAAATTTTGGTTTTCCTGGAGCTTTACGTGCTGTTTGAAACTCGCCACATTTCTCTTCTTTAACAACTCTGTAAATCGTAGATTTCCCAACACCAAGCGTACTATTAATTCCACTGTGTCATCAACACTTTTACATAAATGTTTGTCTGTAAATGATTTAAAACAATTAAATATTGTTTGCCCTTCCAAATTTTCCATGATCACACTAGAATTCACACTGCACCTTGCAAGTTGCAACTAAACGACATTTAGTAAACTGTCAAGAATACACAACTTGGACCTCCTTACTAAATGGAAAACCTATAATCGCATTTTCGGTGAAATTTGTTGGGAAGGTATTTATCTACTTATAATTCGATTACTGTAAGAAATTCTTGGAATTAAAATAAAACAAAATTGGCAAATAGGTACTTATTGAAAATAATCTTAAGATACGGCTATGTAATCTTCAATACACAGGGCTTTTGGCCTGTCCAAACCTTTTTCAATTGTTCTGTACAGCTTATGTTTATAAAGGACCAATAAAAGACCCAAAACTTGTAATAGTTCAGGTACATTTTATTACAATTTTAGGAAATATTTAGATTATTCTGTAAAAATATTTAAAATGACCGTACTAAGTTTTGCATTAGAAATGCTGTTTTATTACTCTCTCATACATAAAAATAGACTATAATAGTGGATTTTATTTGTTGCACTAGGTGTAAGTTTTCTGTACTAATCGCATTTGATTTGTTCAGTGTAGCTTTAAATATTTGACACATACTTGAGTATAGCATATACTGTTGACAAATATGACAGTTCGAATACAGTGTCGAGTGTGACACTAGTGGAACCAATAAACTCCATTATTAAATAAACAATAGTTATATGTCAAATAACACTTGTCAACAATGTAACTTTCTTGCACTGAACTTTTTCGTTTTTTGTCTATTTGGCCTTCATTCAATTGGATATTGGATAATGCCATCTTTAATAATTATTGTATTTTCTCATTATATATGTTATTTTTAAGTTAGAGCCGTTTTGATAATCCGTCGTTACATCGCTGCGCATGCTTCGAATGCGCTTTGTGTACCTGTATCTATTGACAAGGCTGAGACGCTATTACGGCAACAATCGCCCGTGATTACGTGTGTTAGCAAGCATTTAAAATGGCACCGCTGATCGACAGTCCCGCCGACTCTAAAATTCGTTCTGTTACTCGTTTTCTGAGCGCAAAAGGCTTAAAAGCGATGGATATTCATCGTGAGGTTTGTAGTTTACGAACAAAACATGTGAGCAAATCTACATGATGACGAAATGAGTGGGTGACCCCCTCTCAGGCATTACTGACAATTTGGTGCAGAAAGTTGACCAAACAGTTTCTCGCTTTCTCGCCTTTTGCATTCAGAAAACGAATAACAGAACAAACTTCACAGTCGGCAGGACTCTCGATCGGCAGTGCCATTTTAAATGCTTCCTAGCACACGTAATCAAGAGCAGTTGTTGTCGTTATGGCATCCCAGCCTTGCCAATAGATGCAGTTATACAGCGCGCATGCGCGTAATGGCGACCGCAGCGCTACAACGATGGATTATCAAAACAAATCTAACTTAAAAAATACCCCTCGTGTAACCAAATAATAATACAATACGGATATCTATTTCTGGACGGTCCGAGGATTTTCTAAACTGGACATACTTAAAACGTCCAGAATTGATCCTGGACGTACAGACGATAAATGGACATGTAATGGACGTTCTTAGGACGTTCTGTGCTATCTGGGATAAGTTTTTTTAACAACCTTTAAAAAATAAATGAAAATCTCGGTTGAGTTAAACATTATTTTTATTAGCGTAAGAACAAAATCTGAATTGAAAAGTGTAAATTAAATAACAATTAAGGACCGATTCCACCGTTGTGTTAAACGAAGTTTAAAATGACATTTTTACATTAATAACGTCATTTTAATCTCCGTTTAACACAACGGTGGAATCGGTCCTAAGTCCTTTTATTTTTGGAAGATCTCTCCCTCTTTGACGAAAAACTTCGTTTAGTGGATTTTCTTGTATATTTCATGGCCGGATATTTAATGACCAGCAGTAATTTGCCATCATTACAACGTTTCATCGACCTTGATATCTGCGTTCCATTCGTTTTATGTCTTGGTGAAACCTCTCACCTTGTTCCTCACTAACGGCATCAAGATTTTTGTGAAAGTAGTCCAGATATGAGTTTAAAAAGTGTAGTATTATACTCATATTGCATACCTATTCCTAACATGTTTTTTACAAGGTCCTGGTAATTTGAATGTTTGTTGTTTCCCAAAAAAACCTTTTATCACATCAGTAAATGAAATCCATGCAGCTTTTTCGGTTTCGCTTATGGTATTCTTGATCTTCCATTAATCGCCTTATTTGGAGGATTTACAACAATTTCTTTCTTAAATTTTGCAATAACGTATTGTTTCATGAGTCCTAATTTAATATGCAAATGAGGTAAAAGAATTTTTTGTAGATCAATAAGACTTTCCTTTTTGGCTAGACCTTTTTTACCCAATGTTGCTGTCTGCTTATACTATCCAACTCACATAAAATACATGGGTACTTTTTATACCCTGACTGCTGACTTAGTAGTCCCACAATTTTTAAAACACCACATCATTCAACTTTGATTTTCTCAAGTGGTAGTTTCAGATGTTGGTAGCATTCTTTTAACTGCACAGAATGAGCAGCAGGTACCGATGCAAGAATATTTCCATTTTGCAAAAGAACAGCTTTGAGGCTTCTCTTGGACAGATCAATAAAAAACTTTCAGTCCTTAGAATTGTAGTATGTAGCAAGTTTGTTCATTACTCTGAAATATGAGATTTTAACGTCTTCTGTCAGTAAATTTTAATTTCGAAGTCTAGATGCCAAAATTTCGAAAAGATCCTTAGGCAAACCTAAGTCTCTAAGTTATTAGGTTCTGATTGAGAAAATAACTGTAATTGCTTAGAAACATTCGATATATGACTAACATCACTAAGGTTGTCTTCATCAAGAGAACTTCAAGTTCAGAAAAACTGATTGTACTTTCTTCTACAAGCCTAGATTCTTAAGTATTGGCACGTCTGGGCCATGTGGCACTGACTTAATTGCAGACTTTAGGTTCGGGATAAACAATGTTTTTGAAATGTTTGGTGTTATATCCACGAACATTACACATGCAGAAATAGCAGTCAATATGGTGATTTGTTGACTCTTTCCATATCATGGGTATTTAGAAAGGTTTTATTACTCCAGTGTCTTAAACCTTCTTCACATTTTTCACACACTTATGTGGCGCCCAGGGTTTGTCTTGATCACTAATTTTTACTTTACAATAAGCAAAGTATTGTTTTTTAAACAGGAGTGTAATTTTACGTCTAAATTTCTTGATCACAAAAGAACTACACACGTAGCAAACCATACTTGGCTTATTTTTACAAATTCTTGGCATTTTAAAAAGAAATTTAACAGCAAAATGTTCACTAATCTCCCGAAACAACGCCTACTTACAGCGAATGCAAATACACGATAAACGGGCGTTCTTAAACTACAAATGTGGGAATCCTAGAAAGTATATTTTACTTTCAGTGATTCCCCTCTAACGTTCTGTTAGTTTGAATGAAATTTAAGCCATACCAATATAATGTAATATCCATGTGCAAAGATTTTTAAAGCAATAAATATGACAGCTCAATAATTAAAAAATTGTATATGATGGAAACAAAAGAACATTGATTTTCTATTAGTTTAGCCCTCAAAACTTCAAAAATATGAAAAATACTAAATTAAAATCTTTGTTGACCTGTATTACCGAAAATAATATAAGTAACTTAAAAATTATAAAGTTTAAGTCTGATTCTAAAAAATTGCTTGTAAAAAGATCGAGCTTTGATTAAATCGACCCAGAAAGAATAGATTGAAAAAAAATCGATTTTTTAGCCCCAAAGAATCGATCTTTTATAAGATCGATTAAAGATCGGCAATCCTAGTACGAAAGATATTACTAATTTAGAGTTTTCTTTATTCATTTAAATTATTTCTTTAACACGTCAAATTAGTTTAAAAGCAATTACTAACAGGTTAGAAGCTATTGACAGTTTGTCAAATTAATTAAGACAAACTGTCAATAGCTTCTAACCCGTATTTGTTAGCTGTCGATTGCTTCTAAACTAATTTGACAAAACGTTTAACATACCAAGTCTAAACTTTGTTTAATAGCTTCTAAGCTAATCTATCGGTTGCCGATTGCTTCTAAATTATATTAACAGTATGTCAGCGACGTGTAAAATATTATTTGACAGTTTTTATACCCGTCTGAACTATTTTGACAATTCAGAACTTTTTCTATATTATTATATCAAGATATGGATTTTGACAGTTGCCAGCAATGACTAAACAATTGACAACAGTGTATTACACTATTTTGTCGGTTGATTATTTTATCAACTACTTTAACAAGTGCTAGGAGTATATAGGTACGGAAATCTAAACGCGGGCCATCTATTTTACAATGAATTGAATAATGTATAATAGAACCATGCATGAAACAAACAAAGACCGCTTGTGGCGCACGATACGTACGACTTTCACTTCACTCCCACTTGCGCTCGTAACTAATAGATTTGGCTTATGTGGTCCGCGTTTACATTTCTGTAAGCTATTTTGACAGCTGTCAACAACGTCTGATTAATTCAATTAGGCATTCTAACGACCTGTCGAAATGCTGCTCGTGGGTAATGATAATGCAACCCTGTGGGCCTGTTGTCTTTGACAGAGTCAATGATACAAATATAGTTATAGAGATTGCTCAAAGTGGGTCGTTTGCGAGAGGCCATATTGCCTTAAAGTGCTCATTAATCAGAATCTATTCTATTTGATTGGATGTTCGATGTTTATTTTAAAAAACATGGATGATCAATCTATATAACTATCTATATCATTGACCCTGTCAAATCACCAGGCCCACAGGGTTGCCATATCTTATAGTGGATTTTTTTGTGCACTAGGTGTAAGTTTTCTGCACTAATCGCATTTGATTTGTTCAGTACAGCTTCAAATATTTGACACATACTTAGCATATACTTTTGACAAGTATGACAGTTCGAATATAATGTTGAGTGTGACACCAGTGCAACAAATAAAATCCACTATTAATCTGTCATTACCCATGCGCAGCCATTTTGTTTGCATTAATTTCACAGCTTTTAATAACAATTTTGTAAATATTGTTGGTTAATTTAAAATAAAGTGGCAATTTTTGTATAAGTAATATACATTCCAATTAATAGAAAGGAAGTCTGTATTATCGATATTTGACTTAACATTTTCGGTAAAAAAATAACGTGTCATGGATAACTATGTAGACCGATTTTGATAAACTCTTCCATAAAATAAAACAATATTGTCAGATTAATTAGGGAATTTGACATTGGAATAAATTAGGGTTTTTAAGCAACGTTGCCGGGTTTTTAGAAAGTCGTAGATTAAGGGAAATGTGTGAAATATTTTTGTATTAGCCGAAGATGTTATGTTAACAAAAGAGATAATAGAACAATTAATATTAATTAAATTGTATACAATATTTAATTAGTTGAAAAAAGAAAAGAACCAATATCTTTAGGTTAAATTTAAACTGTAACATTTCGTCAGTGATAGACGGCCTTCTAGGATTTACTAAAAAATTAGAAATTTCAAGTAGTTGTGACTTTAATTAATTTTTCGTATTAAAACTTTGAGTAGGATTTTTAAAATTTACTAACAAAAATTATATATTTTTCTTAAAATTTAACTACAGTCGCTTTGTATGGTGCGATTTTGCGATGATATGGGACTTTTTCATTATTAGGCTAGCCTGGAAATAAATGATCTCGCAAAAGCTATTATAGCCAAAAATTTAATCGTGCTGCATTAATTTTTCTAATGACTAGGAAAAAAGTATATGAGCCATACGATGTAGTTCTATCTCTATTAATTGTATCATGCAGTATGATCATATTTCTATCACGTCGGAGAGCATCGTAATCGACTAAGGTCTTCAGCTCATTTTTCATTTCATTTACTGCTTGGCTTCCACTATACCACTGTAGTAATATTACGCCAAATGTAAGAGTTTATCTCTATCACAGGATTGGCTATTGTTTAGCAAAAGACGGTGGAATATTTAAACCCTGTATCCGTTAGGTTTATAGTTTGTTATTTTACGTTATTTAATTTTTTTTAATTTAGACTTTTTATTTTCTTTATTTATTTAGACTTTATTGTCAAAGCCACAAATTTCTATGCAACAGTTATTTGAAGATTAAAAATTGTCACTTTGAAAAAAGTTCTCAGGTATTCAATAATGGAATCTACGTAAATATTGTCTTTAATTAGAAAAAGCAACATCTCGCAGAAGTTCATATATTACTAAAATTTAGCTGCTTGATAATTGATAAAAGTAAATAGCAAGAGAGGTGATAGGTATGATGTAAACGTTGGTGTTATACACAAGCAATAGAAATTACCGAGCACTCGTCGAGCCTATCCCTATGGCTCGTATACTTTTTTCCTAACCTGCATAAGCCTTACTTTACCAGTTTTTAAGATTAACTACATCATAGCTAACTTCAATTTTTTTATAAAATTTAGTTCCCGACTGGCCATTTAGTACCTACCTAGATAAAAAAACAGTATGTAGAGTATACATCGCAAAATCTCAAAACACTAGTCGCTTAAAATTCATAACAAACGATTTGCTAACGACTTGATTGTTTATTAGGAAAATGTATCAGTTTATGTTGAATTTCCCCGGTAAGAAAGTTCGAAAAATGAAATTAAAAAAATGGAATAGTTTGTGACCGGTGTGTCACTGCAGCAGCTTCTAGAGTGATATTTCGGAAAGAAGATTTATGACAGACATTTTTTTTTGTTGATCCGTAACATTTATTGTACATAGATATTGTATATACACTATACACAAACGAATTATTGTGTAATCTAATAAATATTACTGAAAATTGGTTGTTTTATTTATTTGTTGAATTAACACTTATTTTCACCAAGCACCAAGTTCACTTTTGAGGTCTGCGCCCCGGTTACGGGTCACTTGCCCAGTTTTTGCGCGAGAGAGAACAACATAGAAAGAGAGCTCCTGCTAAGTATGGCAACATCGCGAATAGGGGTGGAGCTATGAATGGTAATTACTAGTAGCTCCATCCACGTAAAAGTCACTTACCCACTATAATCATATTTATCCTAAATTCCTATTAGGAACATTGTGTACAAAATTTAATCTATTTCGTGGAAAAAACTGATATAAATAGAACCGAATAAAATAAATCCCGAATTTTAACCGGAAATGTTATTCCAGCTTAATTAACTATTATTAAATACATAAATATTAACTAAACCTACCAACATCTATGAAAATTCGTTGATAAATAAGTTTTGAAGATTTCAAATAATAAGGGTGCCTAGGTAGATTATTTTCCGGCAAGAAAATGTCACAAAAATTAGTTTGCAATCGATTTCCGACGTATAACATAGTTTTTCAAGAACAGAAACAATATCTACCGGAATGGAAACCAAGCCGTTTTATGATAGATTTCGAAACTAAACTTATTGAAGCTTTAAAACAAAATTTTAAGAATCCTCTCATTAAAAGACACTTTCACTTTAGTCACTGTTTGTGAAGAAGAATCCAAAGCGTAGGATTAGCTTCTTTATACAAGAATGACATGGAAATCCAAAACCACATAAAAATGTGTTCTTTGCTGGCTCATTTACCTATAAATCTTATTGATGAAGGGATGGCTGGAAATAATGAAGGATTGCCCAGTTAAAAAATAGAAGAGTTTAACAACTATTTCATAAACCAATGGCTTGAAAATAACTTGTTGCCAAGAGCTGTATGGAATTGCTGTAATTTAAGACACTGTACAAACAATGCCGTAAATGGATGGAATAACAAATTACAGCTCCGAATAAGAAACAACCCCAATGTGTATGAATTAATTAAGTTTCTTTGATTTAAAGTTGAATTACAAGACAGCGAAATACTTCGAAAGGTGTTTGGGCTACCATTATCGAACAAAAGAAGAAAAGTATACATTGGTATAGATAATAAAATCAAAAACTGTTTATTAAAACATAATGAAGACGGAAATATTAATAAATGTTAAAAAACTTTAAGCTATTTACAAAAATATTTAAATATATTGTTTTATATTTTTTTGTAAAATATTTTTTTTAAATATTGTTTACCCCATTACGGTTACATATTTACATAAAATGCAAGTAAATACATCTCATCTTTATTTTTAAATACAGTGTTAAAAAAAATAGAATTTTTATTTAAAATTTCTATTTGTGTCAAAAAAATTAACGCTATTACCTACCATTTGCAAATAATAAGTAAATGCTTGAAACTTTTTGTAAAATTTTATTATTTTTATATATAGGGTGTTTCAGAAAGTACTGTAAACTGGGGATTTATAGATCTTAACTAATTAACGTCCAAGTTTTCATTCTATAGGGTGATAAAGTGAATTAATTAAATATATAATTTGCTAAATATCTTTCCTTACTGTAAAGACTTTAACTTAAAAATATATATATGTAAGTTAATCGTCATTATTAGTTGACATTCTAATTCGACAAAATACGATACCCATTGAACAATAAAGATAACTAACACAATCTACAAACCATTACAATTTCTGACTTCAAGACATCCTTATTCCCTTAATTATTCCTCCCAGGTAAGAAGTAAGGGCTGCTATATCTAGCCAAATTCATAATTAATAAGCAACAATGCATACTATAGGTGAAGATATCGCCATTGGCCCAGCTAACTAACATCTCATATTTGTAAGTTAAAATATTTACCATAATGATAGATATTTAGAAAATTTTGTGTTTATAAACTTTACTTTATCACCCTGTAAAATAAAAACTTGAACGTTTAAAGGAAAATTATACTTAACTTTTCATATTAATTTGTTAAGATCTAAAAGTATTTTATTCTGAAACACTCCGTATATACTTAAAATGCAAGAATTTACACTTCGAATATTCGGTTTATTTCTTTATTTTTTAAAGGAAATTTTATTTATTTATTTTTATTCACTTGTATTTACAGTTACTTTTTTTATTGTCATAATATCTAAATAAATTATTGATTTCTTATCCCCTACTTCTAAAATTTCCTTTGCCAATACTACTGATGACGTGATCCTATATCTCTGGATCCTATCTATTGTACGACTATTCGTGCGTATCTTTCCGATGCTTTGGGGTGGTTTGGTACCATCCCACCTAAAGTGCAACGTTGCCGGATCAAAATGTACCTGAAAAAAACTGGGCAAATGTCCCGACACATGCGCCCCTGGCAGCCGCACCCATGACCCCTAGCTACGATACTGCATGCAATAATATACAAGACAAAAAAGAATATTATAGAAAAAAACATAGATCAACTTTTTTAATTATAAACGATAGTCAAAAAAAGTATTCACACACACTACTACCACATACACATACATTGGTATGGATAGGTTGGATGTGCCACGTTGTACTAGCCATTTGACATGGATATCAATTGAGCTCCATGTTGAGAAGTCGATTTGCATGGGTTATTTATAGTGTCAATATGTTAAGCTAGTCAGATAAATATGAATAATATTGTATGATGTTTTCTTTAAATATGGGATTAAACCTTTCTTCTTTCATTAAAACTTGATTTATCTTTAATAACTCATCATTATCACACAACCATATTAATTAAATATAAGAAATTGGTTTTATTTTTATTTTGCTCCGGCTATGACTCTTAAAAAAATTATAGAGAAGTAACTATTTAAACAATTTTCTTCTCCAAACATAAATAATAGATACCGTCAAACGGGGTGAAGTCGATCAAAAAAATACGTTTCTTGAGATTGCGGAAAAACTAATAACTGGATTTTGATGAAATTAAAAATATAACTTCCTTGATGCTTAAGTCATCGACTGGTGACTGGAGCAAGTTCGTAGATGGAGCAGCGTTTTTTTTTTATTTTGAAATAAAGGGTGATTGCCTGGGGTGAAGTCAATCACCGCTTTTAAAATGCATATTTCCTACTTCAGGACCGTCCAGGATGAAATAGATCAGTGAATAATAAAAAAATATAAATATTTGCAAAAGAATTTTGCAATAAAACGCATATAAAAAAAATATAAATGTTTATTTTTTGGACGAGCTTTACACAGCTGTTGATTTCTTAATAACATAAACCTTAAATAAACACAGATAAAAACAAAACTAAAAAACAGAATTATAAAAATTTATGAAACGAACGCATAAAAATCCCTTACTGGAGCGTTTTCAGTTCTTTTTTTCTAAGGGAAAAGAAATATTTGCCCCGCTTTACTAATTTTAAATTGAGTTGTCGGCCAATCTGTTCCCTGCTTGTGACATTTGGAAAAGTGAAAAACAGATTTGTTTGATGGATGTTTTCAATAATTTTAGCGATATAAAATCGATCTCTTTTGTTTATCTCATATTTTGTGATGATAAAGTCTCCTATATCCCAGTTGCCGCATGGATCAAAAGTGTTGGCTAGCGCAGCGAAACTTTCTCCAATTTCATAATCGTCTATGTAAATATTCTGTTTCTCCACCGCCAGTGTCTAAGTTATCTGCTCTCTCTTCGTCTTCGCTGTCGCTTATTTGTCTCTTACGCGTTCTGGATTGCTTGCAACTCCTTTGGTTCTCTTCTTCCAAATCTTCTGTGTCTATGCTTTTTCCAGCGGCTATATTCAGTCTATTTCTTAGCTTTGAGATATTATTTGGCCCAGTCTTGAGCTGGTGTAGATAATCAACAAGCATTGCAGTCACTGAAGTTTCTGCCTTATTGTTTCCTGCCTCCGGTGTAGTAAGTTCCTTTCTTTTTACCTTTGCAAGAACAACATCGGGATTAAAAGGAACTAGGACGCATGCTTTAAATCCAGCTAAAATATTCATTTCGCGATTCCCAAGCCCTCTACAGCGGTTTTCAGCATCCTGGGAAATACAGTTTTTGGCAAAACCCCCCTATTTTTCAGTTTCCATTCCTCCAGTACTCTTTTCCATGATGCTTTAAGTGGACCAAAAAAAGCCACGTTCAGTGGCTCCAGCATGTGGGTTGAATTGGGGGGCGTAAGACAAACTTAATATTGTTGTTTTCGCACTCTTGAATAACACTGATAGTAATGTGATTTTGCAAGTTATCTCCAATAAGCAGCTTGGTCTCTTCTAATTTTCGAAAATATGGGAGTGCTACGGTCTTGAACCAATCATTAAACAATTCAGAATCAAACCATCCCTTTGGAGACCTGTTGTACATTGCTCCTGGTACTCCGCCCTCTTTCCATGCTTCATAAAGGTGTTTAGCTTTGTACACCGTATAAGGGGGAGACGAGTTCCATCAGCAGCTATTGCGAACATAACTGTTGTGCTGTTTTTTGTGGTGTCAACTGTCCTGTAGGCGTGTTTGCTTCCTTTCTTCATTACCACTTTTACAGCCCCGGGATCGTCAACCAAGTTTGTCTCGTCGTAGTTCACAAAGTTTTGTGGTGGGATATCCCTTATGATTTCCGCCACATTTCGGAAATATTCCTCAATAATCTCGTATGTTACAGCGGCTCTCACTCGCTTTTTATTCTCAGCAAGCTTGATTGTAAGCCAGGGATGTCTCTTCATCAGGCCCTTAAACCAGCCTTCTCCTGGCATATCCTTGGTAAATCGCTTTTCAGTGATGCCGCGTTCATTTAAATATTGCTGCGTGATTCGCATATTACCAATGGGCTTTAATGGGAAACCCCACTCAGCACAGGTTTGCAAAGCATTTACTAACAATGTTTCAGAATGTTCATCAAGAGCAGGTTGATCACCATATGTCAAGGGATGTGCCGCATGAAAGTGATCGTTTAGTGTCGTATATGGCACTGCAAACCTTTCTTGACGCTCTTCGCATGCTCAGTCTCCCCTTGAGAACTGCATCCAGCGCCCTCTCTAAATAAGTGGGGTCGTAGTTTATTTTGCCATAAGCACCCAGCTTCTTCATGTATTTTCGTGGCATCTATAATAAATAATAAAGTGCTTTATTAATAAAAAAAAAACATGAAAAAAAAAAAAAGAAATATATGTAAACAAATATTAAAATAAAGCCAAAAATGCCGATAAGTGCCTAGACACTTGTTTCGGTTAAAAATACAAAATATATAAATAAAATGATATAAATCTTACAATTTACAACTACATAAAATTTACAACAGAATGTACACACCTAAAAAAATAGTAAAATTTACAAATACATATTAAATTATAATAAATATTTAAAAAAAGAAGAAAAAAAGACAACGTAACACTAAATTATTATCAATATTTTTAATAATTATTTAGTTTTCAAAAAATTTATTAATAATAGACCTATTAGTATCAATAATAAAATGTTTTAGATGTGTTTTGAAGCCACAAATACTTTTAATAGCTTTTAAAGTTTCTGGTATAGCGTTGTAGAGTTTTGGTGCTATAAAGTAAGATCAAAATTAGAGTTTGGTTCAATCATATGGATGAGTGAGTATCCAACTATTCTCCAAGGAATTGAAAAAATACAGAATAAATTTTTAAGGTATTTGTATTATAAAAAATATCACACTCGGCCTGATTTCAAAACCGTAAGATCAAGTGATTTAAGAACTGAATTCAAAATAATATCTTTAGAAAGTAGACGAAAATTACTATCAATGATATTTTTATATAAAATTATTAATAATCGAATAAATGCACCCAATTTATTATCACTTTTACCATTCAGTATTCCTACACGAACTACTCGAAATTTTAACATATTCTATATACCCTTCTTACCTACTATTCGATCTCCCATTGTGGACATACTTCGGATGGCGAACAATTTAAATTATCTCCATGATCTTGACTGGAATATATCTTTATATAAATTTCGCACTTTAATATTTCAATGTCTTATAAATATTTTCACCTAAATTATGTTTTGAATTTGATCCCTTGCAATTCTGAAACCCGCTCACTCTGATATTTTATTTTCTTCTGATTATATAAATTAGTAAACTTTATCTGTATAAATTTATCCATGTAATTAGGCCTATAGGCCTGTTTGGGTAAATAAATAAAGTTTAAAATTTGGTGTTTTTCTCTGTACACAGACATCATTGCAAAAATAATCAAAATGGATTCAGGGGACCCTAAAACGTAAAAATCAGTCAAAAAACTCATGACTCCCTATACTTTCCTTATCTGTATACAGATAGGAAAGTAAAAATGGTGTACCAGAAGCGATGAATGTCTTGGGCAAACAGCAAAAACATTTCAGGTCAATGTGTGACGTGCATGAAGAACAAATACTTGACGTTTTTCATATAATACTATCCAATAAATGTTGCATAAAATGTCTACTAACTCATTTTCCTTAATATTCCTTGCTCTAAGCGTATTTTGGTTTCGAAATTTAAAATTCAATTTTTAGAGAATTACCTTTTAATGACCTTCATCATTTTTGCTTTGGACCCTTCATTTTGTTCAAGCCACTAAAATTATCAAACTACCGTTTTGCCCTCTATACAGCACAAGGATAAATAAAAAATAAACCAAAACATTATTTTGATACTTTTTATATCAAATTGGGTGGTTATCTTAAGTCAAGTTATACATATTCTTAAATAAAAAATTAAACTAAATAAAATCTATTTTTTCGCGAAGGATATTTTCATAGCATGCGTGGGGGTGATCTTGAATCCTTGTAGAGCATCCTTGGCAGCTCCTGATTGTAATTCATTCTCGAATTCAACAAAAGCTATGTCGTGTCGGTTCGGCACCAAACGCACTTCTTTGAACCCAGGGAACCTTAAAAAGAAAAAATATTTAATTATTTTCTCCTATAAGTGTAAATCAAGGCTGTTTGTCACGATATTAAATAAAGTACTAAATTAATGCAATTTTTAAGTCATAAAACAATTCACGTTGCAAACGACAAATTTAGCACTAAATTTAGTTACTAAAAAATTAAATAATTAAAACTTTTCTATTTTCTCCTAAATTTTGTACTAAAACTGCGAAGAAATGTAACACATAAGCTTTTCACAGAAAAAGTTAAAGGTACTACGGGCTTGTCAATACTATTTTATTTTTTGTTAGCGACATCATCACCTTAGATAAATTTCGCTTGGGTTTGATTTTGTTGGTTTTATCCTGATTTTTTGTAAGCATTATTGTCTTTGAATAATGTTACTTAAAAGGAGCTCAGGGTTTAAATATTGACAGTATAAACAACGTTCTATTATATATGTGGATGACCTTGTAATCACTCGGAAATTGATGTTGTAAAAATACTAGATAAGTTAATATAATTGTAATTAAATTGCAAGAATCTAAGGAAAAAAAAAAACAAAAAGAAAATAGTGTTAAAGATGACACTAACAGTATAAAAAAAGATTCTTGGAAAGAGAATGTTAAAATCTGTAAGGTTTTTAGATTGGGCAAGTACACAAATGGTAAAAACAGAATGATTAAAATTGTGCCCCAAAACAATGAAGAGGCATTACATACATTGAAAAACAAGAAAGAAATTAATATTACAGGGATAAATATTTTTGCAGATCAAACAAAAATGCAACGAAAGTTCTATTTGAAGCTGAAAGAAAACAAAATGTACTCATAGCAAGTGGTGAAACAAAAGTTAAAGCAAAAAAAAAAATGAAAACAAGGTAATGGGATGGGTGGCTCAGTGGTAGAGTCTCTGCCTGCGGATCCAAGCATCCCAGGTTCGAATCCCACCGTTGGCCGGGATTATTTTAATTAATTAATTTATTTAAAATTAATTCTGATGCCTTGGTAGGATTCCCCACTCGACCAATCACTGTTGGGTTCTAATTAACACTGCTGTTCCTAAAGTGGCCTGGGAAACAGCCTACCCAGAAGGCGAGGCGAAACAACCTTAGTAGTTGAAGCCGATGATACAAAAAAAACAAGGTAATTATGCTGTAGCATTTAACAGTGATATTATTTATGCCAATAGTCAGAGCCTCTATGCTAATCATAATCAACTTATTAAAGAAGCGATATGCTACAACCCTTCTATTCTTTTATTGAATAAAGCGCAAACAACACCAGCCATTGAGAACTTTGAAATTCAATTTGATGGGTATAAAATAATTCGATGTGACTCCTCAACTCGTTTTACTAGAGGTATTGTAATTTACACTAAAAATAACATTAGTTTTAAAATATATAAAAATATTGTAACAAATAAGGTTTATTGGTCTTTAATAATTAAGGTAAATATTCATGATAGAAGTCTTCTCATCGATTCTTTATATAGACCCCCTAGTTCAGATTTTAACTTTTTTTTATCATTTTAAAGAATAGGCTGAAGAGGCTTTTACAAAAAAATGTTAAATGTATTACATATTATTGGTGATTTTAATTTAAATTTATTGGATAAGAATAGTGCTGATAGATATGTAATAAATATTATTAAGAATTGAATCGGTGAGTGAAAGAACAATACATATCCAAAATGACCATTTTGAGAAAAACAAAAAAAACTGTTTTAAAGGAGAACTATGGGTTATTCAGCCAATTATGTATTGTGAAGTTATAGAATTTTTGTTAACCGATAATAATACGTACATAAATTTAAAAATAAAATTATGCAAAAAATTATATTTGAAAAAAATGACTTGCAGTTATACTGTTCTTTCACTCAATTTAAAAAAAAATGCTTTAAATTTTTTTTGTAGCTTTATTGATTATTATTTAACAAACTTATTTGTAATTTCTTTATCAGAATCTTCATTTTTGACTTTCCCAGAAATAATATATGTTAGTAAAACTCTAGGATTTCATCACAAAAGTAGAATAAAAGTATCTTTATATTGACTATCTTCTTTACGTTAATAGGGAAAACTTCTGAGTATGACTTTTCTAATGGTTAGCATACACGTAACGGTCTACCAGAGAGGTCTACCTGTGCAGGTGTGCCTACGCAGATCGGCTTCATGTAGTGGCGTGTATGTCTACCTGTGCAGGCACACCTGCACAGACAGACCGTAGCGTGTATGCCCGCCATAAGGGTAACTGCAGATTGGCATTATAGTATGAGAGCCCACTGCAAATTTCGACCGTCATCTGATAACGAAATGAAATATGCTCCAAAGGCATGTAACAACTTTGTACTTTACCAAATTATACCTGTGCCAATCCCTACCCTGAGCAAAGTGGTTAAAAAAAAATATTTTATATTCAAAAAATCACATAAGACATGACAGCGACAATTGTGTTTTCCCTAAAAATTACAATCCTAATTCATTGTGAACCTAGCTTTTAAACCTGAATTACTAATATATTTACCTACCTTTTAAACCATGTTTATGTATGAAAGGAAGAAGGATGGCATTGTATAAACCATTTGCAGAGATAGTCAATAATAATTATAAACTCTTGTTAGACAATTATTTTAAACCATAATCATAGTAGCTTTTTTGTCGTTTCTATGACAACCTGTAAAAATGAATCACAACAATAGATATACAAATAAATTTTTAAATCAGCAAACATTGATTCATATTTTTAATGATTTTTATCTACTAATCGTGGATAGATGTTTTTGTGCGATGTTAAGAGGAAGAAAATGTTTCCCTTTAACGATATATATCAAGATATATTTGAATGTTATTTTCTAGAAAACTTTAAGGGCAAACAAAATTAGCGCTGTCATGCCTTATGTGATTTTTTTAATATAAAATAATTTTTTTAAGCAACTTTGCTCAGGATTGGGATTGGCACAGGTGCCATTTGGTAAAGTACAAGGTTTTTCCATGATTTTGGGGTATATTTCATTTCGTTATCAGATGACGGTAAAAATTTGCAGTGGGCTCTTGGGCTATTAGGTTTGATCAGCCTAATGCGCTCCACACATAAAAGTGTGCGAGACAAAACCGCCTATGAAGGCACTTGTAGTAACATATCCAGGAGTTTTACCAGTGTATGTAAACTGGTTGTACTGTGAAATGACAAAATTAGCTTTATGTTCATCTACTGATTTAGAAGTTTTTTTTTTATCAAATTACGACCACCAGTTTTTGAAATCTGCGTCAAATTTGTCTACGAAACGACATGGCTACGGAGTGAACAAATAGTACATTCGCCGTACTGTTCTTTCACTCAGCCGAAAATTGAACAAGGGCCCATCGCTCGTATGATGTTGGTCGGTGTATTATTCTTTCGCTATGTGATAGGCCTATGAATTTTAAACAATTTGCCTATCTCAGTTAAAATTACCATTTTTGGCACTTGTATTGTTCTTTCACTCACTGATTCAATTATTTTATGAATATTGGTGTTAAAAAACTTGTTACAGAACTCACAAGGGTTACAAATACTAGTGAAACACTTATTGATTATGTAATTACTAACAGAGAAAATCTTACACATCAGATCCGTCCATTACCAAAAATAACAGATCTTAGCGTAATTTCTGTATCTCTTAAAAAACAAATTTATAATAAGATTTCTAAAAAGTTTAGGGACTTTAGTCAAACTAAACTTAAATTAATAAATAAAAATTTATTAGTTTGTGATTGGCATCTATAGTCTATTTTTATGTATGAGAGAGTAATAAAACCGCATTTCTAATGCAAAACTTAGTACGGTAATTTTAAATATTTTTACAGAATAATCTAAATATTTCCTAAAATTGTAATAAATGTACCTGAGCTATTACAAGTTTTGGGTCTTTTATTGGTCCTTTATAAACATAAGCTGTACAGAACAATAGAAAAAGGTTTGAACAGGCCAAAAGCCCTGTGTATTAAAGATTACATAGCCTTATCTTAAGATTATTTTCAATAAGTACCTATTTACCAATTTTGTTTTATTTTAATTCCAAGAATTTCTTACAGTAATCGAATTATAAGTAGATAAATACCTTCCCAACAAATTTCACCGAAAATGCGATTATAGGTTTTCCATTTAGTAAGGAGGTCCAAGTTGTGTATTCTTGACAGTTTACTAAATGTCGTTTAGTTGCAACTTGCAAGGTGCAGTTTGAATTCTAGTGTGATCATGGAAAATTTGGAAGGGCCGCGTAAACGACAAAAAATCGGTCCTTTAACAGTTAATGAAAAAACATTAATATTTAATTGTTTTAAATCATTTACAGACAAACATTTATGTAAAAGTGTTGATGACACAGTGGAATTAGTAGTACGCTTGTTGTTGGGAAATCTACGATTTACAGAGTTGTTAAAGAAGAGAAATGTGGCGAGTTTCAAACAGCACGTAAAGCTCCAGGAAAACCAAAATTTTAATTAGAAAATCTTTTGAAAGAAAGACTTCGAAGGAAAGTGCATGCGTTCTTCTTTAGAAAAGAATTTCTGACAGTAGAAAAAAAAAAACGAAACCGTAACGAAAAAAACCTAACACCCCCCACTCCGACCGGCACAGCGGTGCGGCGTTAAACAATATTAACTTCTCATTTATTCAATAAAAGAAAATCGAAAAATTAAAAAATCGAATAATCGAAAAATACATTCCGTAACGAAAATAAACCTAACACCCCCCACTCCGGCCGACACAGCGGTGCGGCGTTGAAAGCCGTGCATCGTCTAACGTCGTTTCAGTTCGGCAGACTTCGGCACGGTGTTCGTGTTCGTGCGACTAGACGTATGCGTGTAGACTAGCTGCTAACTGCTCATAACTGATTCTATCTCTTTTAGACACAATTTCGGAAAAAATTGAATTTGAAAATGAATAATGATCCACAAGAATCCACAACAAAATATGGGACCACCATTGACGCGGTATTTCCCACATATTTAGAGGATATCAAGTCTCAAACTTATGTTTCTTATTTCAGTTACCATAAACCTATAGTTTCAATGATAAAAATTCCTGAATAACCTACATGTATTGTAAGATAATAAAAATATTTTAAACAATAATAACTTCTCATTTATTCAATAAAAGAAAAAAAAATTGTTTTCTTATTGGTCACCACGCTCAAAAAGTGTAACTTGAATTAATATCAAAGAAAAAACTTGAATTAATATCAAAGAAAAAAAAATACTGCATAAATAAAATAAATAAATAATTATAATTGCATAAGTTGATAAAAAATGCTATGCAATAGCTTTACCGCGGCAGTCCCCGAGTGCCACACGTATTTTTTACTTAGTGAGATTATTTTTAAAGTACAAAATAAAAATCTAGTTGGCCAAACAGATATTGAAAAAGCAGAATTATTTAATTCATTTTTGTGAACAGTATTTTATTATTGAAATAAAAATAGGTTTATCTACCATAAATAATTGGTCACCAGTACATTTTCCCCAAATCGTTTGTAAGAGAATTTAATAAGTTAAAATTAAAAGATTTGGAAGATATTATACAAGAACTTGACAATAAGTGTGGTTCAGACAAAATACCTAATAAATAATAAAATTTTGAAATCAATCTTTTTAGTTATTGGCCATGTTCTGATAAATTTTGTTAATACATTTCCTGATAAACTTAAAGTCATGATGTACCAATATTAATAGTAAATAATAGTAATGAAGCAGTTAACTTTAGACCCACAAATACCTTACCTACACTAGAAAAAAAAATCTTACAAAAAACTGTACATAAACACTGCAGTTAAGCATCAGTAAATGGAAATTATTGATTAATGACAACATATACATTATAGCTGTTTTTATAGATTTTAAAAGAGCGTTTGAAGTGATTGATACTAAATTGCTTCTTAGAAAACTGAAATGTTATGGTATTTCATACAGGTAATATATACTTGTGGCACAGCTTATACAATACAGCTCCACAACTCCGTGTCGGCGTCTTTGATCTGGCGGTCGAGAACCAAGCAAGACGGAATGGTGCTATCTCTGTTAGATTCAAGGGAAAAGTCGGGCCCGGATTAAACAATTTTTTTATTATTGAAAAAATTGAAAACCTTGGCGTAATAAGGTTGGTCACATGCCATATTAAGTAAGTTTTGGGAAATTACATTTTTAATTTGTTTTAAATCTTTCAAATATAATTAAAAAAATTATTTAAATATAAATATTACGAAAAATAGCACATCTTTCGGATTAGAGGTAAAATAATTTATATATGGCTAGTAAAATCCTCGTTAACAAATGTTTTGAGCTAAAACAGTCACTTCACGACAAATTGTGGCTTGGATCCATTTTACACCAAGGGCTTCAATTGTTAAAGAATTGTGTCACGCTCGTGGATGCAAATCAAGTGGTACCCCCGTGTCTCTGGCAAGTGTTACTCTTCGCGCAAAGGGTTTATACCTAGATAAACGAATGCTTCGACTGAGGTCTGGGAACTCTATGGTATTTTGGAATTATAAAGAATGTGTGCTTTTGTTTTAACAATATTGGTTATATTTAGATGTATTCTTATTATTTGAAATACAGATTTGTAGAAGTTATACTTTGACAGTTTTTATTAATATAATATATTCAATTTTTATCTGACCATACCGAAGTAGGAAATTTTAAAACTTTATAGTAATGTGAAATTTGAATTACAATATTACAAGATATAACATAATTAGTACTTATTTTAGGTAGGTACTAAATTTGTACTTGGAGAAAGTAATATCGATTTTTACAAGAAAACTTGAAAAGTAAATTAATTTAATTCCTATTTCTGATGTAAAACTTAAACCAAGAAAACAAATAAATTGTAGTTTGTTCAACAAGGGTGGATATGATAGCCATATCACACAAAGACGAAGTTTGAGCACGACGTCGTAGGCGTAGAACTCAATCGTCTGATTGTGATATGAACAATCTACTCGATATGGTCAGTATATTTTTTCTACGACCCACTAACGAAAATCTACAAATTTAAAAAATTATTTTAGGTTATTTAGACAAAATAACTAATTTTAAAATAATTTACGAAGTTGACTAATTTATAAAATAAAATAAACATGAAAAATTAATTAGTCCTCGGCCTAGATTCGATCCCGGACTTTTCGCGTGGAAGGCAGATGCTCTGTCTTCATCTTCACCGAAACTTTCAGGACTTTAGTTTTAATACTCGTAATTAAATTAGTATCATGTAGTTTGATTAAAATTTATTTTTTTTTTAAATGTGGACACAATAAAAACAAAAATGCTATTATTTATCGAGTCTACACAAAAATTTTAATGTATATTTAATATCAATAACTAAAATATATATTGACAATTAGTTTAACAGAATTGTCACTTATTTAAAAAATTTTAAATAATAGGAGTTGGGTGACCAAAATATGAACTGTGATTTGTAGATTTAATTTTGTTAAAGTGTTCTTACTACCTAAAATGGATATGAAACATATATGTAGTTGAACACAATAACATACTTTTTCGTTTTGTAGTATGTGCGTAGATTGGCTAATATCCATGCACAGATTACAAAACGAAAAAGTATGCTATTGCCTTCAATTGAACGAATATATTTCATATCCATTCTAGGTAGTGAGAACACTGCAAAAAAAATAAATTCGCCAATCACCGTTCATATTTTGATCAACCGACTGCTATTATTTTTAAAATTTTAAATAAATGACAATTCTGTCAAACTAATTGTCAGTATATTTTTTAGTTATTGAGATTAAACATACAATAAAATAAGTTATTCTTTTGGAAAACGTTAGCATGGATGACTAAAGGGTATTGGGTTAATTAATTCTAAAAGTGTGGTACAAATGTTATTTTTTGTAGCCAATTCTTCAAAATTATTTTGAAATATCTTTTCAATATTGAATATTAGTTCTACAAATTCATCATTTGACAGTTGCAGATTTCCAAATGTATCTGAATTGGCGTTATCATATGCCTTTAAAAAGCAATAAAAAGAAAAATCATCTATTTCAACGTGATCTTTGTTATATTTAAGACAGGTATCGCAGGAGTGGATCCATAAGGCTTTTATTAAAAGGTAACCACACACATACCTGATAAAAATTTTCTGTAGCAATTCGTCTTTACAATAATTTAGGGTGTTAATAATTTCATCATAAAATAAAATACAAGGTGTTCCATTTAAAAAACATACATTTTAATTTGCCAGGCAAAAACGTGACACCCTGTATATCCAAAGATATTTTTAAAATATGTAGGTATTTTTCAAATCCATATAACTTTTATTTAAAACTTTCTTGCGTGTCTACAACAAAATAATGAACAATAACGCACTAATGGGACACCCTGTATAAATTATATTTTTAACAATGAAAATTTCTTATAATGTGGTACTTATCGGTTTGGGTCCTTGGGAAAACTAAAGAATGTTTTCTTGCAGGTATAACCCTTATTAAAACAGCTTTTGACTGCACAAACAGAATGATGTCTTTTTTTTCATTCATTCTACTCACAGCTAAAGAGTCACCAAAATAATAACAGTACCTTTAACTCAAACAAAATCTACGAAATTATAGGCTCCACGAAATTATACAATCAACGAAATTATACGCACGACTCAACACCTTACCTAAGTACACTTCTGAACGCCAAAACCGCCTTTTCCCTTCGAAGGCGGAGCTTAAGCGATGCGCGACGAAATCGACGCAAACCGTTGCCGCCAAGAGAGTGTTTTAGCTGTATTGTATAAGCTGTGCTTGTGGTTTCAAAATTATTTTCAAAACAGATTTCAGAGAACAAAAATAAATACCCATTCTATGAAATACCTGTAGTGTCAGGTGTTCCACAGTGCTGTTTTTTGGGAACTCATTTAATTATTTTCTATATCAATATCAATCTTATTAAATGTGAATTATTGAAGATCTTTGCTAATGATACATTAATAGCTGTTAGTGATTATAGTTTAGAAAGAGCAATAGTTAAATGAATCATATAGTCAAAAAAATAGTTCAGTTTCTAGATTTAAACCAATTAAAACTAAATGTTAACAAAACTATAGATATGATAGTACCTACATAATATAAATACAATCAAATTGATTTAAATAATAATGACATATTAATAAATGTAGAAAAGTTGGATATTGTTGAATAGAATAAATAACACTTTGAATTTAACCCAGAAGTTCACACTCAAAAAAACTTACGTCATTACATGTGTACGGTCAAATCGACCGCATGCCCAGTTTTTAGTTATAAATTCTTACACTTACACTGAAAATGGCAAAACTAGACCACAAAAAATGGTTTCAAAGGGATTTTTTGATTTTTTTATAGACTAGAAGCAAAATATTTAATTTTCAGCAAAAAACAAAAAGTCTAGTGATATAAATATTTTGAATTTGACTGGTTTCACCATAGCTCTCAACACTGGGACATAGTTGGTAGTAGAAAAACTGCCTCAGCATTCTCAGAAGGTCAGTACCACCACCATTGGCCATCACAAGTTACACGGCCCATATGAGCTTAATCTCTTCAACGAAGTTTTCAGGCTGATATCCCAGAACAGAGCCATTCCTTGGGCCCCCCGTTCACCTGACCTCACCGCATGTAATTTTTTCTTGTGGGGCTTGCTAAATAGCAAAGTTTTCAAAGAAAGGCCTCGTACATTTGAAGAACTGAAGGCAAGAATCCGTCAAGAAATCGAAAGAATTCCTCAGCAGATGCTCCTTGGTGGAATGGACAATTTTAGAGATCGCCTCCAAGAATGCATCAATTGAAATGTACGAAATCTTAATAATAGTTTCTGAAATGCTTTTCAAGATAAATTAACATGATATCAATAAGATTTTAAAAAATGCAACTGTATTTTTTAGTTATTTCAAAAATACAGGTTTGACTGCCACACTCTGTATGAGACCAAAACATAGGTGGTAATTTGAAACCTTTCTAAATGTGTTAGAAAATCTAACAATAAAAGACAAAAAAAAATTCTGTACACATTTGGAATATTGTAAAAATTATTATTTTATTTTTTATTCATAGGTTGTTTCTTTTTATTCATTTTTAAGGAATGTATATATAATATGTGTAATATACATATGTATACATTACATTTAGGTATTTTTTTGTTAATTTCTTACTATTTACAATTTCCTACCTGTAAACCTTGTTTTTAGAAAGCAATAAAAATTATTATTATTATTATTACTACTGGCGACTTCACAATAAAAACACCTTTTACTTTACTTGACTAAATTACACAGAACATTTCAATTCTCTGCTAATTTCATGAAATAGACCAATCCATGTACTAAAACTTAGTATCGTAAACAGAACATTTTTGTAAATAATATTTTAGGTTCTAAGTTTAGTAACTAAATAATTGATTTTAGTTCTAAATTTAGTGAACTGAGAAAGTTGGTTTAGATTTGAAAAAAACAATGCAGATTTGGAAAATCTAAAAATAAAAAATCCCTAATTTCTCTACAAAATTATGAAAATTACATCCTCATAATTAGTATCATGACATAAAACCTTAAGACAAAAAATTACACTTACTGGTTAAACAACATGGACAACATCATCTCGCTGGTCTCATCAGGAAGATTTGTAAGGAAAAGAATTTGGTTAGGAGGCTGTTCGGCATTAGCCCCACCAGGAGGCCTATTGGGGTCCTTGTTCTTCTTTTTCTTTCTTGGAGCATCATCGTCTCGAGATATCGCTGGTTTAACTTTCTTTGGACGCTCTTGAAACGTTCCTTTCATCTTCGAAATCATGTCAGAGTCCTGTTTCGCATACTGTATACGCTAAAAATGAATATTAGAATCATGTGCCTGGTGCAATGCACAAAATATACAATTAAGTCTTATATTTACGAAAAAAATATTGTTGGCAAGACTTACCATTGGTTTATCGTAAAAAGGGAAGCCTTGCATCGATCTTAAAGCGTTCGTGGAGCTTTGGATTTCTTTGAAAATTACGAAAGCTTGGCCACGCATTTTTATCGTTTTCAATGCTACTATATCCAAAATTTGGCCAAATTGTGAAAATATGGCGTACAGAGATTTCTTTAGTTCCTCTTTTTTTACTTTTTCGTTTAAATTGTTGATATAAATGGTATTATTCGGACGAATATCCATCTACAAATTGTGAAAATATACTTAAATTAACGGTTTAAAATATAATATATACTTTACCTTAATTGCTTATTAATATTCAGTTGTTAGTAAAACTAAGTTAAAAATTTAATTAACTATTCCACTTATTGAAAAAGAAAAATTAACGACGCTTTATCAATGGACCACCTACAACGCCAAATCGCCGAATAAAAGTGAGGTTAATAAAAAAGAAGACGTTATTTTATACTTCTTTTTTCTTCTCTGTCTTTCTTGGATCACCACTTATTTGGATTCACAGACATTGATATATCTTTTACCTATTAAAAGTTATTTAAATTATATATTACGTTTTATAAGTAGGAATTTAATTAAACAGTATTTTTGAAATCATTAAAAACGTGTCACTACTTCTGTGGTCATTGCCGTCTACATCTCTAGTTACTACTAGTTAGGCAACTAGTGTTACACGTGTATTTCGAATTACATACATTAGATACATTATGACAATTTAAAAACGTTTTTTTAAAAACTTACTACCCGTCTCATGAACTAAAGATAGCAAACAGTAAAATCTAATAACAATTTATTGTGTACTCATGGACTAAAAATATTTTAAAATATTTAATTCGGATAAACATGCCATCTGCTTTTTTTAAATAGATTTTTAATTATTTTGTACTTATTAAAACACCCTGTATAGGAAGAATGCCTATAAGTTATATCGTTAAATGCATTTTTTACTAGCCTTCCAATGATATATAATAAGTATATAGGGGTTGGCCATTTTTTTAGTTGAGCGGGTTGATGTGGGATGTGGGTGAGTTCTGATTTTGTCATTTGAGTTCCCCCTTTGTATCCTATAAACCATTACCGTGGTAAGTTTTTAAAATGTCACTGTATATTAGGATAGCTACCTTTTTGAAAAGCGAATAAAAGATATTTCAAAAAACCTTAGATAGTATCGGCTTTATGAATGGTAAACCGCTAAAAATGCACTGTAGACTGTTTATTTTTTCACTTTTTAATAACTCATTATTGAAAAATAATATCTTAATTAGGTAGTTATATCATAATTGAATAAAAAACAACATAAATATAACTAAAAAAAATATGAAAGACTAAAAATACTTTAAAGGACGCACAAGCGGAATCATGCCTCTAGGTATTATTGAATTAGAAAATAGTATCTTCTGATTGATTTTATAGCCTTCAAGGCATCCTTGTTTTTTTTACTTCCCTCGATAAAAGTGAAGTATTGTAATCGTGAGAAAGTCACCTTGCGAGATTATTTCAGATTTTCACGTTTCAGGGTCCCTAGATTACGAAAAAACATGTTTCCCCATTCTGTCGGAAGAACAGCACTGGGACTGGGTTTCATTTCTGGAAGCGTTTGAGCCACGCCGATGCTGCTGCGAATAAGTTAATCTTGAAAAATATTCAAATATAGTTTTTAAAAAGGACATTTTAAGGTTTAAAAAGTCACAAGGACAATTTGTTTGAAAAACGGACTGTCCTTTTTAAAAAAGGACAGGTGGCAACACTACTTTATATAAAAGTTATAATGTAAGTCGTAATAAAAAGTCAAAGCATCATTTGCAAGCACTTGCCTAACCAAGACTAATGCCGCGTTTGAATATCCACATCCGATGCATTTTTTACATCTCGAGCGTTTGTTTATCCACATCGGACACATATGTCCTACTACATTTACGTATACTGAATCACGTGATCAAAGATTTACAACATCTCAGATGCATCCGATGTGGATATTCAAATTGTTCTGTTCTTTTTTTTGAACCTACCTACTTATTGGCTTATCTAATAATATAGGTATTAGACTTATTCATTCTAAAAAATCAAATCAAATAAATACCTATCTAAGTATCTAGGTACAATCATTGTATCTACAACGTAAAATTATTTGATAAATGATCAGTAAAAGATGTTGCCTATGTATTAGGTACCTCTAATACATTATACGGAGTAGCCCAAAAGTCTGTAAACGGCCAATTATCTCGTAAATTACTAATCCTAATTGTACAAAATTTGGGGTACACCTATTTTGGGACACGTAGATTCCAGATTTGATATTTGCAATGTTGCCAGATTTGCCGTTTCTCTTATATTATTAGTCACTTTGGTTTTTCAAATTTATCACCCTGTATATTCAGTTATTATTAGAATTTCCTATTCAATACGAGTTCAACCATATGTAACACTTATGATTTTATGTAGTCTGGAAGGTCTTAAATAAATAAAACAATCATGGAGAAATGTGGTAGATGCATTGCACCATCGATTAGGGTACTGTTAACTCACAAATGAAGCACATTTTGAACACTTGATAAAGTAACCATTATGTTAAAAATGCTTTAATCTTTCAATTGTTACGTTTTAATGTAGTTGAAAATAGTTTGTATTAAAAAATTTATTGAGACAATTAGGCGTTGCCAGATTTATTTTATTTATTTAAGACCTTCCAGACTACATTAAATCATAAGTGTTACATATGGTTAAACGCGTATTGAATAGCAGATTCCAATAATGACTGAATATACAGGGTGATAAATTTGAAAAACAAAAGTAACTAATAATTTAAGAGAAACGGCAAACCTGGCAACATTGCAAATATCAAATCTGAAATCACCATATCGCATAATAGGTGTATCCCAAATTTTATACAATTAGGACCAGCAATTTACGAGATAATTGGCCGTTTCCACACTTTTGGGCCATTCTGTATAGATGTTATTCACAATAGCCGAAATCGCTCATTGCCCGAACTTTTTGTCCATAACGCGTTATGGGTATAGTAGTTTACCCACGATGCGGTTAGAAACGTTATTTCCGGACAATGGGTAAAGTTAATTAACCAGATCGCGTTGTGAGTAAACTGTGTTACCCACGACACGAAATAATGGTTCGTGAGCTTTTGTTTTGCATTGTAGAGCTTTTCGTTTGCCCACGTCGCGTTGTGGCTATTGTGTTTGACTCATATAACGCATTTTAAATAATATAAAGAATACAAATAAAAAAAAAAACATTTATTTAAACGCATACAACATAAATTATTTAAAAAAACACACAAAGAAAACCAAGAACATTTAAACGACACAAAAACTAGAAATAATAAAGAAAGGAGCTTAAAAACAAATATTACTTATTTTTACAAGAATAACTTTTATGACATTTTGAATTACATTTTATATTTAATTTTACGCACCTACATGCCTTCGTTTGACATCCTTTCAGGCAATTATATCGGACAAACCCTTGCTTAGAACCAGAAGACAACTTTGCTTCTTCACGCACGTTTACAGAAGAGCCTGAAGGGATCTCAGATAGTGATAAAAATAGTGAAGGCGATAATTGAAACTCATTTCGGCTGAATAATCGTTTTAATTTCCCATTTTTTGTGCCAAGAATGTACAAATCTTGATCAGTCTTATCCATAATAATTGCTAATATATTTCGAGGAGCTAGACGTCCACGATCTACCTCTGGTATGTTTATTAAAACATTGTCACCTATATTGACAATTGGTAATTTCCATTGCGATTGGGTAAGCATTTTATCAGCTTGTTTTTCAAGTCCCTGTTTGCAACCCCTTCTCTCTGTATCAGCTGCTTTTTTTATTGCTACAAAGTTTGCATAATGGCAAATCCAAATCAGCACCACATTCCGTATGAAATGGTTCATTGCATTCAATGCACACATTTTGTGGGACGTACATGCTATTACAAACAAAACATTTAGTCATACTGGCATTTTCCTTCTCCAATCTTCTGTCGTTTCTATAATTTTCTGTTTCGGTATCTAGTTCCGTTTCAATTTCTAATTCGGTTTCGATTTCTAGTTCCGATTCACCAATTTCAGAATTATATTTCTCAGCTACTGTATTTGCTTTTTCTAAAGAAAGTTTCATTAATTTCAGATGCTCTTCAAGTTGTTCTTCAGTTTCAATCCCATTTACGACAGAGGTATCTAAGCACGTATCCAATAGTCCATTTCTTTGTGGAGTTCCAAACATGGCTTCATAAGGTGTTCGCTTTATACCTGTATGGAAACTGCGATTCTTCGTACTCTGAATAATACGAAGTTCTTTTGCCCAGTTTTGACACTTGTTATCAGACATCCAGGCTACAAGGCTATCACGAACGTCCTGATTTGCTCGTTCAACGGAACCCTCCCAGACAGCACACCAAATCCTTTGGATATCTAATGAACATCCCAATATCCACTGAATGTCCAGTCCATGGTGGATATCTATTTTATATCCATGAAATGTAATTTATAAACATGCAAATGTCCATAAATAATAGTAATTATATAGCAAATTATTAAAAAATTACGCCATTGTGCTCGCCATTGTGGCTAATAGTACCGTTCAGATATTTAAAATTAATTTTTTTAAGGTATGTATTCTATATCCCATGGACATCCACTATAAATATATCAAAGTCTAAGCGCGGACGCAAACCATCGTGGATATCTACTAGATGTAATTTTTGATTTTGCTTCCTAAGTATAGATGGCGATACCACTTTCGTATCTACTCATGCTCAACCCGCCGTAAATGAGTTCGATCGAATTTTTTTGGCAATCACACTCTATTAGAGATTGGAGTCGAGAATTTCCATTTATTGCTGAAGAGTCCTAATAAGGATGACTTTCTCCTTAGTGCCCTTATAGTGGGCAAAATCAAAGGCAGATTGTTGGAAATATTTTTTATCTCTATTTTCTTTCGAGGTTATTCAATAATCATTGGTTACTTATGAACCTCTACTAAAGATACCTATAAAATATTTTGTTGAATATCTGAATTCTATATCCATATTGGATATCCACAAAATATATTCTGTGGATATCTCTGGGATTTCTTGTATTGTCTGGAAGATACTCATTAGCTATTTTGCTGAATATCCATAGGATATCTTCTATATTCTGGATATAGACGGACATTTGGATATCCATATTAGATCCACGGAATATTTCTAATATCCTGTGGATATATTGGATATCCACAAAAGATATTCTGTGGATATCTCTGGGATTTGGTGTGTTGTCTGAGCTGGCTCTGGGAATGTCGAGGTTTACCGTGGACTAATTTGATAGCGGACCAACTTGCTGCTAATTTTTCAATGACCTGAAAGTTACTTAGATGAAACACAGCCTTTGTACAAAGCCATTACACTAAAGCCTTGGTTTCTTTGAACACTCCGTCGCGGTGAGCGGACAGTCCGTCGACCGCTGAGGACAGCAATTTTCGCCCGAGGTGGTTTGTTAAAAAATATAGAAAATGATATTTTCTCTATGTCTGTACGTGCTGTTTATGTATTATGAATGTAAACGAAAGGTACTAAAATGGATGCAATTAAATTGTTTGCGTTGTTATTATTGTTGGAAGAGGAAGAACAAGAGGAACTGGCAACTGCAACCGTCAAAGTTTCCAATAAGCCAGTGGATGAGTTGTTTTTGTGTCGCGATACAGAAGGTGCCTTTAATATCACTGTGCAGCGAAGGCTTTTTGGAAATGAAACCAAATTTAGGGAGTATTTTAGACTTTCTACAGATCTTTTTGAATTCGTGTTGAGTTTTATAAAGGACATAATTTCCAAGAAACCTAAAAATAAAGTCATAATGTCATCTGTATGTGTGAATTTGTCACTCATTGTTTTAAAATTAATAACAATATAGTCTCCGCACACGCCGACGATTCCGCTGATATCAAACTCAACAGATATCAACCGACTCTTCGCGACAAACAGCGGCATGACGCCGTCCTGCTCAGCTAAGCGGATTCAAGAAAACCATTCCCATTTAAATACTCTGGTTGGATAAAATCGTCAAAACGCGACGGTTGACGGACTGTCCGCTCACCGCGACGAAGTGTTCAAAGAAACCAAGGCTTTACTTGGTTAGTGAATTCTCTTCCATTATCACTATGTAAAATATTTGGTGCTTCAAACAAACAAAAGATATCAAGAATAACATCTGCCACTTCATCTGCTGTTTTTGTTTTAAGTGGTTGCAGCACCACATATTTAGTTATATGATCTTGGTAATTGAGAATAAATTTATATTCTCCATTAGGCTCACTTTGCATGTCGATAAGGTCGACCTATAAAAAAAAATTGTTAACTGACAATGTAAAGAGATATAGTGGATAAATTACCTGGCAACGTGAATTCATTTCACTCATAATTATAGGTTTTACAACTAATCCTTTACATTTTGCTTTTTTTTTCAAAGCACAGGATTGACACAGGTTTAAATATATGGAAATTACCTCTCTAGTAATATTGCAGTATTTCTTTTTTAATTCATTTTCCATTGCCTTTTCTCTTTCATGTCCTATTTGTAAATGTGCTGTATGTATTTACGTCATACATTATACATTTCACTTGCTGCACAGTAAAAAATTAAACCTGATTGTTTTCCTTAACATTCTTTGTTAACTAGTTTATCTTTTTCACCAACTGTTAATAAATCATATCGTTTTATTCTACGATTCTGTTTTGATCTGGTTTTGATGATAATTCAAGTCCGTTCCGTTTTCTTTGTAGAGCCTCTTTGGTTTCGTGTACAATATCTAAATAGCGTTCATCTGATAATAACAACGACCTGTCCTTCTTCTCTAACATTAATTCCCGTAATATTTGTTCAAATTTACCTTTCATCTTGAAGTATTTGCGAAAACCACAACACACGACAATTTACTAGTGGTTACTGAGTATTATTTGACTACAAACGTCAGATAGTCTGTTGCCTTCAACGCGTTCTGAGTAAATCGCAATACCCAGAACGCGACGTGGACAAATGAAATTCTCTACAATGCAAAACAAAAGCGCGCGAACCATTATTTCGTGTCGTGGGTAGCATAGTTTACTCACAACGCGATCTGGTTAATTAACTTTACCCACATTGTCCGGAAAGAATGTTTCTAATCGCATCGTGGGTAAACTAGTATACCCATAACGCGTTGTGGATGAAAAATCGGGCAATGAGCGATTTCGGCTATTGCGAATAACATAGATATTGTAGGAGCTGTATATTGCTTATATAAAAAAACATTTTACGCATCTGATCGTCAATCATCAGTGATTACATCTAGGGTTGCCACCTGTCCTCTTTTGAAAAGGACAGTCCTTTTTTGAAGCAAAATAGCTGTAAAGAAATCTATTACTAACAAATGAATAATAATAAGAAATTAACATAAAATTAAATTAAAATGTTATAGTTATTTAATTTGATATAAACAAAAAATATAGAGCACCCAGTATAGCAAAAAGTTAGTAAAATAAAAACTAAATATTTTTTCAAATTGACGAATCGTAAAGCGAATAAACTATTTGAATTTAGAAATTTTTTTATGTGTCCCAATAATCGGCCAGGACAAAAAAAATATATTTAAAAACTAAAATTTCTCCAGTAAAAATTTCATTTTCAATACATTACTTTAGAAAAGAACTTAGTATATCTATGAAAAAAGATTTAAAAGAAAAATTATCAAAATGGTTTAGAAAATTTAAAAGAAATTAATATAAAAACACTTGTACAAAACGCTTAATAAATCAAATTTTGCCTGTATTTTGAAAATGGGCCTTATGATAAAAAAAGCACGCACCATCCAACTTATGGTCAGGCGAAACGATACCACAATTTGAGCTTGTCAAGCGAATCGGGAAATTTTAATTGGTCAGGCGAAATGGGAATAGGCGAATCGGGCATAAATCAAGTCAAATACATAGGTATTATGTGGGTAGGTACTTACCATTTCATAATTAACACAAAATATAAAGCACCCGTCGAATATTTATAACTATAACTTTGCGTCTTGGTTTTTGACCTTCACGTAGCCGAAAAAAATATTAACTATTTGGATTACGATGCCTCCTGCAGTTTTATTTATACTCGTGGTCTCGTGGTTCGTAGATAAGTCTTCAAGTCTGAACAGGAAAAATCGACAAGATCTAATATGAAATTTACTCGTCGTACAATATTCGAGTCTCGACAGGAAAAACGTAATTCGTAGAGTATTCAAGTCTGGACAGGAAAAATCGACAAGATCTAATTTGAAACTTACTCGTCGTTCGTACAGTATTCGAGTCTGGACACAAAAAATCGACAAGTTTATACTTTATACGGGTATTCATGGTATTGCATGTTGCACACAGAATTAACTAACTTATTGATTTTATTATATTTATTAATTAACGCTAATTGCGGGGGCCCTGCTGACACCCAAAACCCACTATGCATTAAATGGGTTATCGAAATAGTGGACACCATCTTCAAAGGCCTACAATTTAAAATACTTTCCCCTATTCACCTGTTTAATACGTTCTAAATATCTATAATTCGTGGAAAGTATAAGATAAATAATAAAATGGAAATATTGGACGTCATCTTCTAATATCAATATTCTAAAATATTTCCTCCAGATCCTTTAAGTAACTAAATCGCCATAATTAAAAAAAAAATACAAAAATATTAATTTATTGAAGTACCTAATGTAAAGGTCTAAATTTTAAAATAGTTCCTCTAGATGCGTCCTAGGTATCTTAATCTTTACAGGTAAATCGTGACAAATAGTATATAATTTATTAAAATAGACAGTATCATCTTCAAAGGTCTTTATTAAAAAATACTTCCGCCACTTCTGTAGTCATCTAAATAGTTATAATTTCTGAATAACATGGATATCTTCTTCATAGCATAAATTATAAAAACATCTTCTTCGTAGGCTAACGTTTTAAAATACTTCCACTAGGTGCTCTAGATATTTAAATCTAATAAAAAATTATAAAAATATTTATAATTAAGGGAAATACATGGGTCCCTTTTTCATAGTTGCCATCATCTTCGAACCGTTATTAAAATTTTGAAATATTCAGTCCTTATTTACTATTTCAATAATTATCTGATTTTGTCATATTTTTCAAACGAATTATGTCTATTTAAATACTTAGGAGATCTGGAGGAAGTATTTTAAAATGTAGACCTCTGAAGATGATGCCCACTCTTTAAAGAAATTAATATTTCTCTAATTTATTTCTCGAATTATAACGATTTTGATATTTAAGGGAACTGGAGAATATCGTTTAAAGTGTAAACCTTTGAAGAAGACGTCCAATATTTCAATAATTATCTAATTTTGTCATATTTTTTCAATGAATTATGCCGATTTAAAAACTTAGGAGGCCTGAAGAAAGTATTTTAAAATGTAGACATCTGAAGATGATGTCCACTAATTGAATAATTATCTAATTTTGTTATATTTTTCAAACGAATTATGTCGATTTAAATACTGAGTAGGCCTGTAGGAAGTATTTTAAGATGTAGACTTCTGAAGATGTTGTCCACTATTTTAAGAAATTATTATTTCTGTAATTTAAATCTCGAATTATGACGATTTAGATACTTAGAGGAACTTGAGAAAATCGTTTAAAGTATAGACTTTTAAAGATGACGTCCACTATTTCAATAATTATCTAATTTTGTCATATTTTTCTAACGAATTATGTCAATTTAAATACTTAGAAGACCTGGAGGAAGTATTTTAAAATATAGATCTCTGAAGATGATTAACACTATTTCAAGAAATTTGTATTTCTGTAATTTATTTCTCGAATTATGACGATTTAGATATTTAAGGGAACTGGAGAAAATCGTTTAAAGTATAGACCTTTGAAGATGACGTCCACTATTTCAATATTTTTCTAATTTTGTCATATTTTTCGAACGAGTTATATCTATTTAAATACTTAGGAGACCAGAAGAAAGTATTTTAAACTGTAAACCTCTGAAGATGATGTCCACTATTTCAAGAAATTAATATTTCTGTAATTTATTTCTCCAATTATGACGATTTAGATACTTAGAGGTACTGGAGAAAATCTTTTAAAGTGTAGACCTCTGAAGATGACGTGCACCATTTCAATTATTCTCTATTTTTGCCATATTTTTCCAACGAATTATGCTAATTTAAGCACATGAGACCCGGAGAAAGTATCTATTTTAAAATGTAGACCTCTGAAGATGATGTCCACTATTTCAAGAAATTAATATTTCTGTAATTTATTTATCTAATTATGACGATTTAGATACTTAGGTTAATGGAGAAAATCGTTTAAAGTGTAGACCTTTGAAGATGACTATTCAAATCTAATATAGGTAATTATATAAAAATAACCATAATCAAGGAAAATACATGGACCCCTACTTCATAGATGGGCATCATCATAGCAGAAATTAATAATTAACGTAGCCAGAAGATATCTAAATATTAAAAATTATTCAACACACTGAAATAATGAACACCATCTTCACGGGTGACGATTTTCAATGACTTTCTCTAGGTGTTATCCAAACCGTTATTAAAATTTTGAAATAATCAGTGCCTTATTTACGCCGCCCATGCGCTACCTCTAATTTAAACGACTCGACGATGCCTACAAGCTACACGAGTCAATATTAGATATATTTTATTTTCGAATACGAACGAAATCTAGAAAATTTTATTCGAAATTTCGAAATCCAAATTGTGGTTTATGGTCTGTAGATTAAAGAATCCGTGTTTGGACGACACTCCCTGTTGACCTTCCTAGTCAGGAACTCTCATTTCAATTATTAATAAGCAAATAAATAAATTCTGGATGTTGATAAATTATACTTACGTGGATGTAAGCAATTTACATTGAAATATACAAGGTTTTTAGGAAATAAAAGATATTTCACACCTTTTTGCTACCTGGAGGATTAATCTTCTCGAAAATAATGCCAAGCTATATACGAAGAAAATGACCATGCTTTTTTTATTGCGATTTATAAAGAAATAGAATACCTAGGGGGAAATCGAGAAAGGATTTTAAAATGTAAATCTTTGAAGATGATGTCCATTATTTCAATATTTCTCTATTTTTGCCATATTTTTCCAACGAATTATGCCAATTTAAACACTGATAAGACCTGGAGGAATTATAACGATTTAGATACTTAGGGGAACTGGCGAAAATCGTTTAAAGCCTAGACCCTTGAAGATGACGTCCACTATTTCAATAATTATATAATTTTGTCATAGTTTTCAACCGAATTATGTCGATTTAAATACTTAGGAGACCTGGAGGAAGTATTTTAAAATATAGACCTCTGAAGATGATGTCCATTATTTCAAAAAAATTATTATTTCTGTAATTTATTTCTCTAATTATGACGAGTTAGATATTTAAGAGAACTGGAGAAAATCGTTTAAGGTTGAAGGTGATGTCCACTTTTTCAATAAGTCCCTATTTTTTCCATATTTTTCCAACGAATTGTGCCAATTTCAACATTTAAGAGACCTGGAGGAAGTATTTTAAAATGTAAACCTCTGAAGATGATGTTCACTATTTTAAGAAACTAATATTTCTGTAATTTATTTCTCGAATTATGACGATCTAGGTAGATACTTTTAAGGGAACTGAAGAAAATTGTTTAAAGTGTAGATCTTTGAAGATGACGTCCACTTTTTCAATAATTCTCTATTTTTGCCATATTTTTCTAACGAATTATGCCAATTTTAACACTTAGGAAACCTGGAGGAAATATTTTAAAATGTAGACCTCTGAAGATGATGTCCATTATTTCAAAAAAATTAATATTTTTGTAATTTATTTCTCTAATTATGACGAGTTAGATATTTAAGAGAACTGGAGAAAATCGTTTAAAGTGTAAACCTTTGCAGATGACGTCCACTATTTCAATAATTATCTAATTTTGTCATATTTTTCAAACGAATCATGCCGATTTAAATCTTTAGGAGACCTGGAGTAGGTATTTTAATATGTAGACCTCTGAAGATGATGACCACTATTTCAAAAAAATAATATTATTGGAATTTATTTTTCGAATTATGACGAGTTAGATACTTAAGAGAACTAGAGAAAATCGTTTAAAGTGTAGACCTTTGAAGGTGACGTCCACTATTTCAATAATTATCTAATTTTGCCATATTTTTTGAACAAATTATGCCGATTTAAAAACTTAGTAGGCCTGGAGGAAGTATTTTAAAATGTAGACTTCTGAAGATGATGTCCACTATTTCAAGAAATTATTATTTCTGTAATTTAATTCTCGAATTATGACGATTTAGATACTTAGGAAAACTGGAGAAAATCGTTTAAAGTGTAAACTTTTGAAGATGAGGTCCACTATTTCAAATACTTAATATTTCTGTAATTTATTTCTCGAATTATGGCGATTTAGATACCTAAGGGATTTAGAGAAAATTGTTTAAAGTGTAGACATTTGAAGATGACGTCCACTATTTCAATAACTAATTTTGTCATATTTTTCAAACGAATTAAGTCGATTTAAATACTTAGGAGACCTGGAGGAAGTATTTTAAAATGTAGACCTCTGAAGATGATGTTCACTATTTCAATAAATTAATACTTCTCTAATGTATTTCTCTATTATGACGATTTAGATACTTCGGGGAACTGGAGAAAACGTTTAAAGTGTAGACCTTTGAAGATGACGTCCACTATGTCATTAATTCACTATTTTTGCATATTTTTAAATGAATTTGCCGATTAAAATACTCAGGAGACCTAGAGGAAGTATTTTAAAATGAAAACCTCTGAAGATGACTTACACTATTTCAAGAAATTAATATTTCTGTAATTTATTTCTCAAATAATGACGATTTAGATACTTAGAGAAAATCGTTTAAAGTGCAAACTTTTGAAGATGACATCCACTATTTCAATAAATATCTAATTTTGCCATATTTTTTAAACAAATTATGCCGATTTAAAAACTTAGTAGGCACGTAGGAAGCATTTTAAAATTTCGACTTCTGAAGATGATGTACACTATTTCAATATTTCTCTATTTTTGCCATATTTTTTCAACGAATTATGCCGATTTAAATACTTAGGAGACCTGGAGGAAGTATTTTAAAATGTAAACCTCTAAAATGATATCCACTATATCAAGAAATTAATATTTCTGTAATATATTTATCTAATTATGACGATTTAGATACTTAGGGTAACTGGAGAAAATCATTTAAAATGTAGACCTATGAAGATGACGTCCATTATTTCAATAATTCTCTATTTTTGCATATTTTTCAACGAATTATGCTGATTTAAATACTTAAGAGAACTGAAAGAAGTATTTTAAAATGTAGACCTCTGAAGATGATTTCCATATTTTCAAGAAATTATTATTTCTGTAATTTATTTTTCGAATTATGACGATTTAGGTACTTAGAGGAACTTGAGAAAATCATTTAAAGTGTAGACCGTTGAAGATGATGTCCACTATCACGAGAAATTACCTACTTAATCTAAAAATTATAATTACCGTGTGTGTGTGTAAAGAAGGCTTTGATAAATTAAAATTATTTTTGTTGTTGTAGTACTTACATTTTTTTCCTTACCTGGTGGGCTATTTGCTTAGTAGGCGTTTGGTATTTAGCTATGAAGAAGACGTTTAAAATATTCTATGAATTATGATTTTAACTCAAATTTAGAACGAAAGGAGAAATACTTTTAAAATCTACCTACTTACCTTACCTTTGATGTCTATTATTTCTATAAATTTATAGCTTTGAAGAAGACGTCCATTTTTTTCACGTAAATTATAATTATTTGACAATTTTATAATGTGCTAGATTCCTGGAGCACCTACAAAAAGTACCTGAAATAAAGAACCACGAAGAAGGTGTCCATAATAATTTTTTAATATTCAAATTTATTGATTGATTGGACGAACAATTTCTTCAAAAATTTTATTCAGATACCTTTTACCGGGCAATTTTAGAATTAGTAGGTAGGTATGTAAGCAATACATATTTTTAAAACATATTCATAAGGAAATGTTCAACTACTTTCCCCAGGTGTTTTAAGTATACAAACAGGCAAAGGTGTTTAAAATAATAATAATTTAATTAAAATACCGTAGGTATATAATCTATGACGAAATTTTCGCGGACATCATCTTCATGGGTAAACAATTTTCATTATTTCATCCAGGTGTTCTAGATGCACAAGTCGATATTAAACAAAAAAAAATGTTTGTCATTAAAATTGTACCTATTCTACCATTTTTTTCTCCACTAATTATGGCAAATGTGTTTTGGAATCAAATAATTTGAAACAAAAACAAAAATTTAACCCACTAAAACCACTCTTTAACTTCTCTCAAGATCTTCAAAGTTTTTTAAAGAAAACTGGAAAATTCTTATAAAATAGGAAACATAAAATTCTTGGACATATCATCGTACCCATTATAAAGGTTTTTATTTTCTCCAAGAGTAATATCTATAACCAAACTACATTAAACTCTGACATAATGATAATTTGATTGAAAAGGGTACTGGATAGGTATATCATCTTCGTGGACATCATCGTTATGAATAAAGAAATGAAAAATTATCAAAATGGTTTAGAAAATTTAAAAAAAATTAATTTAAAAACACTTGTACAAAACGCTTAATAATGTCAATAAATGGAGTTTTTTTTGTTTCAAATCAAATCATCCTTATAAATCAAATTTTGCCTGTATTTTGAAAATGGCCCTTGTGATAAAAAAAGCACGCACCATCCAACTTATGGTCAGGCGAAACGATACCACAATTTGAGCTTGTCAAGCGAATCGGGAAATTTTAATTGGTCAGGCGAAATGGGAACAGGCGAATCGGGCATAAATCAAGTCAAATACATAGGTATTATGTGGGTAGGTACTTACCATTTCATAAAATTGAATTACAACACAATTAACACAAAATATAAAGCACCCGTCGAATATTTATAACTATAACTTTGCGTCTTGGCTTTTGACCTTCACGTAGCCGAAAAAAATATTAACTATTTGGATTACGACGCCTCCTGCAGTTTTATTTATACTCGTGGTCTCGTGGTTCGTAGATGAGTTTTCAAGTCTGGACAGGAAAAATCGACAAGATCTAATTTGAAACTTACTCGTCGTTCGTACAGTATTCGAGTCTGGACACAAAAAATCGACAAGTTTATACTTTATACGGGTATTCATGGTATTGCATGTTGCACACAGAATTAACTAACTTATTGATTTTATTATATTTATTAATTAACGCTAATTGCGGGGGCCCTGCTGACACCCAAAACCCACTATGCATTAAATGGGTTATCGAAATAGTGGACACCATCTTCAAAGGCCTACAATTTAAAATACTTTCCCCTATTCACCTGTTTAATACGTTCTAAATATCTATAATTCGTGGAAAGTATAAGATAAATATTAAAATGGAAATATTGGACATCAATATTCTAAAATATTTCCTCCAGATCCTTTAGGTAACTAAATAGCCATAATTAAAAAAAAAAAAAAAATACAAAAATATTAATTTATTGAAGTACCTAATGTAAAGGTCTAAATTTTAAAATAGTTCCTCTAGATGCGTCCTAGGTACCTATCTTAATCTTTACAGGTAAATCGTGACAAATAGTAAATAATTTATTAAAATAGAGTATCATCTTCAAAGGTCTTCATTTAAAAATACTTCCTCCACTCCTGTAGGCATCTAAATAGTTATAATTTCTGAATAACATGGACATCTTCTTCATAGCATAAATTATAAAAACATCTTCTTCGTAGGCTAACGTTTTAAAATACTTCCACTAGGTGCTCTAGCTATTTAAATATAATAAAAAATATAAAAATAACCATAATCAAGGAAAATACATGGACCCCTACTTCATAGCTGGGCATCATCTTCGAAGAAATTGATAATTAATGTAGCCAAAAGATATGTAAACATTAAAAATTATTCAACACACTGAAATAATAAACACCATCTTCACGGGTGACGATTTTCAATGACTTTCTCTAGGTGTTAAAATTATCCAAACCGTTATAAAAATTTTAAAATATTCAGTGCCTTATTTACTATTTCAATAATTATCTGATTTTGTCATATTTTTCAAACGAATTATGTCTATTTAAATACTTAGGAGATCTGGAGGAAGTATTTTAAAATGTAGACCTCTGAAGATGATGCCCACTCTTTAACGAAATTAATATTTCTCTAATTTATTTCTCGAATTATAACGATTTTGATATTTAAGGGAACTGGAGAATATCGTTTAAAGTGTAAACCTTTGAAGAAGACGTCCAATATTTCAATAATTATCTAATTTTTTCAATGAATTATGCCGATTTAAAAACTTAGGAGGCCTGAAGAAAGTATTTTAAAATGTAGACATCTAAAGATGATGTCCACTAATTGAATAATTATCTAATTTTGTTATATTTTTCAAACGAATTATGTCGATTTAAATACTGAGTAGGCCTGTAGGAAGTATTTTAAGATGTAGACTTCTGAAGATGTTGTCCACTATTTTAAGAAATTATTATTTCTGTAATTTAAATCTCGAATTATGACGATTTAGATACTTAGAGGAACTTGAGAAAATCGTTTAAAGTATAGACTTTTGAAGATGACGTCCACTATTTCAATAATTATCTAATTTTGTCATATTTTTCTAACGAATTATGTCAATTTAAATACTTAGAAGACCAGAAGAAAGTATTTTAAACTGTAAACCTCTGAAGATGATGTCCACTATTTCAAGAAATTAATATTTCTGTAATTTATTTCTCCAATTATGACGATTTAGATACTTAGAGGTACTGGAGAAAATCTTTTAAAGTGTAGACCTCTGAAGATGACGTGCATCATTTTAATTATTCTCTATTTTTGCCATATTTTTCCAACGAATTATGCTAATTTAAGCACATGAGACCCGGAGAAAGTATCTATTTTAAAATGTAGACCTCTGAAGATGATGTCCACTATTTCAAGAAATTAATATTTCTGTAATTTATTTATATCTAATTATGACGCTTTAGATACTTAGGTTAATGGAGAAAATCGTTTAAAGTGTAGACCTTTGAAAATGACTATTCAAATCTAATATAGGTAATTATATAAAAATAACCATAATCAAGGAAAATACATGGACCCCTACTTCATAGATGGGCATCATCATCGCAGAAATTAATAATTAACGTAGCCAGAAGATATCTAAACATTAAAAATTATTCAACACACTGAAATAATGAACACCATCTTCACGGGTGACGATTTTCAATGACTTTCTCTAGGTGTTAAAATTATCCAAACCGTTATTAAAATTTTGAAATAATCAGTGCCTTATTTACGCCGCCCATGCGCTACCTCTAATTTAAACGACTCGACGATGCCTACAAGCTACACGAGTCAATATTAAATATATTTTATTTTCGAATACGAACGAAATCTAGAAAATTTTATTCGAAATTTCGAAACCCAAATTGTGGTTTATGGTCTGTGGATTAAAGAATCCGTGTTTGGACGACACTCCCTGTTGACCTTCCTAGTCAGCAACTCTCATTTCAATTATTAATAAGCAAATAAATAAATTCTGGATGTTGATAAATTATACTTACGTGGATGTAAGCAATTTACATTGAAATATACAAGGTTTTTAGGAAATAAAAGATATTTCACAACTTTTTGCTACCTGGAGAATTAATCTCCTCGAAAATAATGCCAAGCTACGAAGAAGACTTTCATGCTTTTTTTATTGCAATTTATAAAGAAATAGAATACCTAGGCGGAAATCAAGAAAGGATCTTAAAATGTAGATCTTTGAAGATGACGTCAACTATTTCAATAATTCTCTATTTTTGCCATATTTTTCCAACGAATTATGCCAATTTCAATACTTAGGAGACTTGGAGGAAGTATTTTAAAATGTAGACCTCTTGAAGATGATGTCCACTATTTCAAGAAATTAATATTTCTGTTATTTATTTCTCGATTTAGATACTTAAGAAACTGGAGAAAATCGTTTAAAGTATAGAATTCGAAGATGACGTCCACTATTTCAATAATTATCTAATTCTGTCATATTTTTCCAACGAATTATGCCAATTTAAACATAAGACCTGGAGAAAGTATGTATTTTAAAATGTATACCTTTGAAGATGATGTCCACTATTTCAAGAAACAAATATTTCTGTAATTTATTTCTCGAATACGATTTAGATACTTTTAGAGGAACTGGAGAAAATGTAGACCTTTGAAGATGACGTCCATTATTTCAATAATTCTCCATCTTGCCATATTATTCCTACGAAATGTGCCTATTTGAATTTTAAAATGTAAACCTTTGAAGATGATGCCCTCTATTTCAAGAAATTTATGTTTCTGTAATTTATTTCTTGAATTAAGACGATTTAAATACTTAGGAGAACTGGAGAAAATCGTTTAAAGTGTAGACCTCTGAAGATGACGTCCACTATTTTAATAATTATCTAGTTTTGTCATATTTTTCAAAGTATGTCAATTTTAATACTTAGGAGACCTGGAGGAAGTATTTTAAAATGTAGACCTCTGAAGATGATGTACACTGTTTCAAGGAATTAATATTTCTAAAATGTATTTCTCGAATTATGACGATGTGGATACTTAGGAGAGCTGGAGAAAATCGTTTAAAGTGTTAACCTTTAAAGCTGACGTCCACTATTTCAATAATTATCTAATTTTGTCATACTTTTTAAACGAATTATGTCGATTTAAATACTTGTAGACCTGGAGGAAGTATTTTAAAATGTAGATCTCTAAATATGATGTCCACTATTTCAATAAATTATTATTTCTGTAATTTAAATCTCGAATTATGACGATTTAGATACTTAGAGGAACTTGAGAAAATCGTTTAAAGTGTAGACTTTTGAAGATGACGTCGACTATTTCAATAATTCTTTATTTTTGCCATATTTCTCTAACGAATTATTCCAATTTTAACACTTAGGAGACCTGGAGGAAGTGTATTAAAATGTAGACCTCTGAAGATGATGTCCACTATTTCAAGCAATTCATATTTCTATAATTTATCTAATTATGACGACGTAGATAGTTAGGGTAACGGGAGAAAAACCGTTTAAAGTGTAGACCTGTGAAGATGAGGTCCACTATTTCAATATTTATCTAATTTTGTCATATTTTTCAAACGAATTATGTCTATTTAAATACTTAGGAGACGGAGGAAATATTTTAAAATGTAAACCTATGAAGACGACGTACACTATTTCAAGAAATTAATATTTCTGAAATTTATTTCTCAAATTATGACGCTTTAAATACTAAAAGAAACTGGAGAAAGTCGTTTAAAGTGTAGACCTTTAAAGATGACATCCACTATTTCAATAATTATCTAATTTTGTCATATTTTTTAAACGAATTTTGTCGATTTAAATACTTAGTAGACCTGGAGATAGTATTTTAAAATGCAGGCCTCTGAAGATGATGTCCACTAATTTAAAAAATTAATTTTTCTGTAATTTATTTCTCGAATTTTGAAGAGTTAGATACTCAAGAGAACTGGAGAAAATCGTTTAAAGTGTAAACCTTTGAAGATGACGTGCACTATTTCAATAATTATCCAATTCTGCCACATTGTTTTAACGAATTATGCCGATTTAAAAACTAAGGAGGCCTGGAAGAAGTATTTTAAAATGTAGACCACTGAAGATGATGTCCACTATTTCAAGAAATTATTTCTGTAATTTATTTCTCGAATTATGACGATGTAGATACTTAGGGAAACTGGAGGAAATCGTTTAAAGTGTAGACCTTTGAAGATGACGTCCACTATTTTAATAATTATCTAATTTTGTAATATTTTTCAAACGAATTATGTCGATTTAAATACTTGGAAGACCTGGAGGAAGTATTTTAAAATGCAGGCCTCTGAAGATGATGTCCACTAATTTAAAAAATTAATTTTTCTGTAATTTATTTCTCGAATTTTGAAGAGTTAGATACTCAAGAGAACTGGAGAAAATCGTTTAAAGTGTAAACCTTTGAAGATGACGTGCACTATTTCAATAATTATCCAATTCTGCCACATTGTTTTAACGAATTATGCCGATTTAAAAACTAAGGAGGCCTGGAAGAAGTATTTTAAAATGTAGACCACTGAAGATGATGTCCACTATTTCAAGAAATTATTTCTGTAATTTATTTCTCGAATTATGACGATGTAGATACTTAGGGAAACTGGAGGAAATCGTTTAAAGTGTAGACCTTTGAAGATGACGTCCACTATTTTAATAATTATCTAATTTTGTAATATTTTTCAAACGAATTATGTCGATTTAAATACTTGGAAGACCTGGAGGAAGTATTTTAAAATGTATACCTCTGAAGATGGTGTCCACTATTTGAAAAAATTATTATTTCTGTGATTTATTTCTTGAATTATGACGATTTAGATACTTATGGGAACTGGAGAAAATCGTTTAAAGTGTAGACCTTTGAAGATGACGTCCATTATTTCAATACCTAACTCTATTTTTGCATATTTTTTAACGAATTATGCCGATTTAATTAGGAGACCTGGATGAAGTATTTTAAAATGTTGACCTCTGAAGATGATGTCCATTATCTCAAGAAATTAATATTTTTGTAATTTATTTCCCGGATTATGATGATTTAGATACTTAGGGAAAGTGGAGAAAATCGTTTAATGTGTAGACCGTTAAAGATGATGTCCACTATTTTAATAATTATTTAATTTTGTCATATTTTTCAAACGAATTATGCCGATTTAAATACTTAGAAGATCTAGAAGTATTTTAAAATGTTGACCTCTGAAGATGATGTCCATCATCTCAAGAAATTAATATTTTTGTAATTTATTTCTCGAATTATGACGATTTTGATACTTAGGGAAAGTGAAGAAAATCGTTTAATGTATAGACCGTTGAAGATGATGTCCACTATCACGAGAAATTACCTACTTAATCTAAAAATTATAATTACTGTGTGTGTGTGATAAATTAAAATGATTTTTGTTGTTGTACCTACATTTTTTTCCTTACCTGGTGGGCTATTTGCTTAGTAGGCGTTTGGTATTTAGCTATGAAGAAGACGTCTAAAATATTCTATGAATTATGATTTTAACTCAAATTTAAAACGAAAGGAGAAATTCTTTTAAAATATACCTACTTACCTTACCTTTGATGTCTATTATTTCTAAAAATTTATAGCTATGAAGAAGACGTCTAAAATATTCTATGAATTATGATTTTAACTCAAATTTAAAACGAAAGGAGAAATTCTTTTAAAATATACCTACTTACCTTACCTTTGATGTCTATTATTTCTAAAAATTTATAGCTATGAAGAAGACGTCCATTTTTTTCACGTAAATTATAATTATTTGACAATTTTATAATGTGCTAGATACCTGGAGCACCTACAAAAATTACCTGAAATAAGGAACCACGAAGAAGGTGTCCATAATTTTCAACTATAATTTTTTAATATTCAAATTTATTGATTGATTGGACGAACAATTTCTTCAAAGATTTTATTCAGATACCTTTCGCCGGGCAACTTTAGAATTAGTAGGTAGGTATGTAAGCAATATTTTTAAAACATATTCATAGGGAAATGTTCAACTACTTTCCCCAGGTGTTTTAAGTATACAAACAGGCAAAGGTGTTTAAAATAATAATAATTTAATTAAAATACCGTAGGTATATAATCTATGACGAAATTTTCGCGGACATAATCTTCATGGGTAAACAATTTTCATTATTTCATCCAGGTGTTCTAGATGCACAAGTCGATATTAAACAAAAAAAAAATGTTTGTCATTAAAATTGTACCTATTCTACCATTTTTTTCTCCACTAATTATGGCAAATGTGTTTTGGAATCAAATAATTTGAAACAAAAACAAAAATTTAATCCACTAAAACCACTCTTTAACTTCTCTCAAGATCTTCAAAGTTTTTTAAAGAAAACTGGAAAATTCTTATAAAATAGGAAACATAAAATTCTTGGACATATCATCGTACCCATTATAAAGGTTTTTATTTTCTACAAGAGTAATATTTATAACCAAACTACATTAAACTCTGACATAATGATAATTTGATTGAAAAGGGTACTGGATAGGTATATCATCTTCGTGGACATCATCGTTATGAATAAAGAAATGAAAAATTATCAAAATGGTTTAGAAAATTAAAAAAAAATTAATTTAAAAACACTTGTACAAAACGCTTAATAATGTCAATAAATGGAGTTTTTTTTGTTTCAAATCAAATCATCCTTATAAATCAAATTTTGCCTGTATTTTGAAAATGGCCCCTGTGATAAAAAAAGCACGCACCATCCAACTTATGGTCAGGCGAAACGATACCATAATTTGAGCTTGTCAAGCGAATCGGGAAATTTTAATTGGTCAGGCGAAATGGGAACAGGCGAATCGGGCATAAATCAAGTCAAATACATAGGTATTATGTGGGTAGGTACTTACCATTTCATAAAATTGAATTACAACACAATTAACACAAAATATAAAGCACCCGTCGAATATTTATAACTATAACTTTGCGTCTTGGCTTTTGACCTTCACGTAGCCGAAAAAAATATTAACTATTTGGATTACGACGCCTCCTGCAGTTTTATTTATACTCGTGGTCTCGTGGTTCGTAGATGAGTTTTCAAGTCTGGACAGGAAAAATCGACAAGATCTAATTTGAAACTTACTCGTCGTTCGTACAGTATTCGAGTCTGGACACAAAAAATCGACAAGTTTATACTTTATACGGGTATTCATGGTATTGCATGTTGCACACAGAATTAACTAACTTATTGATTTTATTATATTTATTAATTAACGCTAATTGCGGGGGCCCTGCTGACACCCAAAACCCACTATGCATTAAATGGATCAGTGGACACCATCTCAAAGGCCTACAATTTAAAATACTTTCCCCTATTCACCTGTTTAATACGTTCTAAATCTCTATAATTCGTGGAAAGTATAAGATAAATAATAAAATGGAAATATTGGACGTCATCTTCTAATATCAATATTCTAAAATATTTCCTCCAGATCCTTTAAGTAACTAAATCGCCATAATTTAAAAAAAAAAAATACAAAAATATTAATTTATTGAAGTACCTAATGTAAAGGTCTAAATTTTAAAATAGTTCCTCTAGATGCGTCCTAGGTACCTATCTTAATCTTTACAGGTAAATCGTGACAAATAGTATATAATTTATTAAAATAGACAGTATCATCTTCAAAGGTCTTTATTAAAAAATACTTCCGCCACTTCTGTAGGCATCTAAATAGTTATAATTTCTGAATAACATGGACATCTTCTTCATAGCATAAATTATAAAAACATCTTCTTCGTAGGCTAACGTTTTAAAATACTTCCACTAGGTGCTCTAGCTATTTAAATATAATAAAAAATATAAAAATAACCATAATCAAGGAAAATACATGGACCCCTACTTCATAGCTGGGCATCATCTTCGAAGAAATTGATAATTAATGTAGCCAAAAGATATGTAAACATTAAAAATTATTCAACACACTGAAATAATAAACACCATCTTCACGGGTGACGATTTTCAATGACTTTCTCTAGGTGTTAAAATTATCCAAACCGTTATTAAAATTTTGAAATAATCAGTGCCTTATTTACGCCGCCCATGCGCTACCTCTAATTTAAACGACTCGACGATGCCTACAAGCTACACGAGTCAATATTAGATATATTTTATTTTCGAATACGAACGAAATCTAGAAAATTTTATTCGAAATTTCGAAACCCAAATTGTGGTTTATGGTCTGTAGATTAAAGAATCCGTGTTTGGACGACACTCCCTGTTGACCTTCCTAGTCAGGAACTCTCATTTCAATTATTAATAAGCAAATAAATAAATTCTGGATGTTGATAAATTATACTTACGTGGATGTAAGCAATTTACATTGAAATATACAAGGTTTTTAGGAAATAAAAGATATTTCACAACTTTTTGCTACCTGGAGAATTAATCTCCTCGAAAATAATGCCAAGCTACGAAGAAGACTTTCATGCTTTTTTTATTGCGATTTATAAAGAAATAGAATACCTAGGGGGAAATCAAGAAAGGATCTTAAAATGTAGATCTTTGAAGATGACGTCAACTATTTCAATAATTCTCTATTTTTGCCATATTTTTCCAACGAATTATGCCAATTTCAATACTTAGGAGACTTGGAGGAAGTATTTTAAAATGTAGACCTCTTGAAGATGATGTCCACTATTTCAAGAAATTAATATTTCTGTTATTTATTTCTCGATTTAGATACTTAAGAAACTGGAGAAAATCGTTTAAAGTATAGAATTCGAAGATGACGTCCACTATTTCAATAATTATCTAATTCTGTCATATTTTTCCAACGAATTATGCCAATTTAAACATAAGACCTGGAGAAAGTATTTTAAAATGTAGACCTTTGAAGATGATGTCCACTATTTCAAGAAACTAATATTTCTGTAATTTATTTCTCGAATACGATTTAGATACTTTTAGAGGAACTGGAGAAAATGTAGACCTTTGAAGATGACGTCCATTATTTCAATAATTCTCCATCTTGCCATACTATTCCTACGAAATGTGCCTATTTAAATACTTAGGAGACCTGGAGGAAGAATTTTAAAATGTAAACCTTTGAAGATGATGCCCTCTATTTCAAGAAATTTATGTTTCTGTAATTTATTTTTTGAATTAAGACGATTTAAATACTTAGGAGAACTGGAGAAAATCGTTGAAAGTGTAGACGTTTGAAGATGACGTCCACTATTTTAATAATTATCTAGTTTTGTCATATTTTTCAAAGTATGTCAATTTTAATACTTAGGAGACCTGGAGGAAGTATTTTAAAATGTAGACCTCTGAAGATGATGTACACTGTTTCAAGGAATTAATATTTCTAAAATGTATTTCTCGAATTATGACGATTTGGATACTTAGGAGAGCTGGAGAAAATCGTTTAAAGTGTTAACCTTTAAAGCTGACGTCCACTATTTCAATAATTATCTAATTTTGTCATACTTTTTAAACGAATTATGTTGATTTAAATACTTGTAGACCTGGAGGAAGTATTTTAAAATGTAGATCTCTAAATATGATGTCCACTATTTCAAGAAATTATTATTTCTGTAATTTAAATCTCGAATTATGACTTTTGAAGATGACGTCCACTATTTCAATAATTCTCTATTTTTGCCATATTTCTCTAACGAATTATGCCAATTTTAACACTTAGGAGACCTGGAGGAAGTGTATAAAAATGTAGACCTCTGAAGATGATGTCCACTATTTCAAGCAATTCATATTTCTATAATTTATCTAATTATGACGACGTAGATAGTTAGGGTAACGGGAGAAAAACCGTTTAAAGTGTAGACCTGTGAAGATGAGGTCCACTATTTCAATATTTATCTAATTTTGTCATATTTTTCAAACGAATTATGTCTATTTAAATACTTAGGAGACGGAGGAAATATTTTAAAATGTAAACCTATGAAGACGACGTACACTATTTCAAGAAATTAATTTTTCTGAAATTTATTTCTCAAATTATGACGCTTTAAATACTAAAAGAAACTGGAGAAAATCGTTTAAAGTGTAGACCTTTAAAGATGACATCCACTATTTCAATAATTATCTAATTTTGTCATATTTTTTTAAACGAATTTTGTCGATTTAAATACTTAGTAGACCTGGAGGTAGTATTTTAAAATGCAGGCCTCTGAAGAGGATGTCCACTAATTTAAAAAATTAATTTTTCTGTAATTTATTTCTCCAATTTTGACGAGTTAGATACTCAAGAGAACTGGAGAAAATCGTTTAAAGTGTAAACCTTTGAAGATGACGTGCACTATTTCAATAATTATCCAATTCTGCCATATTGTTTTAACGAATTATGCCGATTTAAAAACTAAGGAGGCCTGGAAGAAGTATTTTAAAATGTAGACCACTGAAGATGATGTCCACTATTTCAAGAAATTATTTCTGTAATTTATTTCTCGAATTATGACGATGTAGATACTTAGGGAAACTGGAGGAAATCGTTTAAAGTGTAGACCTTTGAAGATGACGTCCACTATATCAATAATTATATATAATTTTTGTCATATTTTTCAACGAATTATGTCGACTTAAATACTTAGGAGACTTAGAGGAAGTATTTTAAAATGTAGACCTCTGAAGATGATGTACACTATTTCAAGATATTAATGTTTCTGTAATTTATTTCTCACGTCCACTATTTCAATAATTATCTAATTTTCCCATATTTTTTCAACGAATTATGGGAGACCTGGAGAAAGTATTTTAACATGTAGACCTCTGAAGATGATGTTACTATTTTAAAAAAAATGATTATTTCTGTAATAAAGTTCTCGAATTATGACGATTTAGATACGTAGGGGAACTGGAGAAAATCGTTGAAAGTGTAGACGTTTGAAGATGACGTCCACTATTTTAATAATTATCTAATTTTGTAATATTTTTCAAACGAATTATGTCGATTTAAATACTTGGAAGACCTGGAGGAAGTATTTTAAAATGTATACCTCTGAAGATGCTGTCCACTATTTGAAAAAATTATTATTTCTGTGAATTATTTCTTGAATTATGACGATTTAGGTACTTAGGGGAACTGGAGAAAATCGTTTAAGGTGTAGACCTTTGAAGATGACGTCCATTATTTCAATACCTAACTCTATTTTTGCATATTTTTTAACGAATTAAGTATGCCGATTTAATTAGGAGATCTGGATGAAGTATTTTAAAATGTTGACCTCTGAAGATGATGTCTATTATCTCAAGAAATTAATATTTTTGTAATTTATTTCCCGGATTATGATGATTTAGATACTTAGGGAAAGTGGAGAAAATCGTTTAATGTGTAGACCGTTAAAGATGATGTCCACTATTTCAATAATTATTTAATTTTGTCATATTTTTCAAACGAATTATGTCGATTTAAATACTTAGAAGATCTAGAAGTATTTTAAAATGAAGACCTCTGAAGATGATGTCCACTATTTCAAGAAATTATTATTTCTGTGGTTTATTTCTCGAATTATGACGATTTAGATACTTAGAGGAACTGTAGAAAATCGTTTAAAGTGTAGACCTTTGAAGATGACGTCCATTATTTCAAAACCTAAATCTATTTTTGCATATTTTTTTAACGAATTATGCCGAATTAAGTACTTAGGAGACCTGGAGGAAGTTTTTTAAAATGTTGACCTCTGAAGATGATGTCCATCATCTCAAGAATTTAATATTTTTGTAATTTATTTCTCGAATTATGACGATTTTGATACTTAGGGAAAGTGAAGAAAATCGTTTAATGTATAGACCGTTGAAGATGATGTCCACTATCACGAGAAATTACCTACTTAATCTAAAAATTATAATTACTGTGTGTGTGTGTGATAAATTAAAATGATTTTTGTTGTTGTACCTACATTTTTTTCCTTACCTGGTGGGCTATTTGCTTAGTAGGCGTTTGGTATTTAGCTATGAAGAAGACGTCTAAAATATTCTATGAATTATGATTTTAACTCAAATTTAGAACGAAAGGAGAAATACTTTTAAAATCTACCTACTTACCTTACCTTTGATGTCTATTATTTCTATAAATTTATAGCTATGAAGAAGACGTCCATTTTTTTCACGTAAATTATAATTATTTGACAATTTTATAATGTGCTAGATACCTGGAGCACCTACAAAAATTACCTGAAATAAGGAACCACGAAGAAGCTGTCCATAATTTTCAACTATAACTTTCTAATTTTCAAAATTTTTGATTGATTGAATGAACATTTTCTTCAAAGATTTTATTCTTATACCTATCGCCAGGCAACTTTATAGATTTAGTAGGTATGTACGCAATATTTTTATTACATATTCATAGACAAATGTTCAACTACTTCCCCAGGTGTTTTAAGTATACAAACATGCAAAGGTCTTTAAAATAAGTAATGATAATTTAATTAAAATACTGTGGATATAATCTGACGAAATTTTCGCGGACATCATCTTCATGGGTGTTTTAGATGCACAAGTCGATATTAAACTTAAAAAAAAATGTTTGTTATTGAAATTGTACCTATTCTACCATTTATTTGTCAACTAATTATGGCAAATGTGTTTTGGAATCAAATAATTTGAAACAAAAACAAAAATTTAACCCACTAAAACCACTCTTTAACTTCTCTCACGATCCTCAAAGTTTTTTAAAGAAAACTGGGAAATTCTTATAAAATAGGAAACATAAAATTCTTGGACATATAATAAATATCGTACCTATTATAAAGGTTTTTATTTCCACCAAGAGTAATATTTATAACAAAACTACATTAACCTCTGACATAATGATAATTTGATTGAAAAAGGTACTGGATATGTATATCACCTTCGTGGACATCATCGTTATGAATAAAGAAAAGCCATTCATTTCTCCAGAACGTTCAGGTAGGTACCTAACCAAAACTAAATGAAATTATAATTTGAAATGAAATTCAATAATTATTCAAATAAAACTTTTTTGAATATTATGTCAGCTACAGCTACAGCGAATCCCAATAAGTATATCTATTCTCGTAATAACGCTTTAACAAGTTGCACGTTTACAAAAATAATTCTAAACAAAACCAATCACATTTTTAATATTTTAATACCAACAAGAAACCATTTCCATTTGCACAATCTCAAAGCCAACAATAATCGTCTTCATAGACTTCAAAAACCCTCAGGCATTGTTACACAATTATAATTGCCTTTATTAGATTTTCTCAAGCATCTCAAATCTCCCAAACTCCCGCTAAAGGCGTGGCTCAACATCCCCTCGCGTTCATTGGTCAGCAGGTTCACGCTGAAACAAATGCGGGTTTCAGTAGGCGTATCGTTCCCCACCGAGCGGCTTTATGTGGGCGGGGCACGTACGGAAAACACTGGTAGGTAGCGCCTTTAGCGGTAGATCTGGGTATTAACGATACTGGTAAGGTACAGGTGATGAGATGCTGGTCAGTACCAGTTCCACAGGTAGATGGGATGTATCGCGTCGCGTGATAATGAGTTTTTACATAGTACGTCGCAGATAGGTTAGTTGGTTCTGGTTTTACTTTCCCGCTGTTTCTATGGATTATGATGCTGTGGCGAATAATGTAATTGTAGGTAAATCTTTTTTACTATGGACATGGGCTTGTTTGTCTGTGCAGGTGTTGGGTTTCAGATTACAAATTGCAGTGGGAAATTTTATTTTGCATTATTTTTGTTTTAAGTTCAGCCTATTTTCTATCTCAGATGACGTAAATATACCTAGATAGGTACTATTTGGCTTGACACATCACAATACGTTAAAAAATTCTGTATTTAGTGAATTTAAATTCCTACAAATTAGAAAAAATAGTAAAAACTGGGTTTGTAAAATAATAACACATTCCTCAGATTATATTCAATTTTTTAAATAGATTTTAATACCCAGAACACGGAGAGCAAGTCATGAAGAATGTTTACCTACGGAGATGGTGTCCATAATTTTTATCAATTCGGAATTTTTTGTTATATCACTAATTTGTGCCGTTTATTGGTGCAATTAAAGCATATTAACAATTAACAGATATTACGTTCAATTAATTAAAACGATTTTAATATCAAGAACAATTGTATGAAAGTATAGAGAATTTTTATCAACGGACATCATGTCCAACATATTTATTATAACGATTTGAATACATAGAACACCTGGGAAGGCAATAGAAAGCATTAACCCACGGAGATGGTGTCCAAGAAAATTTTATTTTCACGATATTTTGGCCTTATATAAATAAGTAATAAATAGATGGCTTTATATGGCAAATTCGTAAAACTATACAATAAATGTGAAAATTTGAAACACCCTACCCTATTTCAGTTTCCCTTTTTACTGACAGGTGATGTCATTGACCCCGCACCTTGCCCCACTAGCACACAATTCTTTATAGACACCTACAGGTGTACCAATTGAGCTTCATCTGTTTTAACCCCTGGCTGCTTTTAAAGTATATTTATGTTATACGTTTGCATTGATATTAAAACCACGTGACCGAGCATCGCCAATTGTTTCTTGTAGTGGGTGTGGTCAATAATTAAATGCCATTGATTGGGAGACGATAGTGGGGATATTTTGAATTGGTAATTAATTAAATTTGTTTTTTTACGTATTTACCTACGCTTAAAGTTAATCGATTTGATAATACTTAAGATATCGATTGATTTATGTTTTGTTTGATTTGTTGGTTTATATTATGTTTGGTTGCTAAATTAAACTAACTTGTTTTAGTTTTTTCAGCAGTTTTATACTAAAGTGGGTTTCTGTTCTTACTGAACATTAAAGTCTCCTATATATTTATATAATACATAAATAAATAGGAGACGTGGGTTTCTGTTCTTACTGAACATTGAAGTTTGCTATATGTGTATGATATAATATATAAATATATAGGAGACTTCAACGTTCAGTAAGAACAGAAACCAACTTAAGTATGTTATAGTTTCTATATTATACAATATATTTTTCTCTTTATATAAGGCTTAGTATATGAAAATGTTGACTCCTTAGGATGGTGTCTATGATTTTATTTTTATGATTATTATTATTTAAATATTTTCAGTCAATAAGGATTCTACAAAAGCTTTTTACGACATATCAAAATATTTTGAAGCACTAATTTGTATACCTAGAACAACCTGGAGGTACTAATATGTTCTTACCTATGAATATTACGTCCAGCTTTGTCTGTAAGAGTTGCAGAGCTACAGTACAACGGGAAATCAATTTATAATAGAATATTGCTTCATTTGGTATGATTAGGATTATTTCAACGTTATATATGACAATTTTCCCGTAGAAGATAATAAAATTACCTATATACCTAATTATGTAGGTATCTGTTTTACATTTTGAATACCTTAACGTACTAAATAATAATATTTACCTGCAGTATGTTAAGTTTCCCACAATACCGCTATAAGAACGAAATAGAATAAGCGATGCTGTTGATTAGACAGAGGTAGAACAGCGCGCGACAGCCCACTAGTGGTAGAGGTGAATCTATCTGTTCAATCACAGGCGATTCATGAGCGCCGTTCTTTATCCCACATATTGTATAAAAATAATGTCGATAATCATGCCCAAAGCCCAAAGCAAAACTATTAGATACAACTCCATCGAAATTGTGGACATCATCTTCATAGCTAAACATTTTTTTAAAATTATATCTCTATGTCTAGGTATCTAACAGGATAAAAAATCTAATGAAATAGGGATTTTACTTTTCTAATTATTGTTCTAAATGTTCCAATCGACCTTAAATTTTAAAATAAAGTAAATTAATAAATTAAGACTCTTATTAATCAAAATACCATTATTTCAAAATGTTTTAAAGCACACTATATTGATTTTTAGATACCTAGATAACCTGAAGGTACTAATATTTTTTTTACCTATGAAGATGACGTCGATAATATTGATCCATTACGTTATATATCGATTTTAATATCTGGAACTTCTAAAATAAATAGTTGATTATTTAAAACTTACCTAAATAATTATGCAGATATGGATTATGACATTTGTAAATACCCGGAGATGTAAACAAAGTATTTACTGAGGATAAAGTCGTTAATTTTGCCAATAGTTCAAAGCAAAATTATTATAAATTCCATTAAAATTGTGGACATCATCTTTATAGCTAAACATTTTTAATTAAATATCCAAGTCTTCCAGGTATCTAATAGGACGAAAAATCTAATAAAATAGTGATTTTATTTCTCCAATCATTGTTCTAGGTGTTCTCGATGTTCAAATTGACATACAATTTTAAAATAATTATATCTGGACATTTTCATTAGGGACATCATCAAAGAGTAAATTAGTAAATTATCACTCTTATAAATTAAAATACGATTAATTCGGAATATTTTAAGGCGCACTATATTGTTTTATAGATACGTAAGAACCTGGAGGTGCTAATATTTTTTACCTAAGAAGATGTCGTCGATAATATTGATCCATATTATAATATTGATCCATATTACAATTATTTCAATGTTATATATCGATTTTAATATCCGGAACATCTAGAGCAAAGAGCTGAAATCCATAACCCATGGAGATGGTGTCCATATTTATTGTTTTCTTAGCCAATATAAAAATTAACCATATAATAATTAAGTAGATGCACAATTATTGAATTAAATTTTTTCTATATGGACACGTTTTAATCTTGTGAATCGAATTCTAAGTGAATCCTTCTCATATATGTGAGCAACTACATTTCAATAGAATAAAATTCTTGGGCAGCATCTTCAGAGGTAAAATTTTTTATTCACCTTTCAAAGTGTTCTAGGTATTCAAGATTGTATTATAGAGTGTAATTATTATAATTACATCGAAATTGTGGACATCATCTTCATGGCTAAATATTTTTATTTATATCTCCAGGTCTTCCAGGTATCTAATAGGATGAAAAATCTAAAAAAATTGTGATTTTACTTTTCCAGTCATTGTTCTAGGTGTTCTAGATGTTCAAATCGACATAACATTTTAAAATAAAGAATTATAAACATTTTGATAAGGGATATCATCAAAGAGTAAATTAGTAAATTAACACTCTTATAAATCAAAATACGATTATTTAAGAATATCTTAAGGCGTACTACATTGATTTGTATAGATACCTAAAAACAAACATGGAGGTTCTAATATTTTACCTATGAAGATGACGTCGATAATATTGATCCATTACGATCATTTTCAATGTTATATATCGATTTTAATATCTAGAATATCTAGAGCAAATAGCTGAAATCCATGACCCATGGGGATGGTGTCCATATTTTTCTTTATAATAATTATGTAGATTCAAAATTAATATTAAATTAAATTTTTCCACATGGACACGTTTTAATTTTGTGAATGGAGTTCTAAGTGAATCATTCTCATATAGGTGAGCAAATACATTTCAATAGAATAAAATTCTTGGACAGCATCTACAGAGGTAAACATTTTTATTTACCTTTCCAAGTGTTCTAGGTATTCAAGATTGTATTATAAAGCGTAATTATTATAATTCCATCGAAATTGTGGACATCATCTTCATAGCTAAACATTTTTATTTATATCTCCAGGTCTTCCAGGTATTTAATAGGACGAAAAATTTAATAACTTAGTGATTTTACTTCTCCAATCATTGTTCTAGACATTTTTATAAGTGACATCATCAAAAAGTAAATTAGTAAATTATCACTCTTATAATTACGATTATTTTAAAATATTTTAAGGCGCACTATATTGATTTGTTGATACCTAAAAACCTGGAGGTGCTAATATTTTTTTTCCTATGAAGATGACGTCGATAATATTGATCCATTACGATTATTTCAACGTTATATATCGATTTTAATATCTGGAACATCTAGAGCAAATAGCTGAAATCCATGACTCGTGGGGATGGTGTCCATATTTATTCTTTTCTTAGCTAATATAAAAATTACCTATATAATAATTATGTAGATGCAAAATTATTATTAAATTAATTTTTTTACATGGACACGTTTTAATCTTGTGAATGGATTTCTAAGTAAACCCTTCTCATATAAGTGAGCACATACATTTCAAAAGAATAACATTCTTGGACAGCATCTTCAGAGGTAAACATTTTTATTCACCTTTTCAAGTGTTCTAGGTATTCAAGATTGTATTATAAAGCGTAATTATTATAATTCCATCGAAATTGTGGACATCATCTTCATAGCTAAATATTTTTAATTATATATCCAGGTCCTCTAGGTATATAATAAATAGTAATTTTTCTTCTATAATTATTATTCTAGGTGTTCTAGATTTTTAAATAAAGAATTAGGTATAGACATTCATCTTTATAAATCTAAAGAGGTACAATTATTTCAGAATATTTTGAAGAACACTATATTGATTTGTAGATACCTAAATAACCTGGAGGTGCTAATAGTTTTTTACCTACGAAGATGACTTTGATAATATTGATTCATTATGATTATTTCAACATTAAAAATTGATTTTAATACCTGGAGCATCTAGAGCAAGTACCTGTAAACCATGACCCACGAGAATTTTTTCTTCTGATAGAAGATTATTTACAAATTACCTATATAATTATATATATGACACTTTAAATACCTGAACGAAGTAAATAAAGTATTTACCCATGAAGACGATGACGATTATTTTGCACAATTCCGTCGGAATATATTTGATATTCACTAGAATTGTATGAAGTACAATTTCTTAATGTTATTTACGTCTAGACCACCTGAAGGAAGCGCTAAACCCGTGAACCACGGCGACGACGTTCACAGTTTCGATAAATATGCCTACACAAAACATCAGCCGCATTCACCAATAACCCGCATTTAAAACGTTTCCAATTCTCCAAATTAAATAACATTCCAATCGTCTCTGAATTTTATGGCTTCATTTTATTTATTAGTTCTTACATTCATTCGGGACCTTTTCCACTTCGGGCGTCTTCAGCGTACGCTAAAGCTTGAGCAATTATATTTACCTTTATGGCTATTAAAGTGAATAGAATATAAATTACGATCCATATAATCGCAATCTTATTTGTTGATAAGAAGCGTTTTAGAATTATGAAAATAATTTTAATATGAAAAACTTAATGGCGAAGTATAGTTAAGTTAAACGTTCTTCAGCGGTCGTATTTCATGGTGGAACTTCTATAAATGTCCGCTAAGCCCACATTGGGCTTTTCAAGGCGCAGAGTAATGCTGCCGAGCATAAATTTATCGTTGATATAATTTCTTGTTTGTTTTGGATATTTTCAAAAGAAATAATGGGATGTCCTCAGTGATTTATTCATATAATTGTTGGTTTTATGACTGCTTCTGACATTCTTGGGCTATTTTACGCTATAAGGTGACGCGTTAGAGTGTATCCGATTCCATAACGCCAGGGTGGTCCAATTTATTCAATTTTAAGTCACAACTAAGCTCAATTAACAGTTTTATACACATTTATTACTTGTACCATAATTATTGCAGTATATTATGTCTAATTTGATACCTAGAATACCTGTAGCAAGACCCAAAGTAAGTTCGCCTATGAAGATGATGTCCATAATATAGTTTATTTTTAATAATTACGAATTTAAATGTGGAAAAGTTGACTTTAGCTAGTTTTTTACTTTAAGTACTTTTATCTACTAGGAAATACAGTTTCTTTCGAATATTATGTCACCTATCCAGAAGATGTCCAGTATTTTAGTAGATATTTTAGTAGATTTGTAATTTTTCATACTTTAATATCAATTTTGATACCTAGAACACCTGGAGAAAGGAAATCAACTCTATACCCATGAAGATAGTGTCCACGAATTTAATATTCCTGATCTATTTTTAAAATTCTTCTATCGCTGAGTTTTTGATTTCTTGATCAGTATTCAAGAGTTGGCTGTAAATGTGTTAATTTACAGAGTGACTCATTTAAGAAACCGTATTTTGTATACGATTGGATTCATTTTTTAAGAGTAATGTACGGATTAAATTAAAAACATTATTTGGCATCATTTACAAAAAATCGAATGGTATTTTTTAGCTTAATTAAATAAAATAATTTTCTAGTACAAATCATTTAAGACCATGCAAATGCAGTGGTGCAGTTAGATTTTTTATAAAAAAAGTTGCTAATATAATATTGGTATTGAAGATTTGTGAGATTTTTTGATATTTTGACCGTCAGTGATCCTAAAAAATGTCTCCAATCATCTGTCGACTACGGGTTCTACAGGAGTGCTTCCATATTAAATGGGTCATATTGTAGAATACCTGGAGAGAGCAAAACAGAATTTAAACTTTGTTGCTTAGAGTTTACAAAAATTATCATCCATTCGGAGATAGAACTTCTTCGAAGGTAATGTTTCTTATAGAGAAAATGTTTATTATTTCAATAAATTTATTATTATTTCGGGAGACGTCCAAATTTTCAAAAATTCGCATTATTTCAGAATTTCTATCAATTTTTGTATTCAGACCATCTTAGAAAAGTAATTAGAGAAATTAAACCACTATTTTATTAGATTTTACGTCTTATTAGAAACCTAGAAGTCCTGGAACTGTAATTAAAAGGGTTTACCTATGAAGATGATGTCCAAAATTTCGATGGAATTTTAATAATTACGCTTTGTAATACAATTTTGAATACCTAGAACACCTGGAAACGTGACTAAAAATGTTTACCTCTGAAGATGCTGTCAAAGAATTTTCTTCCTTTATTTGCTCGCCTAAATGAAAATATAATGTTATTTTAGTCAATTTATCATTATTTCGGAAGACGTTCAAAATTTCAAAAATTAGCATTATTTCAGAATTTATGCCAATTTTTGTATTCAGTCCATCTTAGAAAAGTAATTAGAGAAATTATACCACTATTTTATTAGATTTTACTTCTTACTAGAAACCTAGAAGACCTGGAGCTGTAATTAAAAGGGTTAACCTACGACGATGATGTCCACAATTACGATGGAATTTTAATAATTTCGCTTTGTAATACAATTTTGAATACCTAGAACACCTGGAAACGTGACTAAAAATGTTTACCTCCTCTGAAGATGCTGTCCAAGAATTTTTTAAGTATGACCCGGACCTGTATTTTGCAGACGATTAATTCGTTTTTTAATAGTAGGTAATCTATGGATTAAATGAAAAAAAATTATTTGCCATTATTTACAAAAAAATCCATTGACGCTGACAGTTTTTTCGGCTTAAAAAAATTATTTCTTATAATTCTTTTATTATGAAACAAATTTTAACGAAATTTAGTATAAACCATTTTAAGACCTGCAGCTACATTTTCTTTGAAGGTAATGGTTCTTATTTCAATCAATTTATCATTATTTCGAGAGGTGTCTATAATTTCAAAATTTTGCATCATTTTAGAATTTATGTCAATTTTTGTATTCAGACCACCTTAGAAAAGTAATTAGATAAATTAAACCAGTATTTTATTAGATTTTACGTCTTATTAGATACCCAGAAGACCTGGAGCTATAATTAAAAGGGTTTACCTACGAAGATGATGTCCACAATTTCGATGGAATTTTAATAATTACGCTTTGTAATATAATTTTGAATACCTAGAACACCCGGAAACGTGACTGAAAATATTTACCTCTGAAGATGCTGTCCAAGTATTTTCTTCTTTTAAAATGTATTTGCTCGCCTAAATGAAAATGATTCACTTAAAATTCCATTTACAAGATTAAAAGGTGTCCGTATAGAAAAATTTAATAAATTTCAAAATCTAATCCGTGCCAAACTATGCTCGTCGTACCTCGTATATAATTATATGGTTACTCTGCAAGCGCCAGATCCGCCTCTGCACAAAGCACATGACTCACAAATGAATAATTGGATACAGTTATACGTATAAAGATATAAACAAAATGATGGCTTATGTATTAACCTGGGTATTCTTCATTTCTTCGCATCTTCACTTTAAACTCGTGGGAATACTTTGACCTGTCTGATGGCGTTTTTATTTGGAAGAATGCATACAAGAACTTGCGCGGATTTACTAATTGCATATATATAACTATTTATATGTTCATTTTCGTGTATGTGTGAGTGTTGGCTCTTTGAACTATGCAGGAACCCTGTGAAGGTATTTATATTGAAGCGAGTAATCTCACTTGCCAGCTGTAAGTTGTAGGAAATTTTTATTGTCAAATCTATGACCACGATTTGTAAAATCAGTTCTAGAAGTAACAGGCATCCCCTAGCTGTTCTAGATGTCTAACATGATATAGATAAACATTTTTAATTACAATATTCACTGTAATTATTGATATTATTAAAAATTTTACAGAAATGGTGGACACCATCATCATAGGTAAACATTTGTAAGCACTCCTCCAGGTGTTCTACGTGTCCCAGATTGTATAGATAAACTATTTGAATTAGGCAGGAACCATGTAAAGCTAGTTACATTAATATGCTGATACTGAGTAATAAATATTTGTAGATGCACCCCAGGTGTTCTAGATATGTAAGATGTTAAAAAAAACATTATTAATCACTTCTTAGTCTTCTAGGTATTTAGCAATGTAAAATTACAGTATTCTTAGTAAAATAGTGAGTACTTTTTAACTACGTCTAGATTTAAACATAATTAAAATCGATATAAAATATGGATAGCACCGTCAAGGGTATTTTTCTTGTTGAGACGTCCCAGTTCTACAGGTATCTAATTATCTATGAAATAATAAAATGTTAGACATGCTATAAATAAATCAACTTAAAGTGTCAAAAACAATTTAAATTATGACATGAACGACGTTCTTAAATACAGCCTCCAGGTGTTCTTGAGACATTTTCACCAAAATAGTTGGAAAGTATTTTATTGGTTGCAACTTCTCTTCGCCATTGAATGAACGACGGCAGTTTCTTCTCGTCTTCTATTTTCAGTCTGTCGGTGTTAAGAATAGCGTATTGATTATGGTAGTAATACACTCAAGATGTATATGGTAAACGGATTCATTATTTATGCGATCTTTCACATTATTCACTTACCAATCATAGAAAAAAGTCTCCTCTTTGAGAGACTTTCGATCTGAATCGTGATCAAGAGCGGTTCCTTAAATAAAAACTAGTTTAATTTGTCACAAATCCGCAGTGCCGTTTACACCGAGAAAAGTAAACGCTTCTAATAGATATTATGGACATCATCTCCGTAGGTGAATTTTATTTCAGTTATTTTATGTGTCAATTAAGAAAAGAACCTTAAAATGTTATTATAAATTACTAATATTAGAATAAATTACAGTTCTAAGTAGGTAAAGCATCTTCGGGGGTAAAAAAGTTTATTTACCTGCTTGGTGCTTTATGTATCCAAAAATATATAATAGCAAAATTATAATTTCATGGAAATTATGGAGTAAAACATTTTTAATCACATTTCCAGGTCTTCTAAGTATTTAATAAGATGAAAAATCTAATAAAATAGTAATCTAATAAAATTCTTGGCGAGTATCTTCACAGGTAAACATTTTTAGTAACCTTTCTGGATATTCTAGGTATTCAAGATTGTATAACGAAGCAAAATTATTTTAATTTCATCGAAATTGTGATCATCATCATAGGTAAACATTTTTAATCACTGCTCTAGGTCTTCTATGTGTCTATTAAGACGTAAAACCTAATAAAATAGTGATTTGATTTTACTTTTCTAATCTCTTTTCTGAGGTGATCCAAATATCCAAATTTACATAAAAGTCTAAAATTATACGAATTTTTGAAATTATGGACATCTCTCTGGAGAGCAAACTTTGAAATTATGACAAAATTATTCGGGGGTAAACATGTTTAGTTACCTGCTTGGTGCTCTATGTATTCAAAAATATATAATAGAACAAAATTATTCAAATTTCATGGAAATTGTGGACATCATCTTCATAGTAAAACATTTTTATTCTCATTTCTAGGTCATCTAAGGATGTAATAAGACGAGAAATCTAATAAAAGAGTAATTTAATAAAATTGTTGGACATCATCTTCAGAGGTAAACATTTTTAGTTACCTTTCCAGGTGTTCTAGGTATTCAAAATTGTATTACAAAGATAACTTACTTCAATTCCATCGAAACTGCGAACATCATCATCGTAGGTAAACATTTTTAATCACTGCTTTAGGTCTTCTATATTGCTAATAAGACCTAAAACCTAATAAAATAGTGGTTTAACTTTTCTAATTTCTTTTCTAAGGTGATCCAAATATCCAAATTGACATAAAATCCTCTCTGGAGAGCAAACTAAAAATGTTTAGTTACCTGCTTGGTGCTCTATGTATCCAAAAATATATAACGAAGCAAAATGTTTATAATTTCATGGAAATTGTGCACATCATCTTCATAGTAAAACATTTTTAATCACATTTCCAGGTCTTCTAAGTATCTAATAAGACGAAAAATCTAATAAAATAGTGATTTAACAAAATTATTGGAGAGCATCTTCAGAGGTAAACATTTTTAGTAGCCTTTCTAGGTGTTCTAGGTATTCAAGATTATATTACAGAGCGAAATTATTTTAATTTCATCGAAATTGTGAAGATGGTCATCGTAAGTAAAAACAATTTTAATCACTGGGGTAGACCTTCTATGTGTCTAATAAGGCGTAAAACCAAATAAAATTGTGTTTTAACTTAAAAACAAACAAGATAATTTTAATAATAAATCACAATAATCAAATTCGCGGACACCAACTTCATGGGTATTAAGTTGTTTTTTTTTCTCCAGGTGCTCTAGGTATTAAAATGGATATTAAACTGTGAATCAATAAGAAATATACTAAAATACTGGACATCTTCTGCGTAGATCACATTATATTCGAAAGAAATGCACTTTCCCGGTAGATAAAAATACGTAAAATGTAAAACTAGCTAAAACCAACTTTTTCAAGTTTATCAAAGTTCTTAAATTGGATAAATAAGAAAAATAAACTATATTATGGATATCATCTTCACAGGCGCACTTACTTTGCGACTTGCTCTAGGTGTTCTAGGTATCAAATTAGGCATAATCACATCAAATGTTTCACATTATTTTGTTTATTTACTTAGCAATCATAAAAAAGTAAACGCTTCTAACATGATTTATGGACATCGTCTCAATACCTAGGTGAATCTTCATATAGTTATTTTATAAAGCCATTAAACCTTAAAATATTATTAAAATTTAAAGGATTTGGACACTTCATCATAATAGAATAAATTAGAGCTCTAACGCTCTAAAAAGACATCAAAATTCTTAGCTAGATATTTTATGTATTTAAGATTGTATATTTTTATAAACCCATGGAATTTATGGACATCATCTTCATAGCTAAATATTTTTGATCGCATTTCCAGGTCTTCTAGGTATCTAATAAGACTAAAAATCTTATAAAATAGTTATTTTACTTTTCTAATTATTGTGAAAGAGTTTTAGGTTTATCAATTTCAATTATAATAGTACGAGTTATATCTATTGCAATTTTATATATTTTACCTTATACAAATAATTTTTTTTTTCTAAATGTTCAAATCGACATAAAGAATTATAAATATTTTCACTTACCATTCTTGTAAATGTAAATTATTCGAAATAATGTGTAGACATCATCTTCAATGGTAATTGTAGATGGTACCTATAACAAATAAAATTATTACAATTTTATCAAAATTGTGGACGACATCTTCACAGTTAAATATTTTTAATCATCTCTAGGTCTTCATTGTGCTTTAGAAATAAAAATCTGATATTCACACTAAAATAGTGGACATCATCTCCATGAGTTAACTGTTTTACTGTTCTCTTCAGGTGTTCCAAGTATCTAAACCGACAAAAGACTTTGAAACAATAACTTTCAGAAGAAGGTATGTACACTTTAACGTATTATTAAATACTTAAACTCATCAATATGCTACGACTATTAGACGCATAACGCATAAATATTATAATTTGTCAGGTTATTCCCATGCTATTAGGGAACCAGTTGAAAACGGTAACACGTAAATCATACTAAATTTAAAATGTTTCACACAGCTAAAAGCTTTATAGAAATTGATTTATTTTCGTCTTCAATGAAAACGATCGATATAAATTAGTCTGATTTAGAATTAATTATTGACAAATGAAAACAGACAGATAAAAACAGAACTAAACTTGTTTAACAGTAGTCCTGGCGTTGATGAAAATATTTTCATAATGATTGGATACCTAGAAGAGTTGAAGGAAGTGCTAACCCATGAAGATGGTGACCATTGCTTTGATTAATTAGAACAATTTTAAAGCAATAATAGAAATTGGGGCCACTATAAATTCAGAGCTATGAAGATACTGTCCATAAATTCGATTAGTAAGTATGAGTAATTTTAAATATTTTGATGACTCAAAACATATATTTATTTGTAGATAACGTCCAATAGAAAAAACCTGGTACATGGACTATAAATACATTTGAAATGTACAACACTAATTAAGATATCATAAATCAAACGGAATTGATTGATATATTTATACGTTCTTCCATAAAAACGACCTTGCTTATCTTATTTATAGGATTAATTGAATTTTTGATAAATTATACAACATAACTCGTTTCCGATACACATTAAATTTACACTTGTTGTTTTATTTAAGACGACAACGTGATTTTATTTAAAAAATGTTTTTGTAATTTGTAATATCTTTTACGTATTAGATGTATCTGTAAGGTGCGTCATTTGATCGGGATAAACATATTTTTTACACGTTGATGAAATATGAAGATCATGTCCACTATCTTATTGAAATTATAATAATATTGAATAATTACATCTTCTTGGATACTTAGAACACTTGGAGCAGCGATTAAAAATGTTTAACTATGCATATGATGTCCAGTATCTTAGTGAAATTATAATAATATTCGATTTTTACGTCTTCTTGGATACTTAGAACACTTGGAGCAGTGATAAAAAATGTTTAACTATGAAGATGATGTCAACTATCTTAGTGAAATTATAATAAATTACATCTTCTTGGATACTTAGAACACTTGGAGCAGGGATTAAAAATGTTTAACTATGAAGATGATGTCCACTATCTTAGTGAAATTATAATATTGGATTTTTACTTCTTCTTGAAAACATAGAATAGCTGGAGCAGAGTTTAAAAATGTTTATCTATGAGGATGATGTCCAGTATTTTTAATTTAATGATGTTATTTTTTACCGATTTAAATACATAGAGTAACTAGAGGAATTAAACCAATGACGATGGTGTTTATTGTATACATTTCTTTCATTTAATTCTTGGATTCTTAGAACACTTGGAGCAGTGATTGAAAATGTTTAACTATGAAGATGATTTAAATTATCTTAGTGAAATTATAATAATATTGGATAATTACATCTTCTTGGATACTTAGAACACTTGGAGCAGAGATTAAAAATATTTAACTATGAAGATGATGTCCACTATCTTAGTGAAATTATAATAATATTGGATAATTACATCTTCTTCGATACTTAGAACACTTGGAGCAGTGATTAAAAATGTTTAACTATGAAGATGATGTCCACTATCTTAGTGAAATTATAATAATATTGGATTTTTACTTCTTCTTGAAGACATAGAACAGCTGGAGCAGAGTTTTAAAATGTTTATCTATGAGGATGATGTCCAGTATTTTTAATTTAATGGTGTTATTTTTTACCGATTTAAATACATAGAGTAACTAGAGGAATTAAACCAATGACGATGGTGTTTATTGTATACATTTCTTTCATTTAATTCTTGGATTCTTAGAACACTTGGAGTAGTGATTGAAAATGTTTAACTATGAAGATGATGTCCATTATCTTAGTGAAATTATAATAATATTGGATAATTACATCCTCTTGGATACTTAGAACACTTGGAGCAGAGATTAAAAATGTTTAACTATGAAGATGATGTCCACTATCTTAGTGAAATTATAATAATATTGGATTTTTACTTCTTCTTGGAAACGTAGAACAGCTGGAGCAGAGTTTAAAAATGTTTATCTATGAGGATGATGTCCAGTATTTTTAATTTAATGATGTTATTTTTTATCGATTTTCATTTAATTCAAGAACTAATTTTTTTTTAATTTTGTTTGAATCCGATTCTGTAACATCACTAATTTGATTTCTTAACTTTAACTAGCAATTTTTGTAATACTTGATTAATCCGTACATGGTCATCATTTATTTGATGATGGACCTTGTTTATTAATTACTAAATCATTTTTGGTTAGTTAATTCTTGCAAATCATTGCAAAAGTAAAATATATGTTTAAAATAAACTTCCTATACGGTTCTAATGATAATTATTTTTGTAGGACGTCCTTACATTCAATAGAAAATGTATGATTACATAAAATATTTGATTAAGAATAAACTGATATTTATACATGTTGAATCTTAAGTTGACTCTTTTTTTAATTGTATACTAGTCATTTAAATAAACAACTTTTTTAAATAACTACCAAAAACAATTACCTAAATAAAAATCTATAAAAATCTCATAATTTTTAGAAATGTTGTTTCGTTACCTTTTGAAAAAATCTTTGTAATAGGTACCGAAGAAAAACTGTGTCCAGAAAAATCACGTTAAAAAAATTAATTTAAATTTTTATCTTATACAACCTGTATATAGGTAAGTACGGTTTAGTCGACCTATTTTTGACCCAAGAATACGTGGTATAATTTATGACCAATCTTTTTGAAACACCCTGTACAACAGAAAATACATTGAACGTAAGAGGTGGCCTACTAAAATATGATTGGAAAAAACAAAACAAAAGGAATCGTAAAAACTTATAATTATCTTATTTTTCACTTTTTTTAAAAAATTTATTCACCCTGTATGAAGACAATACATTATTTTCTATCTCTATAAGATCGTTCTTCTTGAGTCAGCTGTGAAGTAGAAGTCCTCTATTTTCGTTTAATAACAAGTATTATTTTCAAATTGTATACAGACTTGCCTAGAACACCTGGAGGAACTACCAGACCCGTTACCCACGGAGCTGATGTCCGTAATTTGAATTATTTTAATTTCTAAACGCTTTAATAATCTTTTCTATAAACATATAAGTTATGGCACGTATACGTACGCTTTAGATTATATTTATTCAAAACCAATAAAATAAATGGATACATTTGTAAATTACATAATGGCTACAAGCAAGCAAGCAAGCACGTCACTGTTAATGTTCTCGAATGAAAGTCAATATTCAGATTTAAATAGTAATTGCAAATGATTTGTCGTAATCTAATAGAATGGGATTGTGTGCGGTAATAGAATGTCACACTTATGATTAAGTATAAAGTGATTTACAGATCGATTTTTCTCTCCCCCGCACTTGAATATTAATTTATTAAGTGTTGGAAAAATATTTAGCTACCTAGAACACCTGGAGGAAGCAATTGAAAATGTTGGCTATGAAGACGACGCCCACTATTCAAATTAGTACCACTTTTTAATGGTTTTAATACGGTTTTTATACTAGGTGAATTAATTTTTTTTCAAATATGACATCACCTACGGAGATTGGGTCCAATTATTATAATTTCATGGAAATTGTGGACATCATCTACATAGTAAAATATTTTTAATCTCATTTCCAGGTCTTCTAAGTTTCTAATAAGACGAAAAATCCAATAAAATGGTGATTTAATAAAATTCTTGGACATCATCTTCAGAGGTAAACATTTTTAGTAACCTTTCTGGGTGTTCTAGGTATTCAAGTTTGTCTAACGAAGCAAAATTATTTTAATTTCATCGAAATTGTGAACATCATCATCATCATCATCATAGGTAAACATTTTTAATCACTGCTCTGGGTCTTCTATGTGTCTAATAAGACGTAAAACCTAATAAAATAGTGGTTTAACTTTTCTAATCTCTTTTCTAAGGTGATCCAAATATCCAAATTGACATAAGTCTGGAAAGCAAATTAAAAATAATTAGTTACCTGCTTGGTGCTCTATGTATCCAAAAATATACCACGAAGCAAAATTTTTATAATTTCATGGAAATTGTGGACATCATCTTCATAGTAAAACATTCTTAATCTCATTTCCAGGTCTTCTAAGTTTCTAATAAGACGAAAAATCTAATAAAATAGTGATTTAATAAAATTCTTGGGCAGCATCTTCAGAGGTAAACATTTTTAGTAACCTTTCTAGGTGTTCTATGTATTTAAGATTGTATTACATAGCGAACTTATTTTAATTCCATCGAAATTGCTAAGGTGATCTAAATACCGAAATTGACATAAAGACTAAGATAATACAAAGTTTTGAAATTATGGACATCTCCCTGGAAAGCAAACTTTGAAATTACTAGACATATTCTCTGAGTGGACGATTACTTTTGTAAACCTCAAAAAAGTTAAAATAATTATATTTTTCATGGACTATTACCATCATAGCTAAAGTTTTCTTTTGCCTAATTAAGCGTTTTCTAGACAACCATATTGACAGAAAACTCTGAAATAATGATAAAGAAAACAAGAAATTCTAACTCAAAGAGAAGATAATTTTAAAAATAGATCACAATTATCAAATTCGTGGACACCATCTTCATGGGTATTGAGTTGATTTTCTTTCTCCAGGTTTTCTAGGTATCAAAAGCGTTATTAAACTGTAAAGCAATTACAAATCTACTGAAATACTGGGCACATTCTACGTAGGTGACATCATATTCGAAATAAACTCTATTTTCCGGTAGATAAAAATATTTAAAGTGTAACACTAGCCAATATCATATTTTTCAAGTTTATCAAAGTTCTTAAATTGGATAATTAACAAAAATAAACTATATTGTGGATATCATCTTCATAGGCGCACTTACTTTTGAACTTGCTCCAGGTGTTCTAGATATTAAATTAGGCATAATAAAATAAAATTATATTGTACAAGTAATAAAAGTGTTTCACATTATTTTATTTATATAAGTACAATGAAAGAAAGGATATCCGAATGTTTTGGCCAACCAATTAAATATTCGAGATGTCAATGAAGTGAGTAGACTTAAATGTTTGCTGCCTCTCGACAAATATACTAAGTATAGATGTAAGATTTAGATTAATTTTTAAAGGAGATCACCCACTGAAGTGATCTACATGTAAATTTGTATTCAAAACAAACGCTCATTGTCCACTAGGTAGATTACAGACCTCTCTATGAGGTTTATAATAAATTATGTCATCTTAAATAGCTAGAATATTTAAAGGAAGCACTATGAAAAGTTGCCCTTGCCCATGAAGACGATGTCCCAAATTTTTTACTCAGTTAATGTCCTTTATTTTTGTCGCATTTCCATTATTTTTAAATCCTCCCCCGCATTGATACGACACTGTTCATTCGAAGGAATCACCTTTTGCATAAATTTATTTTTTTTTATTGCGATGCTCTTATGTGTATTTATTTTTACTTGAGTTCCTGTTTGAATATAATTTATCACAGAATCCCCGAGGCGATCAAGAATTATATTGACCTAACAAAGTAATGTATAATTTCAATACTCTGTACGTTATTTTTAATTACGATTACGTTTTTTTTTATATATATTTATGAAATCTTTCACCTTTTTTTAGCCTCTTTTTGTGGCATAGCGCACCTAAAGACATAGGCGTGCTTTATGAACAAAAATATTGATAACATTAAAATTACAACTAAAATACTGTTCAAGTCAGCAAATAATTTAAAATAAAGCACTACTGGTTTTTAATTCGTTTTATTTACCCAACTTAAGCTATTTAATAGAGGCTATTAAGTTACCAAAAAATATATAATAATTTTTAGAAACAGTTAAACCTGCATGAAACGCTATAAAAATTTAATGCTTGTCTCTCTAATTAAAACATCATAATTTTTTTCTTATATCCGTTAACATTTTGTTAAAAATGGGTGGTCAAAAGTATCACAAAAATTTATTACGCAATAACTTTAATTAATCTCCGTGTTGTGTTCGAATTTATGGGTGGCATCATTAACGATAAGATCTCAAATAACTAAAAAAATGCAAATAAAGTGGATATAAAATTTATAATTCCGAGAAAATTTCTGTGCCAACACCTTTTTCGAGTTGATACAAAATGTAATGGACTAAATTTTTATTTAAAGACTATAAGATATATTAACATATAAAGAACTCTTATAAATTGAAATAATGGCAGCCTTCTTCATAGCTAATCTATTCTAGTTGCTTGTCTAGGTGATCTAGCAGCCCAAATAGTTAAAAATAGATGTTTTTGTAACATGGGCAACCTGGAGGAACTAACTAAAACAATTTCCCATGAAGATAACGGCCACTAAATCTTCTAAATTTTGCATTAATCGGTGTCCATGCGTCTACTCTGTTTTATCTTTTCTAGCTACTTTTCTAGGTGATCTAAGAGTCCAAACAGGTTTTGATTAAAAAAATAAATGTTATTGTGACATAGGGAACCTAAACTAATAACCATAAACAATTTCTCATGAAGATGACGTCCACTACATTTCCTAATTTTTTGCATTGATTTGGAAATGGTTTTAACGGAGTGTTTCATTTTAGATACCTAGACCATCTGGGAGAGTGGTTAAAAATGCTTACCTATGAAGATGATACCCATTATTTTAAAGGAATTATAATAATATTGATTTTCTATGCGTTTTTTTAAATACGTAGAACACCTGGAGCATTCTATAAAAATGATTACCTCTGAAGATGATGTCCATTATTTGATAAATTTATTTACATTATTTTAATATATTATAAAAAATTACCGTTGTATTTAAAATATCTACACCACCTGGAGCAGTATTAAAAATGCTTGTATACGAAGATAATGTCCATAATTTTTGACGAAATACAATTATATTATATAGTTATGCTTAATTATATAACTTAGAACACCTAAAACAGTGTTTAAAAACGTTTAGCTATGAAGATGATGTCCACGTTTTTAGCGAAATTATTATATTTATGATTTCTTATGTATTTTTGAATACCTGGAACATGGTTTAAAAATAATAACCTCTGAAGATGACGTTTATTAGTATTTTTTAACATGATTTAATCACTGCTCCAGGTCTTCTATGCAACCTAACTATTGCGATTCTTGAATGGTTTTAACGGCGAATCTCATTTTAGATACCTAGACCATCTGGGGGAGTGGTTAAAAATGCTTGCCTATGAATATGATGCTCATTATTTTAAAGGAATTAAAATAATATTGATTTTTTATGCCTTTGTAAACAGACAAGACACCAGGAGCATTCTATAAAAATGATTATCTCTGAAGATGATGCCCATTATTTTAATATATATTTTATAAATTTGTTCACATTTTTTTAAGATGATATAAAAAATTACCGTTGTGTTTGAAATATCTACAACATCTGGAGCAGTATTAAAAAATGCTTATCTACGAAAATGATGTCCACCTTTTTTTACGAATTACAACTATATTAAATAGTTGTGCTTAATGATATGACTTAGAACACCTAAAACCCTGTTTAACTATGAAGATGACGTCCACTATATCTTCTAAATTTTGCATTAATCGGTGTCCATGCGTCTTCTCTATGGCTACTTTTCTAGGTAATCTAAGAGTCCAAACAGGTTCTGATTAAAAAAATAAATGTTATTGTGACATGGGGAATATAAAGGAATAAACTAATAACCAAAACAATTTCTCATGAAGATGACGTCCACTACATTTCCTAATTTTTTGCATTTATTTGGAAACTTATATCGTTTGAGGAAGTAGATACCAAAAAAACGTTAACTATGAAGACGTCGTCCATCCCTTGACCCCGCCTCTGGGGGTAGATAGATTCTTTTAATACAAAGTAACAATAAGGAGTGGGCGTGCGTGCGAGACCGTGGGTTCGGTCGAATAAATGCTGCGGTGCGGCGGTGTGTACGCGTTGGTGTGGGAACACGCGTTTATGTACCTACCAAACGGGAATTAAATGAATCTTTAAACCGATAATATTCGACGTGCGGTTAATAGATATGCGTATTTGTAATTTTCTAAATTCTTTAGTATCTAAAGAGACAATTATCTGGCAGCGAATCTCCGTGAAATATGATGGTTTAAGATAGTCGATGAGGCTCTTTATAGTTGTTTATCCGAGATTATTTTAAGAAATTTGTTAAAAATTGCGATTCTTGAATGGTTTTAACGGCGAGTCTCATTTTAGATACGTAGACCATCTGGGGGAGTGGTTGAAAATGGTTACCTATGAAGATGATTCCAATTATTTTAAAGGAATTATAATAATACTGATTTTTTATGCCTTTTAAAATACGTAGAACACCTGGAGCAGTCTATAAAATTGATAGCCTCTGAAGATGATGTCCATGTCTTTATTATCTATATACATTTTATACATTTATTTACATTATTTTGTTATAATATAACAAATTACCGTTGTATTTGAAATATCTCCACCACCTGGAGCAGTATTAGAAATGCGTATCTACGAAGATGATGTCCATAATTTTTTATGAATTACAATTATATTATATAGTTATGCTTAATGATATAACTTAGAACACCTAAAACAATTAAAAAACGTTTAGCTATGAAGATGCTGTCCACTATTTTATCGAAATTATTATATTATCGATTTTTATGTATTTTTGAATAGGTACCTAGAATACCTGGAACATGGTTTAAAAGTAATTAACTATGAAGATGATGTTCATTAGTAATTTTCTTATTAAAATATTGTACATCATTTCCATAGATAACATCATTTAATCACTACTCCAGGTCTTCTTTGGAACCTAACTATTGCAATTCTTGAATGGTTTTAACGCCGAGTCTCATTTTAGATACCTAGACCATCAGTGGCAGTGGTTAAAAATATTTACCTATGAAGATGATGCCCATTATTTAAAAGGAATTATAATAATATTGATTTTTTATGCCTTTTAAAATACGTAGAACACCTGAAGCAGTCTATAAAATTGATAGCCTCTGAAGATGATGTCCATGTCTTTAATATCTATATACATTTTATACATTTATTTACATTATTTTGTTATAATATAACAAATTACCGTTGTATTTGAAATATCTCCACCACCTGGAGCAGTATTAAAAATGCGTATCTACGAAGATGATGTCAATCATTTTTTATGAATTACAATTATATTATATAGTTATGATTAATGATATAACTTAGAACACCTAAAACAATTAAAAAACGTTTAGCTATGAAGATGCTGTCCACTATTTTAGCGAAATTATTATATTATCGATTTTTATGTATTTTTGAATAGGTACCTAGAATACCTGGAACATGGTTTAAAAGTAATTAACTCTGAAGATGATGTTCATTAGTAATTTTCTTATTAAAATATTGTACATCATTTCTATAGATAACATCATTTAATCACTACTCCAGGTCTTCTTTGGAACCTAACTATTGCAATTCTTGAATGGTTTTAACGCCGAGTCTCATTTTAGATACCTAGACCATCAGCGGTAGTGGTTAAAAATGCTTACCTATGAAGATGATGCCCATTATTTAAAAGGAATTATAATAATATTGATTTTTTATGCCTTTTAAAATAGATAGAATACCTGGAACATTCTGTAAAAATAATTACCTCTGAAGATGATGTCCATTATTTTATGAAGGGACCTTTTAAATGAAGTATCGCAGGCCCCTACTTCCTATTTATATATTTGGGGGCTGCAACTGTCACTCGAAGGGGGTTGAAGGTAGGGGTAAAATTTTCTCGTTGCAAGATGTCATTTTATAATCTAACATTGACGTGTTTCGGGGTTTTTTATAAATATATGCACGGTAATTAAGCTGCTGAATTTATTCCATTTGGCTGTTCCACACTGTATATTATAGCAAGCAATCTCACGCGTAGAACTGGAAATAAGGCGATAAATTCATATAGTAAGTTGTTGCATTATATTATTATGGCAAGCTTTTAGCAAAGTGTCACAACACCGCGCGAATCCGACAAATAGCACAATTTTCCTTGATAAATCTCCGCAATCAGAAGGAATTTATTCGTCGCGCTGCGTCTTTGGTTTCACCCCGATAAATCGCAAGATTAAACGTTTTTTCGAGAACAGACGTGATAAAGTGCTCACGGGTTTATGGTTGAGACGTGGTTGTTCAATGTAAAAGTAAAATCATTGGCTATATGTTTACTATTCTTTTTGTCTACGTTTTTTTCTGTCGGCGAGAATTATTCTTGTAACTAATTGATGGCAACGAAAAACGATTATTTACTGAATTATTCACAGAATTGCGGACGACGTCTTCTTGGGTGGACAGTTTTTATAACTAATATCACGTTTTCAATAAATTATTAAAATATTGGACATCATCTTCATAGATAAAATGATTTAATCACTGCTCCAGGTCCTTCTATCGAACCTAAATATTAACCATTACTGAAATTTCATTAAAATAATTGGTACTTTCGCGTACTACTTCCTGGATTATTAAGTTTAACTCAAAATGATCGAAAAAGAAGCGTGTTAAACTAACTAGTTTACCAACTGCATTTATTTTGACATGTAAATATTATTTATTATTTTCAGATGAACCAGTTGTGCAAGGTGTGCGGCGAGCCAGCGGCAGGCTTTCATTTTGGCGCATTTACCTGTGAAGGATGCAAGGTAAGTTACTAGATATTATTTGCATTATTAAATCATCTTTTTAATTGACATAGATACTATATACATTACTTAAAGACATCAGTTAATTATAATTTTATTAAAAGTCAAATGTCCGTTTTGATAACTAGACCACCTGGAGGAATGAATGAAAAAGGTTAACCACGAAGATGATGTTCACTAACTTAATGTAATTACATAATTATGACAGTAATAATATTTCTTATATATTTGGATACCTAGATCACCTCTAGGACTGTAAAAAATGTTTACCCATGGTGACGATGTCCACAATGATTTAAGTTTTGTTAATAAATAAATACTCGTAGATATCTTCCCCTTGCGATTATATGTATAAGAAATATTGGTTAATTTCAAGAATCTCAATCAAGTATCTAAAAATTAAATCGGGTGTAATGACGGACGCCTTCTTCGTAACTTAATGTTTGATATTATGGACACCATCTCCATGAGTGTCATGTTTAAGTACTTATTCCAGGAGTTCTAGATATCTGAAAATGTAACAAAACTGAAGAAACACTCATTTGATTAAAATTATGGACGACTTCTCCATAGCTTAGTTTTTATTTAAGGGAATTATATTTCCAAGTATCCAATATATAATTAAAAGTTAAATATTTGTATAAGAAATATTGGGTAATTTCAAGAACCTCAATCAAGTATCTAAAAATTAATTTGGGTGTAATGATGTACGCCTTCTTCATAGCTTAATGTTTGATGTTATGGACACCATTCTCCATGGGTTTAATTTTTAAGTACCTCCTCCAGGTATTCTAGGTATCTAAAAATGTAACGAAACTGAAGAAACACTCACTTGATTGTAATGATGGACGACTTCTCCATAGCTTAATTTTTTTAAGGGAATTACATCTCCATGTATCCAATATTTGTTTGAAAATCAAATATTTACAAAATATTTGATATTATGGAGATCATCTTCATAGGTTTTCTTTTCAAGTACCTCCCCCAGGTGTTCTAGGTATCTAAAATCTAACAAAACTGAAAGAACAATTATTTGAATGTAACGGTAATCCCCTTTTCCATGACTTACTTTTATTTTTGTTAATTATATCTCCAAGTATCAAATATTTGTTTAAAAGTTTAAATCCAAATTAAAACGATAACCCCTGAATTTTATACAAAGCTTGTGAATAGTATGTCAAATTGTATTTAAGATAATTAAAAAAAAATATTTGATATTATGGACATCATCTTCATAGGTTTTCTTTTTAAGGTTCTCTAGGTATCAAAAAATGTAACACAACTAAAAGAACACTCATTTGATTGTAATGATGGGCGACTTCTCCATAGCTCAGTTTTTTAAGGGAATTACATCTTCATGTATCAAACAATTGTTCGTTATGATAACCAGATCACCTGGAGGAATAAGTAAAAAAAGTTAATTACAAAGATGATGTTTACAAATTTAATGTAATCATGCTGTATAAAGATTTCTTATATATTTGGATACCTAGATCACCTGTAGGACTGACTGTAAAACATGTTTACCATGGTGATGATGTCCTCAATTTTTATTTAATTATAATAGTATTGATATCATATTCATTTTGACATTGTATATACAGATTTAGAGACCTAGATCACCTGGATGAATGCATAAGAATAGTTACCCGTGGAGATGATATCCAGAATTATTTACGTATTGTTACTAAATAAATACACTGGGAATGTATCTTTCCCTTGCGATTTTTAATTTATATGTACGAGATTGGGTAATTTCAAGAACTTCAATCAAGTATCTAAACATTAATTTGGGTGTAATGATGGACGCCTTCTTCATAGCTTAATGATCGAATTATGGACATCATCTCCATGGGTTCCTTGTTTAAGTACCTCCTCCAGATGTTCTAGATATCTAAAAATGTAACAAAACTGAAGAAACACTCATTTGATTGTAATGATGGACGACTTTTTCATAGTTAATTTTTTCTTAAGGAAATTACATCTGTATTCAATATTTGCTTAAAAATTAAATATTTAAAAATATTTGATATTACGGAGATCACCTTCATGGGTTTTATTTTTAAGTACCTCCTCCAGGTGTTCTAGGTATCTAAAATCTCTCAAAACTTGAAGAACAATCAGGCAAATGTAACGCTAAAATGGAAAAAGGTACTAAACTTTACTTCAAGTGTACCAGATTCTTAGAAAATAAACTAGAGCTAGTACAATTGTACTAGACTGACAACACTGCTTGGATACCTAGAACACCTGGAGGAATGTAGAAAAATGTTTTGCTATGAGGACATTATCCATTATGTTTATGAAGAACGTAGATCTGCTAAAAGAAAATTAATCCTCCTATTTATAAACAGCGAATTTTCCATCAAATTACCCCCACATATCAATAGCAACATAAAAACTTGTTCAAAACAATAAAATAAACGCAGTATTTGTGGCACACAGGTCGAGCGGCCGACATATCCTTTCCATAAATTTCTCTTAATGAATAAAATTTCAATCAAAATAAATAGAATTCTTCGATGTAAATTTTCTTGTAGCCGTTTATAACCCGCTTCCAACTAAGCAAAGTGATTTATATCGCGCGCCGATCAACTTAGAGAGGATAAAAAAATAAGATCGTAATCAGTTATATCGGTGTGTGCCTTGTGATATGCTGTTTGCGTAATATTTGGATTTTACATAAAATAGAAACTTGAACGATTGGGTATTTTTATAGCCGGTATACGGAATGAAATTCAATAAAGTTTTTATACAGTGAAATTATTTTTTTGCTTTTACAAACATCTACGAATCACCCTATACCTCTTTTAAAAAAAGATATTTTATTATAAAAAGATAATGTCATCCAAATTGATTTGGTAAATTAGATTGGATAACAATAGATATATTTGAATTGCAAATTTTTTAAAACTTTATAATCCGTCTAGTCTTAATATATAGTTATGTGGTAATATATTGATTAATTTAGTCACCTTTCGTTTAAATTTAATATTAATTTATAATGTTCTGAATAAACATGATTTTTTTATATGAAATATAAGATAAATTTAAATTTTAATGTTTGTTGTGCACTGTAAAATGTTTCAGTATTAAAATGGAAGCATCTTCGTAGATAACCATTTTTACCTCCTGCAGCCACCCAATAATATGCAGGAATCTAATATTATTACAATCCTAACAAGATAATGGACATCATCTTCATAGCTATCATTTTATATGCAAGTCTCCAAGTGTTTTAAGTATTTAAGCAGACATATCAATCTTGTTAAATTAATTTGACAAAAGTGGTGGACATCATCCTCATGAGTAGATATATTGTGAATATAATCTACATAGATAACCATTTTTATCACTCGCTCAGGTGTTCTAATCACACACCACTATAATATAGAAATGTAATATTTTTATTGATACACCAACATAATGGACATCATCTTCATAAGTATAATTTTAAATTCATTCCTCTAGGTGTTCTACATTTTTAAGTAGATCATGTAAATAACAAAGAAGAGAAAACAATTACTATCTTTATCAAATTTGTTGCATTTTACAGCCTTCTCTCGAGTAAAACAGAGCATTAAAATCAAACACATCGAGTGAATTCTTTCGGCTGTCCGACGATTTCAGTTAATTTGTTGTATGCAAGAGGTCGGCAGACAAATTATTCATTATAATTAATTTTCTATTTATGCGCCGCACTTGTCATCTTCCAGAAACATATATCACAAATTCCTACACCTACACCGCTTGGCCTATGGCCTTCGACCAATGGATGCGCGTCCACCACAGAATCGGCTTTGAAAGAGCACAAAATACGTACAAAGTAATATGTTGCTTTTAACGACTTCGACGAATAAATTTACCGATTTAGCTGTAATCTGTAAAATTAATGGTGTCAGGATTATGGACATCGTCTCCATGGGTAGATATTTTTATGCGTGTGTCTAGGTGATCTAGGTATCCCAATCAACATAAGATATCAAAATCATATTAATTCCATTGAAATATTGGGCAGCATCTTCATGAGTTAATATATTTTATTCGTTTATCCAGGTGTTCCGCATACCCAAATCGACATTAAATATCAGTTATACTATTTTCATTAAAATAGTGGACACCATCTTCAGAGGTTTCATTATATCTGATAGCGTTCCAAGTCACTAGGTTTATTAAGATCGATAATATACTAAAAGAATCCTGAAAAAAAAAACATTTAACAAAATTGTTGAACTTAAATAAGAACATTCTCAATTTTTTACTTATAGATATTTTAGTAAAACCGCACATAAACCCACGAATCGGCTTTTAAAGAGCACAAAATACGTACAAATTTGCTTTCAACTACTACGACGAATAAATTTACCGATTTAGCTGTAATCTATAAAATTAATGGTATAATGATTATGGACGTCATCTTCATGGGTATATATTATTATGTGTATTTCCAGGTGATCTAGGTATCCCAATAAATATAAGACATCAAAATCATAATAATTCCATTGAAATAGTGGACACCATCTTCATGAGTCAATATATTTTATTCGTTTATCCAGGTGTTCCGGACACCCCAATCGACATTAAACATCAATTATACTAAAATTTCATTAAAATAGTGGACATCATCTTCACAGACGATCTTATCTTTGACGTACCAGGTCACCAGGTATAACAAAATCGATAATACACCGAAAAGCTTTAAAAGAGCATAAAATACGTACAAATAGGTTGCTTTTAACCACTACGACAAATAAATTTACTGCGTTAGCTGTAATCTATAAAATTAATGGTGTCAGGATTATGGACGTCGTCTCCATGGGTATATTAATTTTATGCGTGTTTCCAGGTGATCTAGGTATCCCAATCAACATAAGATATCAAAATCATATGAATTCCATTGAAATAGTGGAGAGCATTTTCATGAGTAAATATATTTTATTGGTTTATCCAGGTATTCCGCATACCCCAATCGACATTAAATATCAATTATACAATACTTTCATTAAAATAGTGGACACCATCTTCAGAGGCGCCATTATCTCTGATGGCGTTCCAGGTCACTAGGTATATTAAAATCGATAATACACCAAAAGAAACCGGAAAAAATAAATATTTAGCAAAATTCTTGAACGCAAATAAGAACATTCTTCATTTTCTACTTATTTACAGATATTTTGGTAAAACCGCGCATAAACTCACAAATCGGCTCTGAAAGAGCACAAAATACGTATAAATATGATGCTTTTAACTGTAACGACGAATATAGTTATTTAGCTGTAATCTCAAAAATTAATGGTGTCAGGATTATGGACGTCGTCTCCATGTGTAGATATTTTTATGCGTTTGTCCAGGTGATCTAGGTATCCCAATCAACATAAGATATCAAAATCATATTAATTCCATTGAAATAGTGGACAGCATCTGCATAAGTAACTATATTTCATTCGTTTATCCAGGTGTTCCGCATACTCTAATCAGTCTAATCGACATTAAATATTAAATATACTATATTTTCATTAAAATCTTCAGAAGCGTCATATCTCTGATGGCGTTCCATTTAACAAAATTGTTGAACGTAAACAAGAACATTCTCCATTTTTTACTTATTTACAGATATTTTAGTAAAACTGCACATAAACCTACGAATCAGCTTTTAAAGAGCATAAAATACGTACAAATTTGCTTTCAACTACTACGACGAATAAATTTACCGATTTAGCTGTAAACTGTAAAATTATTGGAGTCAGGGTTATGGACGTCGTCTCCATGGGTAGATATTTATATGCGTGTGTCCAGGTGATCTAGGTAACCCATTCAACATAAGACATGAAAATCATAATAGGTAATTCCGTTGAAATAGTGGACACCATCTTCATGGGTCAATATATTTTATTCGTTTATCCAGGTGTTCCGCATACTCTAATCGACAATAATTATCAATTATACTATATTTTCATTAAAATAGTGGACACCATCTGCAGAGGTGTCATTATCTCTAAAGGCGTTCCAGGTCACTAGGTTTATTAAGATCGATAATATACCAAAAGAAACCTGAAAAAAAAACATTTAACAAAATTTTGAAATTAAATAAGAACATTCTCCATTTTTTACTTATTTACAGATATTTTGGTAAAACCGCGCATAAATCCGCAAATCGGTTTTTAAAGAGCACAAAATACCTACAAATTTGCATTCAACTATTACGACGAATAAATTTACCGATTTAGCTGAAATCTGTAAAATTAATGGTGTCAGGATCATGGACGTCGTCTCCATGGATAAATATTTTTATGCGTGTATCCAGGTGATCTAGGTATCCCAATCAAGATAAGATATGAAAATCATATTAATTCCATTGAAATAGTGGACAGCATCTTCATGAGTAAATATATATCATTCGTTTATCCAGGTGTTCTGCATACCCTGATCGACATTAAATACCAATTATACTATATTTGCTTTAAAATAGTTGACACCATCTTCAGAGGCGTCATTATCTCTGATGGCGTTCCAGGTCACTATGTATATTAAAATCCATAATACACCAAAATACACCTCAAAAAATGAACATTAACAAAATTGTTGAACGTAAATAAGAACATTCTCCATTTTTAACTTATTTACAGATATTTTAATAAAACTGCACATAAACCCACGAATCGACTTTTAAAGATCACAAAATACGTACAAATTTGCTTTCAACTACTACGATGAACAAATTTACGAATTTAGCTGTAATTTGTAAAATTAATGGTGTCAGAATTATGGACGTCGTCTCCATGGGTAGATATTTTTAGGCATGTTTCCAGGTGATCTAGGTATCCCAATCAACATAATATATTAAAATCATATAAATTCTATTGAAATAATGGACAGCATCTTCATGAGTAAATATATTTTATTTGTTTATCCAGGTGTTACAGGTACCCTAATCGACATTACATATCAATTATATTATAATTTCATTAAAATAGTGGACACCATCTTCAGAGGCGTTCTTATCTATGATGACGTCCCAGATCACTTGGTATATCAGGATCGATAATACACCAAAAGAAACCTGAAAATATAAACATTTACCTGTAATCTGTAAAATTAATGTCAGGATTTTGGACGTCGTCTCCATGGGTAGATATTTTTATGCGTGTCTCCAGGTGATCTAGGTATCCCAATCAACTTAAGAAATCAAAATACTAATAATTTCATTAAAATAGTGGACAGCATCTTCATGAGTAAATATATTTGATTCGTTTATCCAGGTAATCAAGATATCCTAATATCAATAATTATACTATAATATTATTAAAATAGTGGACACCATCTTCAGGGACGATCTTATCTTTGATGACGTCCCAGGTCACCAGGTATATCAAGATCGATAATACACCGAAATAAACCTTCAAAAATGAATATTTAACAAAATTAATAAAAGCAATTAACATTACACAGTTTTTACTTATCCCTCCTGTAAAACTATTTCGGTAAAACCGCACATGAACCCACGAAAGTAGACGACGAGTCGGGTCTATGGGAATTTCAAATGGGCGGATCAAATTTGTAACAAAATTAATTTGAAGATTGTAGTTGTTAATTGAAAGCATATCTAATAACTGGTTACTATATTCATATTTTTATGCCTCTCACGAGTAACATGAAATGTTAGTTCGTACCTACAGACACTGAGAAACACAGTCGAACTTGGTGAAATAATTTTATTGCAAAGATAGTGTTCACTTGCAATGAATGCTACCAGAAGGTCCGTTAGAAGACTATGAGCAATGAATATTCAGAGTAATAAAAAAAAGTGACCGATACAGCCCTTTTGGGTGACAGAGCATTTTATTACATATTATTCTTGATAGTAGAACTTTTTTTAGTGTAATTTTATTTTGTGGGAGGTTTTAAAGAATTTAGCTCATGATTTCGAAACTAGACTGAACTTTAAGATAAAAATTTTTGGTAATTGATATAATGACCTGGAGAAACGAACGAGCTAAAATTACATACAGGGAGGTTACATCAAATTAAATGATTGGTTTGATAAATTGCTTAGTGTCAAGAAATCACTGCTTTAAAAAATATAAAATTATGTTGGACACTTGGAGAGGAAAATTATGTAACTGTGTTCATAAAATTAGTAATTTTAACTATTTTTATTTTTACCTTATTTTGGCTACCTAGGGATCAAACTGTCACGAAAATAATATTACGCTATGAAGATGGCGTCCAGTATTTCCATCAAATTAATAACATTTAACTGTTACAACATTTTGGATACCTGGAATACGTAAAAGAGCGAAATAAAATAGCGAGCCATGAAGAAGGTATCCATAAAGTTTGTTATTTCAGAGTAATTAATATTAAAACATATTTTTGGCCAGGAGATATAATAATGTCACAGTTTTACTTGTCATACATTTGCATTTATAGTAAAAATTTACAAAAAAAAAGAAAGGAATTTCATTCCCACATTCACACTAGGCATATACTTAATAATCTCTACGAACTGACCCTGACTGAACGTATACTCTCAGCAACACTATTGTTTTAAGAGAGGTTGTTCTTTTCGTAAGAGTTTCTGGAACTATAATTATGCATTCAAAGCATGTTTCATTAATTCATACATCATAATACGGGTGACTTTCTTATAAGTACATATTAGAGGATACAGATTGTTATTAAGCCCACTATTGTCGACAGCCCAACAGTTAAAAATGGATGAGCTTGTTTCTTTTGAGCTATTGAAAGGCATACTATAACTATTCTCTTTCGGTTACCCACATGTTTATTGTCTGCTCTTTTCAATGCGACTTGTTAATCAATACTGGTTATAGATATTTTTATTTTAGGTTTTCTTTTTGTTGCTTTGTGCAACCAGTCTATATATTATCGAATTGAAACGAGCGGCAAAAGAAAAATCCGAAGGATAAAGTAAATTAAGAATAAATAATATACATTTGTTTTTTCCTTCCGATTTTTATGTAAAGACACTTAAGAAATATTGGGTAATTTCAAGAACTTCAACCGAGTATATAAAAATTAATTTGGGTGTAATGATAGACGCCTTCTTCATAGCTTTATGTTCGATATTATGGACACCATCTCCATGGGTTTCATTTTTAAGTACCACCTCCAGGTGTTCAAGGTATCTAAAAATATAACAAATCTTAAGAAACACTCATTTGATTGTAATGCTTGTCGACTTCTCCACAGCTTGCTTTTATTTAAGGTATTTACATCTCTAAGTATTAAATAATATTTGTATAAAAGTTAAATATTTACAAAGTATTTCATATTATGGAGATCATCTTCATGGGTTTCCTTTTTAAGTACCTTCCCCATGTGTTCCAGGTATCTAAAATCTATAAAAAATCAAAGAAAAATCAGCTGAATGTAATGATTATCGCCTTTTCAAAGACTTATATTTGTTAAGTGAAATATATCTCCAAGAATCAAAGAATTGTTTAAAAGTTAAAGCTAAATTAAAACAAATCTGGGAGACGGTAAACCTTGAATTTTATACAAAGCTTGTGAACAATAGTATGACAAATCGAATTCAAGCTGATATTTGTAAAATATTTGATATTATGGACATCATCTTCATGGGTTTCCTTTCTAAGTACCTCCTCCAGGTTGTTTAGGTTTTAAAAATGTAACAAAACTCAAGGGACACTCATTTGATTGTAGTGATGAGCGACGTCTCTATAGCTTAGGGAATTACATCTCCAAGTATCCAATATTTGTTTGAAAATGAAATATTTGCGAAATATTTGATATTATGGAGATCATCTTCATAGGTTTTCTTTTTAAGTACCTTCCCCAGGTGTTCTAGGTATCTAAAATATATTGAAAATCAAAGAACCATCAGTTGAATGTAATAATTATGGCCTTTTCCAAGACTTATTTTTGTTAAGTGAATTATATCTCCAAGTATCAAATAATTGTTTAAGAGTTAAAGCTAAATTAAAATAAATCTGGCAACGATAACCCCTGAATTTTATACAAAGCTTGTGAACAATATTATGTCAAATCGAATTCAAGCTGATATTTGCAAAATATTTGATATTATAAACATCATCTTCATGGGTTTCCATTTTAAGTACCTCCTCCAGGTTTTCTAGGTATCAAAAAATGTAACAAAACTCAAAAAACACTCATTTTATTGTAATGATGGACGACTTCTCCATAGCTTATTTTTTAAGGGAATTACATCTCCAAGTATCCAATATTTGTTTGAAAATCAAATACAAAATATTTGATATTATGAAAATCATCTTCATGGGGTTCCTTTTTAAGTACCTTCCCCAGGTGTTCTAGATATCTAAAATCTTTAAAAAATCAAAGAACCATCAGCTGAATGTAATGATTGTCGCCTTTTCCAAGACATATTTTTTAAGTGAATTGTATCTCCAAGTATCAAAAAATTGTTAATAAGTTAAAGTTAAATTAAAAGAAATCTGGGAAACGATAACCCTTGAATTTTATACAAAGCTTGTGGACAATAGTATGTCAAATCGAATTCAAGCTGATATTTGTAAAATATTTGACATTATGGATATCATCTTCATGGGTTTCCTTTTTAAGTACCTCCTCCAGGTTTTCTAGGTATCAAAAAATGTAACAAAACTCAAGGAACACTCATTTGATTGTAATGATGGACAACTTCTCCATAGCTTAGTTGTTTTTTAAGGGAATTACATCTCCAAGTATCCAATATTTGTTTGAAAATGAAATATTTACGAAATATTTGATATTATGGACGTCATCTTCATGGGTTTCCTTTTTAAGTACCTCCTCCAGGTTTTCTAGGTATCAAAAAATGTAACAAAACTAAAAGAACACTCATTTGATTGTAATGATGGGCGACGTCTCCATAGCTTAGTTGTTTTTTAAAGGAATTACATCTTCAAGTATCCAATATTTGTTTAAAAGTTAAATATTTTCAAAATATTTATTATTATGGAGATCATCTTCATGGTTTTCCTTTTTAAGTACTCCCCCAGATGTTCTAGATTTCTAAAATCTATTAAAACTCATATAACCATCATTTGAATGCGACGATAGACGTCTTCTCCATAACTGCTTTTTTTGTGAAGTTAATTATATATGCAAGTATCCAATAATTATTTTAAAATTAAAAAAATACAAAATATTTGAAATTATGGTCCTCATCTTCATGGGTTTCCTTTAAAAGTACCTCTAACAGATGTTCTAGATATCTAAAAACGTAACAAAACTCAAAAAACACTCATTTTATTGTAATGATGGACGACTTCTCCATAGCTTATTTTTTTTAAGGGAATTAAATGTCCAAATATCCAATATTTGTTTGAAAATCAAATATTTGTACAATATTTGATATTATGAAGATCATCTTCATGGGTTTCCTTTTTAAGTACCTTCCCCAGGTGTTCTAGGTATCTAAAATCTATAAACAATCAAAGATCCATCAGCTGAATTTTATGATTATCGACTTTTCCGAGACTTATATTTGTTTAGTGAAATATATCTCCAAGTATCAAAATTTTTTTCAAAAGTTAAAGTTAAATTAAAGCAAATCTGGGAAACGATAACCCTTGAATTTTATTTAAAGCTTGTGAACAATGGTATGTTAAATCGAATTCAAGCTGATATTTGTAAAATATTTGATATTCTGGACATCATCTTCATGGGTTTACTTTTTAAGTACTTTCTCCAGGTTTTCTAGGTTTCAAAAATGTAACAAAACTCAAGGAACACTCATTTGATTGTAGTGATGAGCGACGTCTCCATAGCTTGGTTGTTTTTTAAGAGAATTACATCTCCAAGTATCCAATATTTGTTTAAAAATTAAATATTTTTAAAATATTTAATATTATAAAGATCATCTTCATGGTTTTCCTTTTCAAGTACATCACCCAGATGTTCTAGATGTCTAAAATCTATCAAAATTCTTAGAACCATCATTTAAGTGTAACGATTGACGTCTTCTCAATAACTGCTTTTTTTGTGAAGTGCATTACATCTCCAAGTACCCAATAATTGTTTTAAAATTAAAAAAAAAACAAAATATTTGAAATTATGGACCTCATCTTCATGGGTTTCCTTTTTAAGTACCTCCACCAGATGTTCTAGATAACTAAAAATTTAACAAAACTTAAAACACACTCATTTTATTGTAATGATGGACTACTTCTCCATAGCTTATTTTTTTAAGGGAATTACATCTCCAAGTATCCAATATTTGTTTGAAATCAATTATTTGTGAAATATTTGATATTATGTAGATCATCTTCATGGGTTTCCTTTTTAAGTACCTTCTCCAGGTGTTCTAGGTATCTAAAATCTATAAAAACATCAAAGAACCATCAGCCGAATGTAAAGATTATCGCCTTTTCCAAGACTTATATTTGTTAAGTGAAATATATCTCCAAGTATCAAAATAATGTTTAAGAGGTAAAGCTAAATTAAAATAAATCTTGGAGACGACAACGCTTGAATTTTATACAAAGCTTGTGAACAATAGTATGGCAAATCGAATTCAAACTGATATTTGTGAAATATTTGATATTATGGACATAATCTTCATGGGTTTCCTTTTTAAGTATCTCCTCCAGGTTTTCTATGCATCAAAAAATTTAACAAAACTCAAGGAACACTTATTTCATTGTAATGGTGGGCGACTTCTCCATAGCCTAGTTGTTTTTTAAGGGAATTACATCTTCAAGTATCCAATATTTGTTTAAAAAAAATACAAAATATTTGAAATTATGGACCTCATCTTCATGGGTTTCCTTTTTAAGTACCTCGTCCAGGTGTTCTAGATTCTGAAAATTAAAAGAACAATCATTTGAATTCATCCAATATTTGTTTAAAGGTTAAATATTTAGTATTGTAGACACCATCTTCTTAGGTTATCGTTTAAATAAGTTCCTTCCAGGTGTTTTATGTATAGTTTCTTTAAATCTAACTTTTAATGAATGCCAATTTGAGTGCTATATACGAGCTGTGGTCTATGCCCACTATTAATAAAAGTTTACTGTTTTCTTTTGTTCGTAATTTAATAAACCATATTTATTTACTTTCTTTATCTAGCTGTATAAAAATAATACGCTAGAGAAAGATATCTAACTAGGTAGGCATCGCATAAATAATGGAAGCATAACAAAAGTCAACCGGGCTGTAAAATATTTAACAACATTCTAATAGCGGTAGCAGCAGCATCATCATCATCGAAATATTAATTCAAAACAAAATTACGGCCGCTATTTAATAGACAGTTTGAGGTGAAAATCTATTAATTTAATAAACTTCGGACCACCAACATGTTAACTATTCGGTAAGTGTCCAATCCAGTAGAAATACCGTTGTCGATGAGACATGTAGAAAAAAAGAACGCCTTCCAATAAGATCTCATTGATTTATTAATTAGAGAATCAATTTGTATGGTTTGTGCCATGCCACCCAAGTCGACTGTCACAGTTTAATAAAAAAAAAGAATGCCCTTCTGTCATAGTTACATGTGTTCGAGACATTTTTGGGATTTTTTGAGGCCGTAACGATTTGTTCTAGCTAATCAGGAATTATCGGAATTCGGTTATAAACGTTTACAGTAGTTTCTGTTGAAATCTGAAATGTGTGGCTACTGGGAAAGTTGGATTTGTTTTTAGAAGAATGTGAATGTAAATAATATCATGGCATGCAAAATTAATTAATTGTACAAAACTCTTCTGTAATGATATCAATAAGTAATAAATAAAAAAAGTTATTAATACCTAGTTACAATCTAAGGAAAAGGGTCAGACCACACAAGTAAATTTTTTTCCAATCCAGTTTAACTCAAAATATTTTCACTTAAATATACAGGGTGGGGCAGAATACAGAACGATGTTGTTCTATTTAAGTGTGTTCTTAATAAACTAGTTTATTTTGTATATCACTATATTAATTTTAATTAATATCAAAGAACCTCTGCTATAACTAGCGCACAACGTGGGGCATAGTGTTTTATATAAAAAATCTGGACGTCTTCTTCATAGCTTAATATTATTATGGACAGTTTCCTGTTCAAGTATGTCCTAGGGGTGTTCTAGATATCTAAATTCAACCAAAAGTCAATGAAAAATCATTTGAATGTAATGATAGACAGCATCTCCATAGCTTAATGTTATTATTAAAATAATTACCAAATATCTAATAAAGAAACATTTACAAAATATGCAATATTATTGGAATCATCTTCATAGATTTTCCTTTTAAGTACATTCTCCAGGTATTCTAGGTATTAAAACTCTAACAAAACTTGAAGAATAATCATTTGAATGTAATGATGGATGCCTTCCCCATGGCTTACAGTTTTTTTCAAGAGAATATTACGTCCCCAAGTGAAATATTTTCAAAATCCAATACTATTGAAATCATCTTCATGGATTTCCTTTTAAAGTACATTCTCCAGATATATAAGGTATCAGAAATCTAACAAAACTTAAAGAACAATCAGTTGAATGCAATGATGGATGCCTTCACCATGGCTTACAGTTTTTTTTAGAGAAATATTACGTCCCCAATCGAAACATTTTCAAACTATCTAATATTATGGACACCATGTTCTTGGATTTTTCTTTTAAGAATCTCCTCCAGGTATTCTAGGTATCTAAAATTTAACAAATCAGTTAAATGCAACGATGGATGCCTTCTCCATAATTTAATGTTATTTTTAAAATAATTACGTCTCTAAATATCTAATATATATTTAAAAGTGAAACATTTCCGAAATATCCAATAATATGGATACCATCTTCATAGATTCCTCTTTTAAGTACCTCCTTCAGGTATTCTAGGTGTCTAGAATTTAAATACATTGTAAGAAAATCAGTTGAACATAATCATTGAAGCCTTCGCCATAGCCAAATGTTATTTTTAAGTATCCAAAGGGAAACGTTTTCGTTTTGAGTGCCTTCTTCAGTTCAACTTAAACGGCATTCAATTATAACCCTAGGGGTTGAACGTCGTACATTTTTTGAGTATACAGGGTGGACAAAAATAAAGACAGACTTGTATTTTTATATGGTATCCAATATTATGGATACCGTCTTCATAGATTCCACTTTTAAGTACCTCTTCCAGGTATTCTAGGTGTCTAGATTTTAAATAATTTGTAAGAAAAAGTTGAACATAATCATTGACGCCTTCTCCATAGCTAAATGTTATTTTTAAGTATATAAAGGGAAACGTTTTCGTTTTGAGTGCCTTCTTCAGTTCAACTTAAACGGCATTCAATTATAACCCTAGGGGTTGAACGTCGTACATTTTTTGAGTATACAGGGTGGACAAAAATAAAGACAGACTTGTATTTTTATATGGTATATAATATTATGGATACCGTCTTCATAGATTTCACTTTTAAGTACCTCTTCCAGGTATTCTAGGTGTCTAGATTTTAAATAATTTGTAAGAAAAAGTTGAACATAATCATTGACGCCTTCTCCATAGCTAAATGTTACTTTTAAGTATCCAAAGGGAAAGTTTTCGATTTAAGTGCTTTCTTCAGTTCAACTTACAACTGCATTCAATTATAACCCTAGGAGTTGAACTGCGTACATTTTTTGAGTATACAGGGTGGACAAAAATAAGGACCGATTTGTATTTTTATATGGTATTCAATATTATGGATACCGTTTTCATAGATTTCCTTTTTAAGTACCTCCTCCAGGTATTGTAGGTGACTAGAATTTAAATAAATTGTAAGAAAAATCAGTTGAACATAAACATTGACGCCTTCTCCATAGCTAAATGTTATTTTTAAGTATCCAAAGGAAAACGTTTTCGTTTTGAGTGCCTTTTTCAGTTCAACTTAAACTGCATTTTTTGAGTATACAGGGTGGACAAAAATAAAGACCGACTTGTAGTTTTATATGGTATCCAATATTATGGATACCGTCTTCATAGATTCCACTTTTAACTAGTTTCTCCAGGTATTCTAGAATTTAAATAAATTGTAAGAAAAATCAGTTGAACATAATCATTGACGCCTTCTCCATAGCTAAATATTATTTTTAAGTGTCCAAAGGGAAACGTTTTATTTTTGAGTATACAGGGTGGGGAAAAATAAAGACCGACTTGTATTTTTATGTTCTCAATAAACCTCTCATTTTTTTTATATTCATTCTAATAGTCTAAGAACCCTGAAAACCATTAACACCCGCCGCTAAAACTGGTGCGCAACGTGGGGCGAGATGTTATAAATAAAAAATATGGACACCATCTTCATGGGTTTACTTTTTAAGTACTTCCTCCAGGTGTTTTAGGTACCTGAAAAATAAAAATACTCGAAGAACAAACCGTTGAATGTAATTTATGGACACCTTCTCCATAGCTAATTGTTATTTTTAAGAGATTTACATCTATAAGTATCTAATATACGTATTTACTCGTAAAAAAATATGTTCGAATAAAAAATCTCCATTCTGAAACGTTTAGATACATAAGTTCTTATTTAAAATGTATTCTAACCACGACCAAGCTTACGTTCGATAATTTTCCAATTTTATTTATTCTCGAGAGCAAAATTTATCGTAGCTCGGTCCCGTTTAATCCATATCGGTTCGATCACTTAAATCCGTATTGTGATCATGTTCGAAATGATTGAATTACGAGATAGATTGCACCTACGACCCGAGCGTTTGAGCGTCCGGTTACAGACCGGTAGTCTGTTATATAATCGGTAACATCTACAATAAGGAATCTGCGGCTATGCTGAATCCCAATAGGACAGATCAAGGAATTGATTTCGTCCTAAATAGGTTGATATTAGCCCCGCAGTACGTGCCTCTCATCAATAATGATAGGGTCAGTGGCTGAGATGCAGGTTGTGCTTTTTCAAAGCGCTTAGAAATAGTATTATAAAAAAATTAATGATATTCATAAATAATCTATTAAGATATAAGAAAAAAAAAATTTAATTAAGATAGTAAAGTTTAGAATACTAATCATGAATTGATGTATACAATTTTCAAAATAATTATAATATACAAGGTGAGTTCTAAGTTGATAATTGTATATAGACTTGTAAAGAAGTCCTTAAACAACTTTTTCAAATAGCTTTTGGAAAAAAAGCGGTAATCATTAGGTTTACTATAATATCAATCTAATTTTCGCACCTACATTCTAATGTGCACTCGAAGATCCAATTGCGTAATTCGCAAAACAACTCGAAACGAGCAAATTGAACTGTTACCTCAATAAACGATTGATTTCACTGTCGAATGATAGGAATAAGGGATTACCCTCCAATCTCGACACTTTAATTTCAGATGTCATATTGAAATACGAAATTATTACAATACTGAAAGATTATTAAGTTGTGTGAAATGATAGCCGCCTTCTTCATAGCTGAATGTCCAATATTATGGACACCATCTCCATGGGTTTCCTGTTTAAGTTCCTCCTCCAGGTGTTCTAAGTATCTAAAATCTAACAAAATTTAAAGAATAATCATTTAAGTGTAATGTTGCATGGACGCCTTCTCCATAGGTTTAAGATAGGTTTAAGATTGTTTTGAAGTTAATTACATTTCCAAGTATTTAATATAAAAGCTAAAAATTAAATAATTACCAAATATTTGATTTTATGGACATCATCTTCATGAGTTTCCGTTTAAGAATCTCCTCCGGGTGTCTCAAGCAAGCTCACTTGAAGATCTAATTACTTAATCAGCAAGACAACTCGACACGAGCAAATTAAAGTGTCGCTGTCCAATAAAAAGAAAAAGCACCTCAATCCGATACTTAAATTTCAGATGTCATGGTAAAATTCGAAATTATCACAATACTGAAAGATTATTAAGTGTGTGCAATAATGGCCGCCTTCTCTATAGCTGAATGTCCAATATTATAGACACCATCTTCATGGGTTTCCTTTTTAAGTTCCTCCTCCAGGTGTTCTAAGTATCTAAAAATCTAACAAAACTTAAGAGATTCATTTAAATATAATGTTGCATAGTTTAAAGTTGGTTTTGAAGTTAATTAGATCTCCAAGTATCCAATATAAAATTTAAAAATTAAATAAATACAAAATATTTGATTTTATGGACATCATCTTCATGGGTTTCCGTTTAAGAAGCTCTTCCAGGTCTGTCAAGTAAGCTAATAAATGAGTTTATCTTTCTGTAAAAAAAAGGTGTAATCGTTAAGTTTGCTATAATATTAACTATCTAATTTTCGCACCTACATTCTAATGCGCACTCGAAGATCTAATTGCGTAATTTGCAAAACGACTCGAAACGAGCAAATTAAACTGTTACCTTGATGAACGATCGATTTTGTTGTCGTGTAATAGGAATAAGGATTACCCTCTCATCTCAACACTTCCATTTCAGAAGTCATGTTAAAATACGAAATTATCACATTACTGAAAGATTATTAAGTTGTGTGCAATGATGGCCGCCTTATCCATAACTGAATGTCCAATATTAAGGACACCATCTTCATAGGTTTCCTGTTTAAGTTCCTCCTCCAGGTGCTCTAAGTATCCAAAAATCTAACAAAACTTAAGGAATTATCATTTGAATTTAATGTTGCATGGACGCCTTCTTCATAGGTTAAGGTTGTTTTAAAGTTAATTACATCTGCAAGTATCCAATATAAAATTTAAAAATTAAATGTTTACAGAATATTTGATTTTATGGACATCATCTTCATGGGTTTCCGTTTAAGAAGCTCCTCCAGGTGTTTTAAGCAAGCTAATAAATGCCTTTATCTTTTGGTAAATAAATTAAAATTGTTATGATTGTTAATGCAATAAAAAACCGTTCATAAAACTAAAATATTTTGCAACATTATCTATCCTTATTTTCGTTCCAATTCTGCGCACTCTAATGCTCACTTGAAGATCTAATTGCTTAATCTGCAAAACAACTCGAAACGAGCAAATTGAAATGTCGCTGTCGAATAAAAAGAAAAATCTTCTCAACTTGATACTTCAATTTCAGATGTCATATTAAAATACGAAATTATCACATCACTAAAAGATTATTAAGTTATGTGCAGTGATGGCCTCCTTCTTTATAGCTGAATATCCGATATTATGGACACCATCCCCATGGGTTTCCTGTTTAAGTTCCTCCTCCAGGTGTTCCAAGTATCTGAAATCTAACAAAACTAAAAGAATAATCATTTAAATGTAATGTTGCATGGACACCTTCTCCATAGGTTAAGGTTGTTTTGATGTTAATTTCATCTGCAAGTCCAATACAAAAGTTGAAAATTAAATAATTACAAAATATTTGATTTTGTGGACATCATCTTCATGGCTTTCCGTTTACGAAGCTCCTCCAGGTGTTTCAAGCAAGCTAATAAATGCGTTTATCTTTGGTAAATATGTTAAAATCGTTGTTTGTTAATGCAATAAAAAACCGTTGATAAGACTAAAATATTTTACATTATCTATTCTCATTTTCGGACCTACTCTGCGCACTCTAATGCTCACGTGAAGATCTGATTTTGTAATCTGGAAAACAACTCGACACGGGCAAATTGAAGGCTGTCGAATAAAAAAATCCTCTCAACCCGACACTTCAATTTCATATGTCATGTTAAAATACGAAATTATTAAAATACTGAAAGATTAAGTTGTGTGCAATGATGGCTGCCTTCTCCATAGCTGATTGTCCGATATTATGGACACCATCTCCATGGGTTTCCTGTTTAAGTTCCTCCTCCAGGTGTTCTAAGTATCTAAAAATCTAACAAAACTTAAGAGATTCATTTAAAAATAATGTTGCATGGACGCCGTCTCCATAGTTTAAAGTTGGTTTTGAAGTTAATTACATCTCCAAGTATCCAATATAAAATTTAAAAATTAAATAAATACAAAATATTTGATTTTATGGGCATCATCTTCATGGGTTTCCGTTTAAGAAGCTCTTCCAGGTGTATCAAGTAATCTAATAAATGCGTTTATCATTCTATAAAAAAAGGTGTAATCGTTAAGTTAAGAAATTAGTGAGGTAGAACGATGTTTATCTCCTTTTTTAAAAATAGTTATTAGTTTTTTAATAAATTAGGCCGTATGCCACATTGAAAATATTTTAGCTATGTTCTGCAGTGGTTTTGCTATGTAATCTAATATAAACTTGACTGTTTCAGCTTTGATTTCCTCTATTTCTGTTGATTTCATTTATTCCTGATGATTTTTTGTTTTTTAATTCCAAAATTAGAGATTGTGTTTCTTTGACTTCCACTGTTAATAAGACTATTGAATTGGGATTATGTTCATAGTTTTTTTTTTTTTTTGTAATTCGAATTCATATTTATTTTTCCCGCGAGTATTTATCCCATTTTTCCCATTTTCACAAATCGTTTATCAATTGGCTATGTATTTTCAGAAATTAGTTCACTGGAAGAATAGATTTTTTTTTAAATGTGGTTCTTATCAAGATACCTACACTCAAATTTGTTTTTCTGTTTGTCATTTTGATCCACGTTACCGTGCTATAAACTTTAACCGTATTCACTACCTTTATAAATGTATTTCTCTCAAATTTGTAATGTACGAAAATCGGCCAAACCATCTGCATACCATCGTTCAAACGCCGCGCTGCTGATGCCGTCCAGAATTCTAGCTGTCAATTTTCTTGACGTTATTATTAATCGTACATTGAATTATTTATGTGTTCGTTGAGTCAGAGGTCTCACAACATAAATTCCGTATCTATTCATCTATTATGAATCTTCTTTCGAAAAAGACGAATCAAAATATTCAGAATACGTGACCGTTTATAACTAAACGAAGAGCGTATATACCATATGTTTATATTTCGGTTTTCACGTGACACGGGTATTTATAACATTTAAATGGTTACTCGGTTGGTTGTTGGTGGCTAAAAGAGACGTTACGTTTATGAAGACTTGGAAAATTATTGTATGTACATTGATAGTCATACTGATAATTTATAATCGTTATTTATTAACATTCAACCATTCTATTTGCAGATATAAGTGTGGATGTTTGAAAAGGATTTATTTGTGTTTTTTTTTATAAACATAATATCTAGGAATAATTCTATTATATTCCCTTGACATGATGAAGTGGGTGCTAAAACAGGCATTCAGATTTGACTTAATTGAAAAATATAATGCTTTTGCCACAGTTTTTATTGAATATCTTATTTTACTGAGGAATGATTTCTGGAACCATATTTTGAAAAATTTGTCACTAATAATAATATTACTTTTAGATGAATTAATTGGTTGCTATTGGGACGGTATTATGCTATCTCAAATTTTTTTGTGCTCTCTTATAGAAGCGGCATTCTCTATCCCAAGCGACATGACATAACATGACATGATCATAGCTTAATATTATTTTAAGGTAAATTACATTCCCAAGAGTCCAATATAATGTTTAGGATTTAAAGTGTTTACAAAATATTTGATATTATGGACACCATCTTCATGGGTTTCCTGTTTAAGTTCCTCCTCCAGGTATTCCAAGTATCTAAAATTTAACAAAACTTGAAGAATAATCATTTAAATGTAATGTTGCATGGACGCCTTCTCCATAGGTTAAGGTTGTTTTAAAGTGTTCAATATAAAATTTAAAAATTTAATAATTACAAAATATTTGATTTTATGGACATCATCTTCATGGCTTTCCGTTTAAGAAGCTCCTCCAGGTGTTTGTTTGTTAATGCGATAAAAAACCCTTGATAAGACTAAAATATTTTGCAACGTTATCTATCCTCATTTTCGCACCTATTCTGCGCACTGTAATGCTCACTTGAAGATCTAATTGCGTAATCTTCAAAACAACTTGACACGAGCAAATTGAAGTGTCGCTGTCGAATGAAAAGAAAAATCCTTCAAACCCGACACTTATTTCAGTTGTCATGGTAAAATACGAAATTATCACAATACTGAAAGATTATTAAGTTTTGTGCAATGATGGCCGCCTTCTCCATAGCTGAATGTCCGATATTATGGACACCATCTCCATGGGTTTCCTTTCTAAGTTCCTCCTCCAGGTGTTCTAAGTATCTTATATCTAACAAAACTTAAAGAACAATCATTTAAATGTAATGTTGCATGGACGCCTTCTCCCTAGTTTAAAGTTGTTCTGAAGTTAATTACATCTCCAAGTGTTCAATATAAAAGTTAAAAATTAACTAAATAAAAAATATTTGATTTTATGGACATCATCTTCATGGGTTTCCGTTTAAGAAGCTTATCCAGGTGTTTCAAGCAAGCTAATAAATGCGTTTATCTTTTGTTAAAAAGCCGTAATCGTTAGGATTGCTATAATATTATCTATCTAATTTTCGCACCTACATTCTAATGCGCACTTGAAGATCTAATTGCGTAATTTGCAAAACAACTCGAAACGAGCAAATTGAACTGTTATCTCAATAAACGTTCGATTTCGCTGTCGTATAAAAGGAATAAGGATTACCCTCTCATCTCAACACTTCAATTTGAGATATGTTAAAATATGAAATTATTACATTACTGAAAATTTATTAAGTTGTGTGCAATGATGGCCGCCTTCTTCATAGTTGAATGTCCGATATTATGGACACCATCTCCATGAGTTTCCTGTTTAAGTTCCTCCTCCAGGTGCTCCAAGTATCTAAAATCTAGCAAAACTTAAAGAATAATCATTTAAATGTAATGTTGCATGGACGCCTTCTCCATAGCTTAAGGTTGGTTTGAAGTTAATTACACCTTCAAGTATCCAATATAAAAGTTAAAAATTAAATTACTAAATATTTAATTTTATTGACATCTCCATGGGTTTCCGTTTAAGAAGTTTCAAGCAAGCTAATAAATGCGTTTATCTTTTGGTAAATAAGTTAAAATCCTTATTGGTTAATGCAATAAAAAACCGTTGATAAGACTAAAATATTTTGCAATATTATCTATCCCTATTTTCACACCTATTTTGTGCCCTCCAATGCTCACTTGAAGATCTAATTGCGTTATCTGCAAAACGACACGAGCAAATTGAAGTGTCGTTGTCGAATAAGAAGAAAAATCCTCTCAACCCGACACTTCAATTTCAGAGGTCATGTTAAAATACGAAATTATCACAATGTTCGATATTATGGACACCATCTCCATGGGTTTTCTGTTTAAGTTCATCCGCCAGGTGTTATAAGTATCTAAAATTTAACAAAACTTAAAGAACAATCATTTAAATATAATCTTGCATGGACGCCTTCTCCATAGGTTAGGGTTGTTTTGAAGTTAATTACATCTCCAAGTATCCAATATAAAATATAAAAATTAAATAATTACAAAATATTTGATTTCATGAACATCATATCATGGGTTTCCATTTAAGAAGCTCCTCCAGGTGTTTCAAGTAAGCTAACAAATGCGTTTATCTTTTGGTAAAGAAGCAGTAATCTTTAAGTGTGACAGAATATTATCTAATTTTCGCACCGACATTCTAATGCGCACTCGAAGATCTAATTGCGTAATTTGTAGAAAAACTCAAAACGTGCAAATTGAACTGTTACCTCAATAAACGATCGATTTCGTTGTCGTGGAATAAGGATTACCCTCTCATCTCGACACTTCAATTTCAAATGTCATGTTAAAATACGAAATTATCACAATAATGAAAGATTAATAAGTTGTGTGCAATGATGGCCGCCTTCTTTATAGCTGAATGTCCGATATTATGGACACCATCTCCATGGGTTTTCTATTTAAGTTCATCCTCCAGGTGTTCTAAGTATCTAAAAGTTGACAAAAGTTGAAGAATAATCATTTAAATTTAATGTTGCATGGACGCCTTCTCCATAGGTTAAGGTTGTTTTAAAGTTAATTACATCTCCAAGTATTCAATATAAATTTAAAAAATTAAATAATTATAAAATATTTGATTTTATGGAAATCATCTTCATGGGTTTCCGTTTAAGAAGCTCCTCCAGGTGTTTCAAGTAAGCTAATAAATGCGTTTATCTTTTGTTAAAAAGCCGTAATCGTTAGGTTTGCTATATTATTATCTATCTAATTTTCGCGCCTACATTCTGATGCACACTCAAAAATCCAATTGCGTAATTTTCAAAACAACTCGAAACGAGCAAATTGAACTGTTATCTTAATAAACGATAGATTTCGCTGACGTAGTATGATAGGAATAAGGCTTACCTTCTCATCTCGACAATTCAATTTCAGATGTTATGTTAAAATACGAAATTATCACTATACTGAAAGATTATTAAGTTGTGTGCAATGATGGCCGCCTTCTTTATAGCTGAATGTTTGATATTATGGACAGTATCTGCATGGGTTTCCTGTTTAAGTTCTTCCTCCAGGTGTTCCAAGTATCTTAAATCTGACAAAACTTGAAGAATAATCATTTAAATGTAATGTTGCATGGGCGCCTTCTACATAGGTTAAGGTTCTTTTGAAGTTAATTGCATCTCCAAGTGTCCCCAAGTGTCCAATATAAAATTAAATTATTACAAAATATTTGATTTTATGGACATCATCTTCATGGGTTTTCGTTTGAGAAGCTCCTCCAGGTGTTTGAAGCAAACTAATCAATGCGTTTATCTTTTGGTAAATAAGTTAAAATCGTTACATTTGTTAATGCAATAAAAAACCGCTGATAAGACTAAAATATTTTGCAACATTATCTATTTTATCCTCATTTTCGCACCTATTCTTCGCACTCTAATGCTCACTTGAAGATCTAATTACGTAATCTGCAAAACATCTCGACACGAGCAAATTAAAGTGTCACTGTCCAATAAAAAGAAAAACCATCTCAATCCGACACTTTAATTTTAGATGTCACGTTAAAATACGAAATTATTACAATAATAGAAGATTATTAAGTTATGTCGAATGATGGCCGCCTTCTTCATAGCTGAATGTCCGATATTGTGGATACCATCTCCATGGGTTTCCTGTTTAAGTTCCTCCTCCAGGTGTTCTAAGTATCTAAAATCTAACAAAACTTGAAGAATAATTATTTCAATGCAATGTTGCATGGACACCTTCTCCATAGGTTAAGGTTGTTTTGAAGTTAATTGCAACCCCAATTATCCAATATAAAATTTAAATAATTACAAAATATTTGATTTCATTGACATCATCTCCATGGGTTTCCGTTTAAGAAGCTCCTCCAGGTGTTTCAAGCAAGCTAATAAATGCGTTTATCTTTTGGTAAAAAAGCGGTAATCGTTAGGTTTGCTATAATATTATCTATCTAATTTTCGCACCTACATTCTAATGCGCACTCGAAGATCTAATTGCGTAATTTACAAAACAACTCGAAACGAGCAAATTGAACTGTTACCTCAATAAACGATCGATTTCGCTGTCGTATAATAGGAATAAGGATTACCCTCTCATCTCGACACTTCAATTTCAGATGTCATGGTAAGATACGAAATTATCACAATACCCATTACGGCATTTGGAACAATTATCGATAATCAGCAGCGAGATTATTTTATAAATTGCTCGTACACAAACTTTCATTTCCTATTTGATTTTTTGTTCGTTATTTAAATTATTAATAATACCTTCGGGCTAATGCGTTTGTAAACAGTCAGGAGCAAAAATAGGATAAATTGATCATAATGAATAAACATTCGAGGGAAGCTAAATTAGTGGTTCCCATCTTTACGTGATTTGATGTTTAAGAATGACACTAATTAATATGGAGTGTGGTATACTTAAAAGCAAAGCATCCTTTTAAAATGCATATTTTATCTATGTCGAAAACGTCAAAGAACTAGAAAATTAGCTAAAGGAGAACAAAAACTACAAAATGGTGGTAAGTAATTAATAAAAAATATATTTAAATTTTAACTAAATATGATAATTATGTTTTTATTGGTGGAATGCCATGTACAATTTTTAATATTTTACGCTCGACAAAAATATTTAAAATATTTCATTAGTTATGTAAACTTAATTTGTATATGTACAAAGTTTGTTGATTTTTTGTAGGTTCAATGAAGATCCAATATAAGCAAGCAAATGTAGTGCAATCCATCGATAAAATAAACTGTTGGTTGGTTAAGGCCAAATAAAGAATTTGTAATAAGAATAATAAGTATTAATTTTTGGAAATAAAGATTTAAAAAATGTTTACGATTTTCATTATATACACTTATTTTTTAATGTTCAATATTAATGAATCATCCTGTATTAGAGTGTCTAGTATATCGCTGTCAGAGTTTAAAACTGTTTGAGATAAGAATGTATTCTTAGTAAGAAGGGCAAGGTTTATTACAATAATTCAACACTATAATATATTAAAATATTTTTTTTTATTTATTTTAATAATGAATTACAAATTAATAAAGAAAAATCTTACAAATTAGTAAAGAAAAACGCTGTTGCTAAGAACCCGCTAAAGTGTACACAAATCAAAAAATTATATACACGCGAAACGTCATATTGCTGTGGTGGGAAGTGTTGGTGTGAATGCGTCTTGTTTGTTTTCATTTACGCCGTGACCATAGTCTATTTTCATGTATGAGAGAGTATTAAAATAATAAAGCGTTCGTAATTCATAGGCGTATCACTTCTTTTAGTAGACAGTTAAAATATTTTTTGAAGTTATTCCTCGAGTATACACATATATTTTCACCTAATTAACCTACTTATAACTTCTAAACAGCTGAAAGTAAAAAAGTGCAATTTTTTCTTAAAATGTTTTATTTTTCCACAAGGTATGTTAAGAACATTGTGTCAAACGGGTTATGTAGGTATAAGGGTTTAAACTTTGACTTTTAAACAACGTTACGTTCATAAATAATAATTTTAATATAAAAACTACTTCTTACCTACAAATCCAAATCAGAATCGAAATCAGAAGATGAACTGTCGCAACCAATATTTACAATGAGTGGCTCGATCATTTCATCAGTAATATTGTCCAACTTCCACATTTTCTCTTCTTCTTTAATCGTATGATTTACTGCCTTTTCCCAGTTTTCGGGCTTCACAATATTTACAGCCTCCAAAAACAACTGTTTAACATCACTCATTTTAAAAGAATAATTTTTTCTTGAAACTTCTCCCTTTATCTGTGCCCATATCAGTTCAATCGGGTTTACTTCGCAATGATATGGTGGTGATCTAACCACCGTCATCCCACGGTTTTTTGCAATTTCATCAATTTCATATTTTTTGAATTTCTCTTTATGAAGGGAACACAAATGATACAGTTCTGTTCTCACGGAACCGGGATCAAACTTAATATTCTTTGAATTTAGCCAATTCTTTAAATTTTTTTTAAACCACTTGGTTGTGGGCATTTTTTCTATGTCTCGAGTGATAACTTGCATTATCCATTACTATTATACAGTTCTGAGGAAAAAGATCTATAATTTGTTCGAACCACTCTTTAAAGACATCAGCATTCATGTCCTCATGGTAGTCACCGGTACGAGTAGATTCAAAAGTCAATAAACCACCTTTAACAAAACCGTTTGAACTACCAATGTGTACTATTATTAGTGTGCGCCCCTTTCCTGATGGTGGATTTAAACCAGTAGATAAATTATTTAAAAAAGCCTGTCTTCGACTTGTAACAGTTTCATCTTGCCAACATTTATTTGGTTCATGTCCCTCTTTGATCCATGTTTCATCTAAGTAAAATATATTTCTTCTTTGGTTTCTCATTTCTTTTATAGTTTCCTCAGGTAATTTCTTCTCCATACTACAATATCGCTTCTTTCTATTAAAATAGACTTTCTGGAATGCTTTTTCCATAGAAAACCTATTTCTTTTAAAAGTTTCCATAGTGTGCTTCGACTCATTTCAGGGTAATCCTTATCATCTCGAACCGAGGCAAGAACTCTGTCTACTGTCGGAAATTCTTTTCTAAAGAAGAACGCATGCACTTTCCTTCGAAGTCTTTCTTTCAAAGAATTTTCTAATTGAAATTTTGGTTTTCCTGGAGCTTTACGTGCTGTTTGAAACTCGCCACATTTCTCTTCTCTAACAACTCTGTAAATCGTAGATTTCCCAACACCAAGCGTACTACTAACTAATTCCACTGTGTCATCAACACTTTTACATAAATGTTTGTCTGTAAATGATTTAAAACAATTAAATATTAATGTTTTTTCATTAACTGTTAAAGGACCGATTTTTTGTCGTTTACGCGGCCCTTCCAAATTTTCCATGATCACACTAGAATTCACACTGCACCTTGCAAGTTGCAACTAAACGACATTTAGTAAACTGTCAAGAATACACAACTTGGACCTCTTTACTAAATGGAAAACCTATAATCGCATTTTCGGTGAAATTTGTTGGGAAGGTATTTATCTACTTATAATTCGATTACTGTAAGAAATTCTTGGAATTAAAATAAAACAAAATTGGCAAATAGGTACTTATTGAAAATAATCTTAAGATACGGCTATGTAATCTTTAATACACAGGGCTTTTGGCCTGTCCAAACCTTTTTCTATTGTTCTGTACAGCTTATGTTTATAAAGGACCAATAAAAGACCCAAAACTTGTAATAGCTCAGGTACATTTATTACAATTTCAGGAAATATTTAGATTATTCTGTAAACATATTTAAAATGACCGTACTAAGTTTTGCATTAAAAATGCTGTTTTAATACTCTCTCATACATAAAAATAGACTATTGCACAGTATTATTTTATAAACCTTAGAAGCAAATTTCACATACATGAACAAATAATAATAATGTCGTGACAACAAGAAAAAGAGGCAACGACTTCTCGTAGGGTGGCGGCTTCGCCGCCACAAATTTCAATCCATACCTAGCTACGACCGGCGTAAACACCAACGGCTTGCACACAGCTCACCTACTCTGTCAAGACATTTCGCGTGTACATAAATTTTTAAATTGCGTACAAGTTAGCGTGTACCTAGAAAAAACTTAAAATGGCTGAGGAGATGTTACACTTTTGAACTGGAACAGCGATATGCGTAGTATATGTTTAATTTAAATACTTAGCATATTATACTTAGAACGTACTATCAAATGAAAGTAGTTACTTATTGCATACTGTATACATACTTGAAGTAAGTACGAAATATTTGTTGTATGCGTAGCTCCTAAAAGAGCTTCCCCCTGGTAGATTGGGCCACGAGCTGCCACTGACAATTTATTATTTCTTTTTATAAAAATATTAAAAGTTTATTATGTAAATTATGTGTAGTTTAAATTAGGAAAATTATTTGTTTGAATGACACAAATGAACATTACTGTTGTTTTAAATTTTAAATAAACCGTAATTTTAAATTAACACCTACATTTTGTTGGCTCTATTGAAACATAAGATTTGTTTACATAAAACAAATATTGTTTGATTTGAGTAAACATTACATTTTTTCAAAGTATACAATTTGTAATTGATATGATGGGGAAACGTGAAGGTGATTCAATTAGAAATAAAATATTCTTAATTCATTCCAGTACTTTTGGACTATCCTGTAATAATGGGGTAATTAAGAATAAATAGCATATTTCTGATAGCAAATCTTTCTTGAATCAGATCTTCTTACTTCATTTAGAGAAAACCTGTATTCTAAATCATACGTGTTGAAATATGGCTTATTGCAGCATCTCACTCTGTATACAAGTACTTAAATGTATCTAATTGTTCTAGTTTTGTTCGACTAATATAAATTTAATAGTTGCAAAATTGTATTCTTATCTATTTTAATACCGTACAGCTTTCACGACAACTTTAACACCCGAGATTACTTTAAGTACCTTACTTAATTGATAAGAGAAACATCGAAACGATAATGTGCCCATACATTAGTGAAAGTAGTGCAAAATCGTTTTTTTACGATAGCGAAACATGTCAGGTGTCGAAATAGATGCATTTCAAAATTCACATCTGTATGGAATACGATGCAAAAATGTTTATTTTTTTGGTTTGTAGTAAAATAAAACACGTCCAGTTAGTGTCCCATCAAAATTAACGATACACATTGGAGGACGTTCAAGCATGTACAGAACTTTCTATTCACACGCTTGTTAACTGAAGAAAATTGGTATTAGTTTGAATTAGAGGCGTAAAATTTTGCATTAGTGAGGAATACTTCTGTTCTTATCAAAATTCATCGGGATCCAAATGTATTTTAAGTCTATTTAACGTGGTCAAAACAGAGGTTTACATTTATTTACAGAACATATCTTTCTCTAAATGGATTTTAGTGAAACTTTTGGAGCTTATAGTAAAATGTTTAATGATTGCAATGATACATTTTCGTTTGTCCTGCTAATTATTAAATACTTGTAATAAAATATAAAAAAGTGATAGTCACAGATGCAGTTTAAAAAACTGAAATTTTTCTGATTTGAAGATCCTATGTACAGTATGTTTACTAATTCCCATTTCTAGAGAAATTTTTCTAAAGGAAACCTTTGGATTAACATTTGCATAAGCCAATACGTTCATCGAAATTTCTTCAATTCTTGCAGGTGCATTATGATGAGAATGTTTTATCGAATTCGGAAAAGAACCAGTTCGCATTTTTAACTCAATCAAGGAAAAAGTATAAGCTGCAGGTGTCCTACGATCGGGAATCCGTTGTAGATACACTCTTTTGCATGATTCTCATTTTTTTGACACTCACCGTATAAAAGTAACATATCAACAAATTCATTGGGTGTAAAAGTAAAAGGCATATTGTACTTTAAGTCGTTACCACTAACAAAAAACAATTAGTTGTCAACAGCGATGCAAAATGACATCGAAAGTTTGACAAAACAAAGCCCACTAGATATATCTAGATGGGTGGCACAAAACATACATAAACACAATGTGTAACGAGGAAACTACTAAAGAAGTTTCAGGCTTTTCTTGAGAGAGAAAGAAGGCACTACAAATGTTCATATAATTTCTGTTAGATTTTTTGTTATCAAATGTCCGTAAAATTTATTAAAGTGTACTATTTTCATTTTCAGTCAAGATATTTAATAAATGTTACCTCCAAATTATCAGAAACGGTTAGAGATAGGTATAGGACATAGTACATAAAAAATGTATAGAATTGATTGGAGAATTCAAAATTGTTAAAATATACAGTGTGACCTATTTGAAATAACAAAATTTATGGTCACTTCCAGTATGAACAGAAGTTCTTGATATTCGAAAATACGCTCATTAGATAGCAAACATGTCACTGTAGCACCATTCTAAATTTCATTTAATTCTGATAAGTATTATAGAAGTTACAGCCTGCCTAATAGAAGCTGGGACATCCTGTATACAAGTAATAGTTTTTTCACATCTAATTAATTAATACACTTGTCTAATTCGTTAAAACACATATCCACTTGTTACACCTACCTTGAAAATCGTCTTCTATAGAAACTTCAGAATGTAATGTAGTCCAGAAAAGTTGATTCGCGAAAATGAGATTCAATATCACTATTTTTTTTTAAAAAGAACACTTTCCATTCGATATATATATAAATTCCCGTGTGACATTTCCAATTTTCTCGCTATACACAAGACCCACAAGATCTGAAAATAGTGATGACATTTTAAGGTTAAGTGGATATATTAAAATAATCATCGTACTTACGGCCTCAAAAATTGGTATGGTTATTGGTTCTTCTTATTAAAGATTTTGTTATTAGTTAGCCAAGCTATAATCATAGCAATTTCGAAGATGATATAATAACTATTCTCGTTCTCTTATATTAATTTAAGAACGCTGTTCGAGCAATTTTAGTCATGCTATATGGGTATAGGTCGAGTGAGTTTTTAATGTTTTCAGCATGATTCTTATACCTCGGACCTGTCAAATCTGTGCCAAGCAACTGAAATCCACCGAGGTAGTGTGAGGTCTTTTTTTCTTACTAAATCCATTTAAATGGTAAGAATCCAATATAACATATCCTCAGATGTTCCACAGGGTTCCCATTTGGGACTGTTATTGTTATTATTATATATCAATGATATTGAAGATGTTTTACAGTATATTGAATTTATACTCTTTACTAATGATCTACAGAAAATATATGTCCATGTTAGCAGATAAACAAATTTTTGTTAATTGTAGTAGAGTAGAGTCGCCTAATGTGGAATAGCATTTTATTTTAATTAAAAAGAAATGATAAACTTCAATTTTGTTTTTAGATATTTTGTATAGATATAGGTAAGGGTATTAGGGATATATAGTTCATGTCACAAAAATATAAATCTCCCAAAAAAATCATAAAAAAAAATAAGAATATAAAATGAGCCTTTTTTTAGATCTTCAAAAATGGGTTCCTAATGTGGAATACCTATGTTCCAAGCGAAAAATAGCATTCGTTATAAAATGTTGATTGAAAAAACTTTGTTTTTTGAGAAAGAAGTTTATTTAAACAATAAAGATAAAAATATATTAGCACAAAGAATTAAAAAAAAATTTAAACTAACGGCAAAAGTCGCAAACGTAGGGTTCTTTTTCGGGCCCTGCACACTCTTCATGTGCCCAACAGTTACATAGCATGCACATTACCCAAATTTCTCCTTGATTATTATCTGAAAACTTATCTTCACAAAAAATGCAATGTGCATCTTGGTTAGGATTATTTTCGTGTTTTGCAAAATCTTCTTCGTCATCTGAAGAATTCTGCATGGAAATGCTCGATGCATCAGATTCAGCACTTGATGAAGACACATCTCTCTTTTGACGTTTAGTTAGTGTTTTCTTCGTATTACGTCTACCTTCTTGAGATGAACTACAAGATGGATTTTCGGAAAATACATTTTTTTTACTATGTCCTTTTTTTGAGTCGCTGCGTTTGTGTCTTTCATTTGAACCGATTTCTCTAGGTCTTCCTTATTTGGCGTAGTAGTTATTATTTTGGCTTTTCCGGGTTTTCGGCCTCTAGTGTCTACTTTTCTCTTTACGGTCGGTATTGGTGAAATATCTTCTGGACCAACAGCTTCTACACTTGGATTTCGGTTTTCCTTTTCTTCTTCTGCGGCAATCATTCTCGGCTGTGGGGTGGGATTATTGGCTATTGGACCAACATAACAAACCTCTTGTTCAACGGTTAGAAAGTCCACTTCGCTGAAAATGTTTCTCCTAGTAGGATACATTCCTGTAGTTGCGAACCCTTTGACGGCCCGCTCCGCCGATTGCGTCTTTAAATAGGCTTGCCCAAACAGTTCGCAAACATCAAAGTGGGATATTGGACGTTGATTATTCCTTAAAAAAAATCCTTATTTCCTCATTGTAAAATGCTTTTAATGCTCCCATTACAGCTTTATCTAGAGGCTGCATTTTGTGGGAGGTTTGTGGCGGCAAGGAAAGAATTGTTACAAAATTTTCTGTAGCCTTTATTATAACATCAAGGTTTCTTGTATGTGTGTTGTGTCCGTCTAAAAGTAAAAGAATAGGGTTGGTTTCAGATGGATGAACATATTCGATAAAGTGCTCCAACCAAGCTGTGAATAGATCCATTTGTATCCACCCTGATGGATGAAATTTAAATAAAGTTCCAGGTGGAGCACCCTTTTTGAGTTGTTCATTGCAATTCTTACGAGGGAATATAATCATTGGTGGAACAAATGTTCCATCTGCGCTCATACACATGGAAATGGTTATTAGAGATCCCCGTTCTGCGGAAGTAATAGCTCCAATTTGACGTTTGCCTTTCATTGCTAAAATTTGGGGGCATTTAGATTGGACGATACATATGCCACATTCATCCACATTGAAAATCTGCCTAGGAGCAAAATTCTTTTCTTCCATGACGTGTTCAAGCAAGTCAAAGAACTCGTTCACACTTTGTTTAATAAATCCGGCAGCCCTTACAACCGATGTTCCTGTTGGTCTTCTTATGCTAATTTTATCTTTGTGTCTTTTCAGAAATCCTTTGAGCCATTTTTTTCCTGCAGATTCCTGAAGCAATGAAAACTTATTCGGAATAGTATTACGTCTCGCCAATTGAAATGCAAGAGAACGTAGATCTCTCCTAGTCAATCCAAAAAAGTTTCTTTCCATCTTAAGAATGTAGTCCACCAGCTTGGTTTCCAATTCTTTCGATAAAATAGGGTTTCTTCCTAAGGTTTCCTTCTTGATATCGATAATATTTTTGTCGCTTTTACAATATCTAAATAATGTGGCACGGGGAACTTTGTAGTGTTTGGCAGCTCTTAAATATCCCATTGTATGAGTTCGTACTGCTTCTACTGCATTTTGCATATCTTCTTCCTTCCATTTGTGCTCTTTAATGTTCTTTTTTGGCATTTTTCCTGAAACAAATGCAAATATGCTTAATTTTAGTTATAGTTTCCTATTGTGGAATATTCCACTTTAGGGCACCTCTCCTATTCCACTTAAGGAGACTTTTATTATTTTATTTCATATCAACATAATCGAAACTAAAATGGTTATTTGCATTAAATATTAAGCATATTATAAAACTACAAACTATGTACTTTAACTACAAAAATGTCTACTGGGCTTGAAACTATATTTGCTTCGCTCCCGTCGAACCACTGACGCTATCCATATCAAAGTCTTCCACGTACGAAAACATTTTAGGTGGGGCGTTTGATGCACTGGCTTGTAAGTAGATGGCGCCTATAGATCACCGTATAACAGCGTATTCCACTTTAGGAACCTATTCCACATTAGGCAACTTTACTATACGGTAAAGAACATCGACAGTCAAGAGCAGGGAGTGCAAGGAAATGAGGCGGTAGTAGCGGACCGTCGTCAGCGCTCCTCCAGGTAGAACGATTTGAGTCTTGAGTATCTAGCGTGATCAGCTGTTGTTGCTGTTGTCATTGTATTCTATATGTAATCACTTGGTAACTAAATAATTATTATTTGACTTAATAATTAATAAAATCTAACATTAGAAGAGGAATTTACTCACTAAAAAGTACCACAGAAGTACTTGGGGGTTGACTATTCTTGTATTTCCAAGATTATTAATTCGTTAAATTTATCAGTTGAATAATTGTTAGGATTGTTATTGGCCATATTGGCGAATGTCCTTTTTTGTGTTAATTCGTTAAATTTGTCAGTTGACTAATAATTGTTTGAAATTGTTATTGGCGATATTGGTGGTATACATTTGAAATACCGTCATTCTGTAGAGGCAAATAATTGTATATAGCCGATAAAAATGTTATTTTCGTATTTAAAAAAAAATTGACACTTATTGACGCTTATTGTTTTAAAAAGAAACTTACCAACCATCTAGATCTCGAATAAATTATATTTTTTAATTTTGATTTTTTTTTTAATAAATTTATAATTCAACTATCTGATAGATAGCGGAGAGAAATGTAGAATGGCAAAAACTTTCAATTGTAATTTAGAGCACTGATAACGTTAAAAGGTGTACGCAACGTAACTTTTAAAAATAGTAAAATACCATTAAGAATTGAATGCAATTGTATAGGTTCCAATATTTTAGACAGATAGTGTCTTTATTTACAGTCGTTCAATTTTGAATTTTGGTAAAAATTCGATGAGAAAGAAAATGTTTTCTTCATTAAAAGGAATTTACATTATTATCAATAACCGGCTGAGAAAAGCTCAGAAAAACAAAACGCAGAGAAACTTAAACATTTATTGTTAAATTTGGTTAAGTTTGGAAATAACTATTCAACAATAAATACCACTGAGTTAAAAATAAAGCTATCTAGTGAGAGAGATATGCTTTATTGTCGTAAAAAAATTTACAAAAATTTTATAGACAAAGCGTGTAACTTAAATACTAAACATATTATAAAAATAACTAAACAGCAGAAAAAACAAACAGAAACAAACAGACAAAATAGGAATAACAATTGCAATGGATATGCAATATCCGTCATTATAATAATTATTCTAATTTAATTTTTAAATTTAAATTTAAATTTAAACTTTAATATTTAATTATTTAATTAATGCCATTGTATGTGGAACTCAAATGTCTAAGGTACGTTATAAAATTCTGCTACTGTGTAATATGGTCTTTCTAGAAGAAAAGCTTTAGCCAGTCTTCGGAACTTATCGTATGTATTTATAGATTTTAATTGCATCGGAAGGTTATTATACAATTTTTTGGCATTGTAGGTAATGGAATGTTTTAATAGGTCAGAAGTGGGCATTGTTAAATAAACATCAGTCTCTAAATTTCTTGTAGGATATCTACGAGTCGGTCTTTCGGATAAATTTTGAATGTGCTTGCGAACTAAGCAGACGGATTCGAAAATAAATAGAGCAGGAAGGGTTAGAATTTTGAAATTTTTGAAGTAATTTTCGCAATGTGTCCTAATACTTAAACGAAATACATAGCGGATTGCTCTTTTTTGCAGTTTAAAAATAGATTCGAAAAGGTATAAGCTACAAGAACCCCAGAAAGGTAAACCATAGCGAAGGTGAGATTCGAATAAGGAAAAGTAGGGTATTAATGCAGTAGAAGGAGTCAGCTCTTTAGAAACCGATTTAATGGCAAAACATGCGGAGGATAATTTTTTTGCTAAGGTATCTATATGAGCAGACCATTTTAGAGAATCGTCTATATAAAGACCTAAAAACTTGATTGAAGTCACCGTTTGGATCAGATTATTGTTTAAAGTTATAGGTTGTAAAGTACCTCTGTAAGACAATGCTACAGTTTTACTGGTGTTGAAACAAAGTCCATTCGAATCAGACCAGGACTTAATAGTCACTAGATCTTCACTTATGATAGATTGTAATGTCTGCATGTTAGAATTATTCCAGGTTACACTGGTGTCATCAGCAAATAAAGTAATTCTACCACTTATTCTTAAGTCTGTGATGTCGTTGATGAATAATAAAAACAAAATTGGACCTAATACTGATCCTTGAGGTACTCCACTGCTTATTGCTAGATTTGTAGAATCATCACCATTCGCCCGCACCTGTTGATTTCTATTTTCTAGGTAAGTTTTAAACCATTGTAAAGGAGAACCCCGTATGCCATAAATTTGTAACTTATTAATTAAAATATCATGATTTACACAATCGAAGGCCTTTGCGAAGTCACAAAATACTGAAGCGGTGAAAAGTTTATCATTAAGTGATGTGTATATTTCATTAAGAACGGAAAACATTGCGTCGCTAGTGCATTTTTTAGGTAGAAAGCCATACTGATGAGCTGTGAGGATGTTATGCTTGAAAAGAAAGGGCAAAAGACGGTTTTTCATTAGCCGTTCTACTATCTTCGATAAGGTAGGCAATAACGCGATAGGTCTATAGTTACAGGTTTTGGTTTTGTCGCCACCTTTATGAAGTGGGATTATTATAGCTGATTTTAGACAGTTAGGAAAGAGACCAATTTCAAAGGATTCATTAATCAGTGAAGTTAAAATGTTGATTACTACATCCGGTATATTTAGAAATATTTTGGTGGACAGGCCATCAATTCCACAGGAAAATTTATTTTGGATGTTGTTTATGGTTTGCACTAGTTCATGCTTGTCTACTGGTCTTAGGAAGAAACTTTCAGTGATCCTTTTAGTAGGTAGGAGGAAGGAGAGAGCATCCTGACTCGGAGCTATGTTAGATTTGATATTTTTACTTACATTTACGAAATAATTGTTTAGTTCATTTGGGCTAGGATTTACACTGTTTGAAGAACGGGTTTTATTCCTTAAGTCATTTATTATAGTCATTAATTATTACACCTGCCGTTTGTCGGCAACGAGAAGAGAAAATAAATATTCCTTTTCATACAATTTCTAGTGATTGTGTTGAGCCGTAGTTTAAAATAACAAATAATCACAGATGGTTTTAAACACGCTTTATTTATCGTCAATACTTTTAAGAGGTATGTAATTCTATACCTTTAAAAAAAACGTTAACCAGAACAGAAATGACTAAAATATTAGAGAATTATATAACGATGTTTGGCACTTATTATAATTAACCGTGGAACAAATTTTACCGAATAAAAAATTCTTATTCTTAAATATAAATATTAAGCCTCATTAAATTATATCAGGGGCACTACTGGGCAAATTTGTCAGAATGGACGAGCGCTCTTTCCAAATTACGATTAACTGTTAATTCTACTATTCGGAAGGTTACGTTAATCCCTGAAGAGTGCCTCTGAACTTAATATTGTTTTCATGTTACCAGAAAGTCAAGTACAGGTCAGGTTAATCCCTACTGTTTTTATTTAGTAGCAAAGCACAGCTCAGTTAAATATCTGAGAAGTATCTCTGAACTTCCAACTAAAGCTTTTGCTTTCGTGAAAAAAAAAGTTAAGTACAAGAGAGTTAAATATTTGAGGAGAAGTACTCTGATCTTTAATTTAAAGCTTTTGTTTTTGTGATTAAAGAAGTTAAGTATAGGTCAGCCAAATATCTGAGGGTATCTCTGAACTTATTGCTTAGCACACATTTAGTGAAATCTTTTGAAATATTAAATATAGTATAATCGTTAGCCTCACTTTGCTCAGGATTGGGATTTGGTAAAGTACAATGTTTTTACATGCTTTTGGGGTATATTTCATTTCGTTATCAGATAAGGGTAAAAATTTGCTGTGGACTCTTGGGCTATTATGATTTGATTCTGTATGCGCCAGGGATACAAATCCTAGTTGCGCAATGTATAAACTGGAACATTGAGATCAAAAGTGCCGACGCAGAGTGAGCGAACTGTGCCTTAACTATGTGGCCAGGAAATTAATATTTTAACTATCAAGGTGTCACCACCTGTTTTATTTTACCTAAAATAATTTGGCTCTTAACCTAATACAAATTAACTATAATACAAAAATACAAATATATACAAAAATAAATCAGGGTATTTTTCATAATTGTACTCAACTATAGGTACTATTAACTTTTCAATAAACGAAAAAAAAAAAAAAACAATCAAAGAGGGTACGATACTTGGGTTATGGTGAAGTAGCGATCTGACTCAGCCCTGCACGGTGTTAGTGATCGCAGCTCCAACAATGGCATAGTTTGTGAATAGGAGTTTCGTTTTCCTTTTCACCTATTCTAAATGGGGAGTCATAGAGAGATATAGTTGTATTCTAAGTCCGCGGTGTCCCGTAAAGAGCCCTATTTCCTCCTTTAGCAGTTGATTTTGTCTGCTCTTGGATGGACTTGGACTTGGATGAATATGTTGGACCCCATATTTTTTTTTAATTTTAGATTCAGCATGAATTTCTGTAAACAACGATAACCCATTTGCCTATTCTAGTTATAGCGGATTTGGCGTTATTCAATTTTTTTCTACATTTTTAGTCGCCGGTAGACATTTTCTTAAAGTCGTCTATCTCAGATACTATATCTATCAGATACTTAAAATTTTAACCAGAGGTAGTAGATGGGATGTACTTCTTGGGAATATTTAGTTATTCATTATTTGTTGTACGGGGTGTTTGCAAATTATTTTTAAAAATGTAATTTTTTAAACATAAAAAACTTTTTTATTTTAAAGGGAACACCCTATATATTTTTTAAATTTAGGATTCAGCATGAAATTCTGTAAACAATGATACCATATTTGCCTATTCTAATTATAGCGGATTTGGCGTTATTAATTTTTTTTAATTTTTAGTCGTCGCGCCGGTAGGCATTTTCTTAAAGTCGACTGTCTCAGGTACTATTTCTGTTGGATACTTGAAATTTTAGCCAGAAGTAGTAGATGGGATGTACTTTTAAAAACATTTATAGTTTTCTGCAACAAAATATGTCGTTTAAAAAGTTTAAATTTTTTTAATGATAAGGTACATACTAACTAAAAACAATTTTTATTAAAATCACATGGTTTAAAAAAATTATTTTATCAAATGTTCAAAATGCCCCCCGTTAGCTTCTAAACATTTTAACAATCTTTTTTCAACATGATTAGTTGTTGCTTTACGAATCATTTCACCATCTAACTCGTTAAAGGCATTCCGAACTCTTTGCTCTAATTCTTCTTTAGTATTAATTTGGGTAGAGTACACTAAATTTTTAATATGACCCCATAAAAAAAATCAACAGGAGTTAGATCTGGCGATCTTGTAGGCCAAAGCCAAGGACCATTTGGACCTATCCATCGGTCTTCAAAGAGTGCTGTAATTTCTTGATTTACATAGTATGTTGAATGTGCTGGGGCACCATCCAACTGGTACCAAAAATTATTATTTGGTAGCTGGTTTAAAATGTCGGCAACTACTTCTCTAAGAATTCTAATGTATCTTTCTGAGGTCAGTCTTTCATTATAAATGTAATAAAAAGCTCTTCCAAAACCGATCACTGCAAACACATTAAAACTAAATTCGTACTGAAATTGTGCTTCACGATAAAAATGTGGATTTTCGTTTGCCCAAAAATGACATTGCTTGCGATTGATGATCCCTTTACGTGTAAATTTCGACTCGTCTGACCACAAAATTTTGTTTAAAATCTCGGGATCTTCTTGAATTCGTACCAATAACCATTCGCATAATTCAGTTCGTCTTATTTGATCACCATCTCGCAACTCATGAACTTTTCTTTGTGCATAGGGATGCCATTTATTTAGTGCTAAAATTCGTTGTATTGACCCTCGACTAATATTTAAATTATCTTGAGCCATTCTAATGGAGGCGTGAGGATACGCAGTAAAATACCCTAATACGTTAATTAGATTAACTTCTTCATCTTGGACATAATGTTGACGGTTTCTTCCCGGGTTTTGTTTAAAATTATTCAAAAAGTAGCTTCGATTCTATCAAATTTCTGTCTGTTCATTGGTGGTAAATGAGGGTATCGTTCATTAAACATGCGGCAGGTTCTACTTTTGATTCGATTACATTCTCCATGAATGTAAAATAAATTAAGAATATCTTGGTTGGTATATTCTTCAATATTTTCCATATTTTCCATATTTTGAACGCAAAAAATACACAACTTAAATACATAGAAATATGACAATTCAGTTTGTTGACAGATTGTTGTTTAGCATATTTCCACGGCATACTAAGATAAAAAATTAAAATGTAAAACTATACTATATTATGTAGGTGCATGCGTAAAATTTAAATTTAAATTTTCTTAAAATTGGCGAGAGATAATTATACGGAATTAATAGTGCAAATGAAGATCAATGAAGAATAATTTTCTGAACAAAATGAAATAAAAATATACAGGATTTTCCATTTAAAATAAAAAAAATTTTCATGTTTAAAATATTTATTTTTTAAAATAATTTCCAAACACACAGTCGAACACACGATGTACAAGTAAATTTAAAAAAGCAAATGTCTGCCGGCATATAAAAGTTTATAAAAAACTGAATAACGCCAAATACACTATAATTAGAATAGGCGAATGGGGTATCATTGTTTACAGAATTTCATGCTGAATCTAAAATTTAAAAAATATATAGGGTGTTCAATTTAAAATAAAAAAGTTTTTTATGTTTAAAAAATTTCATTTTTAAAAATAATTTGCAAACACTCCGTACAACAAATAATGAATAACTAAATATTCTCAAGAATTACATCTCATCTACTACCTCTGGTTAAAATTTTAAGTATCTGATAGATATAGTACCTGAGATAGACGACTTTAAGAAAATGTCTACCGGCGACTTAAAATGTAGAAAAAAATTGAATAACGCCAAATCCGCTATAACTAGAATAGGCAAATGGGGTATCGTTGTTTACAGAATTTCATGCTGAATCTAAAATTAAAAAAAAATATGGGGTATTCCCTTTAAAATAACGAAGTTAGTGGTCACTTCCGGTATAACCGGAAGTTGCACAGAGTTCATTTTATTTTAATTCAAAAGAGCATATTCGATTATGTATACTCAGAAAATGGCGAAAATACAAATTAATTAATTCTTAATAAAGTTGTAATGCCCGCCTTACGTGGGACACGGTGTATATGTTCGTGTCATGCTCATGCATGGCATTCCTTCGAAAGAACCGTTGTATTGGGACATAAAACTACTGTTTTATCTGTTAAAATTTTAAAATACCGATTTATTTTCTTTGCTTAATGAGGCCCGTGCTCCTGGTGAAATTCAGTTTTCTTTTCTTGCATCTATGTTTAAGAGGAATCTCATAACTATTTTCCTCAAAGTGGATAGGGCAACTTCAATTAAGTTTGTCCTTTCTTCGATAAGAATATACCCATATTTTGTGGCATTCGGAAATATCTCCAGCGCGCAGACCGGCATTTTAAACATTAAATTAGTTCTTTCCTGTTATATATAGGAAAATATAGTCACTACTAACACAAACACAAATAAATTATTAAAATATTTTACACTATTTAGTCGAAAAGTGTAAAAATAACTTGAAAGTTCGTCCCGCATTACGTCATGCGTGGTTTGGACGAATTTTGAATCGAAAGTCAGCATACCTTTAGTATGTGTATCCTGGTTGCACAATGCATCTAAGGATTTTACAGGGAGGCAGTACTCAAAAATTAACAATTGAATTATTATTAATAAAGGTAACTAATATTTAAATAACATTCTACAAGGACTTTTAACACAAAGAATAATAGCCAAAATATTGTTTTCACAACAAATGGTGTACCACCTTATCTAACAGATAAAATTACTTAATATCGATCTGATACTCATAATATATAAAAAAAATAATATTTCATTCCCTCAACATGACTCCTCCTTATTTTAGACTGTATAATAAACCTACTACCGGACAATTTTAATGAACAGTTTTGATATTGGAGCGTGGAGTTCTAGTTTAGATATCAATCTGAACAAATTATATTATTGTTATTATAAAATAGTAGGGGAGAGCGGGGCAAGACGGGGTATTTAAGGTTTGATTGATAATATTTCACAGAGGATAAGTTCAAAAAATTTACAAAATTAGGAAACACATTGTTATATATTTGTTTATTATGTATTAAAATTAAAAAAAACATACAATAAAAAATAAAAGAGTAAAAAAGTTGAAACAGGGGCATGTCAAAAACTTTATCTTGCCCCACATGTGGGGTAAGATGGGAAATGATGCGGGGCAAGATGGTATCTATTCACATAGGGAACAAATATGGGTCACTTCATCATCCTCATCCTCTTCGCCCGCATAGGAACAATGGGCCCATCTGTGACATCTGATACAAAGGATCCACCCTTCGGTCGATTCAGAGTAAAGATGGCCACAGTACAAACACTCTGCATCAGAAGATTCAGAGGATGATACTGATGATGTTGATGGCCTTTTTTTGATCCCAGTCTTTTTCGGTTTAAAATTTTCTTTAGAACCAATTGTTTTTTTTTGTATTTTCTTGCCCTTCGCATTATTTTTGTTTTCTAATTTTCTCTTAACATTTTCTTTCTTCTGTAGCTCTTTATTTTGTCTTTTCTAGTTCCTGTTTATACGGCGATTCCGTTAAAACAGCGGTCTTGCCTTTTTTTCGGGTAACCCTAGGAGTCGTTTGCTTGCAGGAAGGAACCGGCATAATATCTTCCGGTGTGCATGGTAAATGCGAAAGATTAGTTTGTTTTGGAGTTATAAATTCGAAGGAAGTAGCAGGCTTAGTTAAATCTTGAAAGTCTATTTTAAAAGTGGAATTAGACGAACAGGAAGCCTGGATACTTGAGAGAGAGAGAGAGAGAGAGAGAGAGAATATATGTTTATTGTCCATGTTAAAATACTTATTGACAAACACAATATTGTACAAATTACAAATAAATAAATAGTCATACAAACACAATATTGTACAAATAGTATACAAATTACAAATAAATAAATAGTCATTAAAATATAAACAAACATTATTATAAATTAACATTAATACATACATCTAAAATAAAATAAACCAAAATAAAACACATATCACAGTGTCTCGTCATTATAAAATTCTATAATATTATAATAAGGCCTAGTTAACAGAAATCTCTTGAGCAGCTTTCTAAAACAATTCTGTGACTCAACATCTGTCAACGTATGTGATAGCCTATTGTACATTTTGATACCATTGTATATAAAAGAGTCTCTTATTAGTTCAGTTTTGGGAATAGGCAACTTCAAGTTACCCGTTTGGCGAGTTACACGGGATGTATTCGATTTATATTTCGACTTGTTCTTATGGATCATGCAATAAGTTTCTAAGATAAATAAAGATGTTAATGTTAATATTTCTTGTTTTAAGAACAGCGGTCTGCATGAAACTAATCTGTGTGCTCCACATAAGAACCTTATTGCCCGTTTCTGCATTATAAAGACTCTGTCAAATAACTCGGCAGAACAGACTCCCCAAAACTGAACAACATAACGTAGATGGGAGTCAACTAACGCATAATATGCAGTTTTTGCTGCACAAACTCCCAATTCATGAGAGGTGGTTCTAATGGCATAACAACCCGATGCGAGTTTTTTTAAAAGTGAATCCACATGAGATTTGAATTTCAAATCCATGTCGATATTTAAACCCAAAAATTTTGTACAGTTTGTGGCTTCTACAGTATCCATATCTATTAAAATATCAGGAACATTACATTTAAAGGTTAGTATTTTTGTTTTTTTAAAATTTAATGACAGAAAATTTGCAGTGCACCATGTTTTAAATGATTTTAGGTCATTACTAATATTTGAATAAAGAATATTGACGTCTTTATTGTGCCACAAGATAGTAGTATCGTCAGCAAATAGAGTGAAACTTCCTGAGATATTTAACTTACCTAAATCATTGATATAAATTAAAAACAGGGTGGGCCCAAGAACAGAACCTTGAGGGGCACCCCATTTTATGTCACTTGTGTTCGAGTCTGAAACAGTTCGGACTAACTGTTTGCGACTTAAAAGGTAGGATTTCATCCAACTCAAGGCCACATCTCTTATGCCATAAATTTCAAGCTTTTGCAGCAGTACTCCATGGTTGACACAGTCAAAAGCTTTAGTCATATCACAAAATACTGCAGCTACGGCCTCGTTGAAATTTAAACTTGTATAAGCTAATTCCAAACAAGAAGAAACAGCGTCCGATACGTTTTTGTTGTGTTGAAAACCGAATTGATTTATGTCCAATATATTATTTTGGTCTAGATATCTAACTAGTCGAGTTTTTACAAGTTTCTCAATAATTTTTCCGAGTGTCGGAATTAGAGATATGGGCCTAAAATTAGATGGCTCAGTCAAGTCTCCTCCCTTATATAATGGAACCACAACACTTGTTTTAAGAAAAGGAGGAAAAGTACCTTCAATAAAACTTTTATTTATTAAAATGGATAAAACGTCTAATGCAGAGGTAGGTAAGTTTTGAAATATTTTTACTGACATTCCATCATGTCCTGATGCAGTTTTGTTGTGTATGTCATTACAAACTTTTAATATTTCTGAGGAATTTGTTTCTCTTAAGAAAAATGAATATTTAATTGGTGACGATTTTACAAATTCTAATGGGTCAGTTGTTCTATTTAGATTTTTTGTTAGATTTTCAGCGATATTGCAATAAAAAGTATTGAAATCGTTAGGATTTATATTTGCATTGCATGATTTATGGGTACTTTTGCCTCTCAATTCATTAATAATAGACCAAGTTTCCCTTGCCTTATTTTTTGAGCTCTCGATTCTTGTATGATAGTACATATCTTTAGCTTTTCTAATAAGTGTTCGATATAAAGGGGCATCAGAACTAACTATTGGTTGATCTGTAGGTGTAGAAGGGCGCGGAGGAATAAACGGATTCGACAAATTCGTGGAAAGTTCAGACGTATTCATTTGACTATCAGGTATGGAGTTATTAGAAAGAACAATTTCTGTGGTCTGTGATGGAGCGAAATCTGCTTCTCCAAAAACATTTCTATTAAGTGGCCATACTCCAGTCTGACGAAATCCATTAATTGCCGTAAGCATTGTAGCTGCTCGCAAGAAAGCATTTCCGAACAAGCTTGCAATTTGATACTGCGAAACAACCCGTCCTGGGTTTGTTCTCAGCCACTGAGATATTTCTGTATCATAGAAAACACTCACAGGCCGCATAAATGAAACGTCCAGTGGTTGCAAACGATGTGAACAATGTGGAGGGAAACATAATAAAATGACACCATTTTCTCGTGCGTAGTTGATCAACTCTATATTTTTTGTATGAGTGGAGTGGCCATCTAGTAGCAGAAGTACAGGTGACGTTTTTGAAGCTTTGCTAAATTGAACGAACTTTTTAAACCATGCAAAAAATATCTCTTTTTGCATCCATCCACTTGGGTGAGTCTCAGCCCATGCACCAGGAGAACAGCCATTCAATAACTCTGGATTCATTTTAGAACGTGGGAAAATAAACATTGGTGGCATGTAAGTACCTGCAGCGTTAAAACATATCTCAATTGTGATAGTTTTACCTCTCTCAGCAGAAGTCAGTGCTCCAACTTGCTTTCTTCCTTTTAACGAAATAATTTTTGACTTAGTTTTGGGAACAACTGATACGCCAGTTTCATCGCAGTTGTATATTCTTTCTGGAGTTAATTTATATTTATCTACTAATTGAGTTAGAAGATAAAAAAAATTGTTAACAACTGTAGGATTAAATCCTGCTGCTCTTGCAGCACTGGTAGCCTCAGGGTTTCTTAGAGATATCCTAGGATTGCGACGCATAAAACCTGAGAGCCAATCTTTCCCTGCAGTTCGTTTTTCAGTTGCGAATACATGGGCTTTATTGAGCCTTTCAGCCCACTGGAAAGCTAATACTCGTAGGTCGTAAGGAGTAAGGCCAAAAAATCTCTCCTCCATTTTTAAGAGAAATTTTACTAGCAAATTTTCCTCTTCTGAACTAAAAACTGGCTTTTTTGGACCTAAACTGGGTTTAAGTTGCTCAGTTCCAATATCTGGATTTTCTCTAGCTATTTTAACTTTTCTCTCCAAAGTTGATTGAGGCACACCGTACGATTCAGCTGCCCTTTTATATCCCATTTCCTCATTCAACACAGCTGTAACGGCATGTTCCATCCCTTCAACAGACCAATTTCCACGGTCAGACTTTCGTTTATACTTTCTCACCATGATCTTAAAAAGAAAATAATTATAAATATAATTTTACTCTGGCAATTTAAACAACAAAGGTGACTTTCTATATACCCCCTTTTGCCCCTCAAAAACAAAACCATCTTGCCCCTTCGCGCCATTTTGCAAAAATTTCTAATTACTGCGATTCTGGTTTATAAAAAATAAAAACTAATTATACGTAACTAACTGCAAATACATCCCACATACACCAGTAAATATTTAAAAAATGTAAAAATAATGTCTACTTACTTATCACAGTTTAAACTTGACCACTATAAAAATGTAACGTATGAAATCACAGATTATTTGGAGATAACTTTACACAACTGCTTCGTCGCAATTCCACGGCATACTAAACTTTCAACCCGTGGTTACAGACCTTGACAGCGCATTTTGTTGTGGTTTTCCGTTCGATCGACTGCCCCCACTCGCTACAATTAGTGGTACCCCATCTTACCTCACTACCCCCGTCTTGCCCCGCTCTCCCCTATATAAGTAAATTAGTAATATAAATTAGTATAAAAGATTATTAAATAAATAATGTATTAGTGAAAATAAATTAAATGAGTAAACTTTTTTAAATAAATAAACTTTACATTAAAAATAAAATACTTTAAAAAAATTATCCTTGTGCAAGTGAATGAAATTCGGTTTTTTGTCTGTTACATTATAGAATGGGCAAAAAGTATTTGTATATCGTGGTCAAAATTATTTATTTTTCATTCCATTTCAAAAAAATAATTATGGCTTATTTAGTCCCCCAAAAAAATGTAAAGAAGTTAAAATTCAATTAATTTGTATATTGTGAGTCTTTTAATAACTTTAGAAACAGATTCTCTTGATATTTTGAATATTTTCATAATACCTAGTTATTTAAAAAATTACATATTACTATATTTTGTATAGGTATTGTAATTGGGATTATTCACAATCATTTTCACAAGCTTCAAATATGGAACGCGCATATAATTTCTAACGAATGCTTTATTTTAGAATTTTTCGCAATACCTATCAATCTCAAGTTTCTGCAAGTTCACCAAGAAACAATATCCTTGCATAATAGACATAATCATGCCATATCGAGAAGAAAAAATCCAATTTTCATAATAATAACCGCCGATACAACACCTGTTCTTAGCGGTCAAGTGGTAAATGACAAGATGACAGGTCCGGTGCAGCCCACATACATCGTGGGACTTCCTCTAATACGGTGTGATTTTAATTGAAACTTATTTGAACAAGAATTAAACCAATATAATACGTAAGAAAAGGATAAAATTGGGAAGGAAAGATATAGATCCAAGGAATTTACAAAGAAAATTAAGTAGGAAAGACACAATATCATGTATTTATAAAAGCTATGGATTTTTTACGTAAACATTGAATTTTTAGTAGGTATTTCATTTAAATGAATTTAAATGGTACGGGTAATAGTGTTAAAAATAAAAGATTAGGTAGTAGATATTTACTGACTTGTTAAATTATACAGGGTGTCCCAATAGTGTGTGAAAGTTGGATATATCCTATATTATAGAAAATATCAAATAATGTTATTTACAAAAGTTGTAGATAATATTATTCTGCACATTTTAAATTATTTTAGATTATACAGAGTGATCCATAACTTCAGAATTGATTAAACCTATGTTTTTTTAAATGTAAATTTGAATTTCACTGACTTTGCTCATCAAGAAAATACCAACATGTATGAGGTTATACGGGGTATTTTGGAAGTTTAAACCAATTTTATATGAAAATCGTACTAGGTTCAACCCTCTATATATTTCAAAAGAATCGAACATAAAAATTTTTTGATGAATCATTTTTAATGATGGTGTACTTTTATAAGAATATACAAATTTTTTCCTAGCGCAACAGACGTGTACAGAGTGAGTCAAAACTCAGATACATGATTTTCTCAATTTTTTTAAATGTAATACCCTGTATTTCATATCACTACTAAAAAGTACTCTATTTATACGTTCGTTTAAGTTAAATATTGCCTATCCCTAAAACAGTTTAGCGAGATTCTTAGATGAAATGTTAAAAAGGGTTAATTATAACTAAATTCACAATGTAATTTGATTTAAACTCCTGTTAAAATATACTGTTCAATCAGTTTATATTTTTAAGGTATCTAGCTACAATTTATTATCAACTGAATTTACTTTCTTTACTTTTAAGATTAGGTTCACCCTGTATTTCATATCTCTATTAAAAGTACTTTAATTATACATTTGTTTGTCCCTATCCCTAAACACAACAGTTTAGAAGATATTTTATATTTGAATGAACAAAATATAAGCCAAAAATAAGTTATTTTAATTTTTTTAGAATGCAACATTAGTATATTAAAAAATAAAAAAAGCTCTTATAAAACCTGCTCCGACTGCAATACAATGTTGTAATCTAGCTTCAAATGATCTTTGAACGTTTTTCAAACATTGTACATCTATGCTCGCGAACACTTGTCTCATTATTTCCTTCATTTTTTCCTCGCTAGTTAGTGTACTAGTTTTATAAACCTCGTTTTTTACGAAACCCCATAAAAAAATCTACTTTAGTAAGGCAATCTACCTGTTTTCAAAATTATGGTTCAGAAAGTTGCGAACTGGTTGATCATGATGTACAGGAGCTCCATCATGTAATATCCACATTCGGCGTATTATATTTAGTGGAACATTTTCCAATAGTAGTGGTAGACGATTCTGCAGAAAGTCTAAGTGTCCCTCGACAGTTACGACCGTGAAAGAAATGTGGTCCTATGACATAGTCCCCTAATATACCACCCCAAACGTTAATAGACCATCGTATTTGGCTATGTGTCATTGACTCATAAGGATTGGTGGTGGAATAGTAATGAAAATTGTGTCTATTGACGAAACCGTTTTTGTGAAATGTTGATTTATCCCCAAAAGTTACACAATCAAAAAAATCATTATCATTATTAATGCTCTCTATTGCCCATTCACAAAAAGCTATTCTTTTTTGAAAACCTTTTTCAAGAAGCACCTGATGACGTTGGATATGGTATGGATGTACTGTATTTTTTAATAGTATCCTACTGACAGATGATTTACTTATTTCCGTTTTATTTGCCATGCGTGTACTGGTGTTTGGATTTTCGGTAACACTAAGTAGAATACTGTGTTCATTTTGTTCATTTAAAGTTCGTTTTTCTCTATCATTTTTTTGATATGCTACATTATCTGTACGTTTGAATCTTTCCAACAGATTTTCAAAAAATTCTTTACGAGGTTGTCGGCGATCAGGATGTTTTGCTTATAAATTTTAGTTGCCAACAAGTAATTTTCATCACTAGCCCCTAACATTAAAATAATGTCAGTCAATTCATTCGTTTCAAAATTCATTTTTAAATTATTCAAATCAATAAATTTAAATACTTTGAACACTAAACGTAATTTTATTTTTTTATTTAAACAATTCGGAACTGTCACATTATTCTTTTGACATGAATTTCAAAGCCCACTTGACCTAATGCACAAAAAATTTGAAGTTCTGTTAGTGGTTTCATTGCATTTTATATAAAAAATTGTAAAGGTCCCAAAAAATAAATTCAGTTGATAAAAAATTGTACCAGGTACCTTAAAAATATAAACTGATTAACTAGTAACTAGTATGTAATATTTTAATATTTAATAGGAGTTTAAATCAAATTATATACATTGTGAATTTAGTTATAATTAACCCTTTTTAACATTTCATCTAAGAATCTCGATTAACTGTTGTGTTTAGGGATAGGCAATATTTTACTCAAACGAACGTATAATTAAAGTACTTCTTAGTAGTGATATGAAATACAGGGTGTTACATTTAAAAAAATTGAGAAAATCATGTATCTGAGTTTTGACTCACGCTGTACACGTCTGTTGCGCTAGGAAAAAATTAGTATATTCTTATAAAAGTAGAGAATCATTAAAAATGATCCATCAAAAAATTTTTATGTTCGATTGTTTCTTTTGAAATATACAGAGGGTTGAACCTAGTACGATTTTCATATAAAATTGGTTTAAACTCCCAAAATACCCAGTATAACCTCATACATGTTGGTATTTTCTTGAAGGGCAAAGTCAGATGAATTCAAATTTACAATTAAATACAGGGTGATCTTTTTAAAAAAACATAGGTTTGATCAATTCTGAAGTTACGGATCATTCTGTACAATCGAAAATAATTTTAAAATGTGCAGATTAATATTATCTACAATTTTTGTAAATAACATTGTTTGATATTTTCTATAAAACAGGATATATCGAACTTCCACATACTATTGGGACACCCTGTAGAAAACAATAGGTACTTGCTTGGGAAAATCAGCAATTGAACAGCAAAACAAATATTTCAGGAATTTACGGAATTTCAGGAATTTTCAAGAAATTTCCAGATCTCCTAAATACAAAATTAAAAAAGTTTTGAAAGCTTCATTTATTGTATGAGAAGTAAGAGAAACGAACGCTAAATTTTGATCTAAGAGCAACCCTAAACATTTTATCACATTAAATACGTTTAATAGTTGAATCCGCCATTGAATAATCAAATAGAATCATGTCATGTCGTATACCAAAAGTAATTGTGTACCTAACAAACATTAAGTGATATACAATTCTTTACATACCATTCATACATATAGACCATGCATTAATATCACTGTAAAATATATCAATCATTGCCTCTATCAATGTGCATATATTCTTCAGGCCTTTAGTAAAATTACTACATTGAAACATGTCTTTAATAACATTCATATGAAAGTACATTAATAGTTCCAAACGGGAACTATGTAGAACCCCTAATGGACAAATCAAAAATCTTATTCTATAAAGATTTTTGTTCTGTATTGTTTGGCTACAGTGTACAGCGTGTCTAAAATGTATTTTGTGATCATTAAAAACATTTTTAGCGGGTTGCTGTTCTAATCGCCTATTGGTATCTCCATCTCCTGAAATGATTTCTTTTCTGTACAATTTTTTAAGTAACTTTCTATTATTCTGTTAGAATCATGTTATTGCAACATTTGTTATTGATTAGTTTTATTATTTTTCCACGTTTCATTATGGTAAAACAAGCTATGTATAGCAATTAAGTAACCTCAACTTGTCAAATATCATATATAAAAATTCATATTGTTAAAAAAGATTTTATTGCAAATTACGACCGATACCAGCTTTCACACACGCAGCAGACCGCTGCAATATTTTCTTGAGATCATGAAGTTAGCTAGAGTCAGATAGTGGCCGATTTAGGTGCCCCATTTTCGCATACAAGCCTCAAAGAGGGTTAAAAAGTACATCGATGTTGAGTAGAATAAAAGAAAATTTACGAGGGGCTCTTGGGGATAACACATCGAAAATTCGATTTTTCTTATCAGAAATATTTTCCGACCCCAAAATGCACTCATACATTCAGGTCATTCAAGAAAATATATTTTTCGAATTAGTGAAGATGTACGTTTTCATACATTCGATGGGCTTGTGTGGAAAAATCTGGTAAAATCTCGATTTTCCTTACAAGATTACGGACTTATTTCAACCCTTTAGCCACTTGCAACATTAAAGCCTTTGGTTTCCCGAAGCCTAGTTCTATGAATTATTCATGTAGTGAAAACGGCTTGCGTGGAAATATGAGCAACAAAAAACCTTTCATTTTTGTTGGGGAAAATCGAATTTTCCACGTGTTATCCACAGGAGCCACTCTTAAATTCTACTTAAAATCGATGTACTTTTCAACCCTCTTCGAGGCTTGTATGCGAAAATAAGGCACCTAAACCTGTCACTATCTGACGGTCCATTAGTCCTCTCTTTAGAAAAGACAACTAAATTGATATATCCAACTAAAATGTATTTTGTGATCATCAAAAGGATTTTTAGTGGGTTGCTGTTCTAATTGACTGTTGGTATCTCCATCTACTGAAATTATTTCTATACAATTTCCTAAGTATATTTTTATTAGGATCATGTTATTTTACTTTTACTTTTGTTACTATTATCACAGCTTATACAATACAGCTAAAACACTCTCTTGGCGGCAACGGTTTGCGTCGATTTCGTCGCGCATCGCTTAAGCTCCGCCTTCGAAGGGAAAAGACGGTTTTGGTGTTCAGAAGCGTACTTAGGTAAGGTGTTGAGTCGTGCGTATAATTTCGTTGATTGTATAATTTCGTGGAGCCTATAATTTCGTTGATTGTATAATTTCGTGGAGCCTATAATTTCGTTGATTTTGTTTGAGTTAAAGGTACTGTTATTATTTTGGTGACTCTTTAGGTATGAGTAGAATGAGTGAAAAAAAAAGACATTATTCTGTTTGTGCAGTCAAAAGCTGTTTTAATAATGGTTATACCTGCAAGAAAACATTCTTTAGTTTTCCCAAGGACCCAAACCGATAAGTACCACATTATAAGAAATTTTCATTGTTAAAAATATAATTTATACAGGGTATCCCATTAGTGCGTTATTGTTCATTATTTTGTTGTAGACACGCAAGAAAGTTTTAAATAAAAGTTATATGGATTTGAAAAATACCTACATATTTTAAAAATATCTTTGGATATACAGGGTGTCACGTTTTTGCCTGGCAAATTAAAATGTATGTTTTTTAAATAGAACACCTTGTATTTTATTTTATGATAAAATTATTAACACCCTAAATTATTGTAAAGACGAATTGATACAGACAAATTTTATCAGGTATGTGTGTGGTTACCTTTTAATAAAAGCCTTGCGGATCCACTCCTCTGCGATACCTGTCTTAAATATAACAAAGATCACGTTGAATTAGATGATTTTTCTTTTTATTGCTTTTTAAAGGCATATGATAACGCCAATCCAGATACATTTGGAAATCTGCAACTGTCAAATGATGAATTTGTAGAACTAATATTCAATATTGAAAAGATATTTCAAAATAATTTTGAAGAATTGGCTACAAAAAATAACATTTGTACCACACTTTTAGAATTAATTAACCCAATACCCTTTAGTCATCCATGCTAACGTTTTCCAAAAGAATAACTTATTTTATTGTATGTTTAATCTCAATAACTAAAAAATATACTGACAATTAGTTTGACAGAATTGTCATTTATTTAAAATTTTAAAAATAATAGCAGTCGGTTGATCAAAATAGTGCAGTGTTCTCACTATCTAGAATGGATATGAAATATATTCGTTCAATTGAAGGCAATAGCATACTTTTTCGTTTTGTAATCTGTGCATGGATATTAGCCAATCTATGCACATACTACAAAACGAAAAAGTATGTTATTGCGTTCAACTACGAATATATTTCATATCCATTTTAGGTAGTGAGAACACTTTATCAAAATTAAATCTACAAATCACAGTTCATATTTTGGTCACCCAACTCCTATTATTTAAATTTTTTAAATAAGTGACAATTCTGTTAAACTAATTGTCAATATATATTTTAGTTATTGATATTAAATATACATTAAAATTTTTGTGTAGACTCGATAAATAATAGCATTTTTATTTTTATTGTGTCCACATTTAAAAAAAAATAAATTTTAATCAAACTACATGATACTAATTTAATTACGAGTATTAAAACTAAAGTCCTGAAAGTTTCGGTGAAGATGAGGACAGAGCATCTGCCTTCCACGCGAAAAGCCCGGGATCGAATCTAGGCCGAGGACTAATTAATTTTTCATGTTAATTTTATTTTATAAATTAGTCAACTTCGTAAATTATTTTAAAATTAGTTATTTTGTCTAAATAACCTAAAATAATTTTTTAAATTTGTAGATTTTCGTTAGTGGGTCGTAGAAAAAATATACTGACCATATCGAGTGGATTGTTCATATCACAATCAGACGATTGAGTACTCCGCATACGACGTCGTGGTCAAACTTTGTCTTTGTGTGATATTGCTATCATATCCATCCTTGTTGAACAAACTATAATTTATTTGTTTTCTTGGTTTAAACAAAAACTTAAGTTTTACATCAGAAATAGGAACTAAATTAATTTACTTTTCAAGTTTTCTTATAAAAATCGATATTATTTTCTCCAAGTACAAATTTAGTACCTACCTAAAATAAGTACTAATTATGTAATATCGTGTAATATTGTAATTCAAATTTCACATTACTATAAAGTTTCAAAATTCCCTACTTCGGTATGGTCAGATAAAAATTAAATATATTATATTAATAAAAACTGTCAAAGTATTACTTCTACAAATCTGTATTTCAATTAATAAGAATACATCTAAATATAACCAATATTGTTAAAATAAAAGCACAAATTCTTTATAATTCCAAAATACCATAGAGTTCCCAGACCTCAGTCGAAGCATTCGTTTATCTAGGTATAAACCCTTTGCGCGAAGAGTAACACTTGCCAGAGACACGGGGTACCACTTGATTTGCATCCACGAGCGTGACACAATTCTTTAACAATTGAAGTCCTTGGTGTAAAAAGGATCCAAGCCACAATTTGTCGTGAAGTGACTGTTTTAGCTCAAAACATTTGTTAACGAGGATTTTACTAGCCACATACAAATTATTTTACCTCTAATCCGAAAGATGTGCTATTTTTCGTAATATTTATATTTAAATAATGTTTCTAATTATATTTGACAGATTTAAAACAAATTAATAATTTAATTTCCCAAAACTTACTTAATATGGCATGTAACCAACCTTATTACGCCAAGGTTTTCAATTTTTTCAATAATAAAAAAATTGTTTAATCCGGGCCCGACTTTTCCCTCCAATCTAACAGAGATAGCACCATTCCGTCTTGCTTGGTTCTCGACCGCCAGATCAAAGACGCCGACACGGAATTGTGGATATGTATTGTATAAGCTGTGCTATTATTCTCGACTTTATTATTATCAGTGGCAACAACAATGATATATCCAACTTTTGCCTTGTTAAAATTCTGTATTTTTTGTCAAATTAATTTGTTTTAGTCATTTTTAAAAATTTAAATTGATTTATCCTTTTTTTCTTAAATATTAAGGTTTCTTTTTCAGAATGTATATGTCTATTTTAGTTCGTATTTCATAAATACAAGAATAAGCATGTTAATTCTAGTAAATCGTTGTCATATTCTTTCCTCATCATGATAAGGGTAAACCTCTGTTAGATGTTGTATTAAATAAATAAACAAAAATAAATACAAATTTTCTAGTCACATTTTTTCCGCACAGATACTCGAATTTGGAACACACTGTATGTAAAAATATGGATTTATTTTATCGTTTAGGTATATTTTTAAATTTGTTGTAAATCTAGTTGATAGTTGAAAAATGAAAGGCGCACCTTTACAGCTGCAATTTCACATAATTTTCATAACCAATAAATATATATTTTATTGCTTTGAAAAAAAATCTATTAAAATGCTTTCCATTGGTCGTTAATTTTTCAAAACTGTATGATGTCGCGCGTCCATTTTTTTTCTATACACTCCCACATTGTTTTCTTAAAATATTCAAAGATTAATTAGAAAATTATTAATGTATTTAAGACACTGTAATCTGTAGAATAGGTTTGACCTCTGCTCTCGCTATAATTATTATAAATATTAAAAATCCTTATGAATTTAAATCGTTTCAACTCTGTTTAATTATGAAGATATGTAAAAGCGGATTTTGTGAAACATTTCACGGATTCAGATGATATAAAAAGTTATGGTAACAGGGTCATTTCGAGAAGCAATGGTTTTTGCTTTTTATTATGGTGCTCTTTTAAATTTTTATTTGGAGAAACGTATATGTTCTAAAACGTATCAATTTTTATAAATTTTAAAAAAAATTGTATTTTTATTAATATCTAATAAAGGTTAATGACATTTTCACAATTTGTTGAAATTTTAATGGAGCAACTTTTGAATCTATTACAGTTACAGCCTACTCGACAAATTGGTTAGTTTTTGCGCAAAAATAACACTACCTAGTAGATTTCTGCAATTCTTAGTTTTCGTCTTAGAATATAACAACAAAATAACAATTTCGGATCTGAAAATGTAAATAGTGACAATTAACAATTAAGTTTTTTTCTTAGGTTATTTCTTCTTTTTCCGGTTGCTTTTACCCAGAAAACGAAATAAATTGATTATTTGTCCATTAATCACGTACTTTAGACTTCTATAATGCCCCTTTTACCTTCACTGATGCAATTGTTACTATATTCAAATTCTACTATAGTCTATTTTTATGTATGAGAGAGTAATAGAACAGCATTTCTAATGCAAAACTTAGTACGGTCATTTTAAATATTTTTAGAGAATAATCTAAATATTTCCTAAAATTGTAATAAATGTACCTGAGCTATTACAAGTTTTGGGTCTTTTATTGGTCCTTTATAAACATAAGCTGTACAGAACAATATAAAAAGGTTTGGACAGGCCAAAAGCCCTGTGTATTAAAGATTACATAGCCGTATCATAGGATTATTTTCAATAAGTACCTATTTGCCAATTTTGTTTTATTTTAATTCAAAGAATTTCTTACAGTAATCGAATTATAAGTAGATAAATACCTTCCCAACAAATTTCACCGAAAATGCGATTATAGGTTTTCCATTTAGTAAGGAGGTCCAAGTTGTGTATTCTTGACAGTTTACTAAATGTTGTTTAGTTGAAACTTGCAAGGTGCAGTGTGAATTCTAGTGTAATCATGGAAAATTTGGAAGGACCGCGTAAACGACAAAAAATCGGTCCTTTAACAGTTAATGAAAAAACAATAATATTTAATTGTTTTAAATCATTTACAGACAAACATTTATGTAAAAGTGTTGATGACACAGTGGAATTAGTAGTACGCTTGGTTTTGGGAAATCTACGATTTAAAGATTATTAAAGAAGAGAAATGTGGCAAGTTTCAAACAGCACGTAAAGCTCCAGGAAAACCAAAATTTCAATTAGAAAATCTTTTGAAAGAAAGACTTCGAAGGAAAGTACATGCGTTCTTCTTTAGAAAAGAATTTTCGACAGTAGACAAAGTTCTTGCCACGGTTCGAGATGATAAGGATTACCCTGAAATGAGTCGAAGCAAACTATGGAAACTTTTAAAAGAAATAGGTTTTCTATGGAAAAAGCATTTCAGAAAGTCTATTTTAATAGAAAGAAGCGATATTGTAGTATGGAGAAGAAATTACCTAAGGACTATAAAAGAAATGAGAAACCAAAGAAGAAATATATTTTATTTAGATGAAACATGGATCAACGCGGGACATGAACCAAATAAATTTTGGCAAGATGAAACTGTTACAAGTCGAAGACAGGCTTTCTTAAATAATTTATCTACTGGTTTAAATTCACCATCAGGAAAGGGGCGCAGACTAATAATAGTACACATCGGTAGTTCAAACGGTTTTGTTAAAGGTGGTTTATTGACTTTTGAATCTACTCGTACCGGTGACTACCATGAGGACATGAATGCTGATGTCTTTAAAGAGTGGTTCGAGCAAATGATAGATCTTCTTCCTTAGAACTGTATAATAGTAATGGATAATGAAAGTTATTACTCGAGACTTATAGAAAAAATGCCCACAACCAAGTGATTACAAAAAGATTTACAGAATTGGCTAAATTCAAAGAATATTAAGTTCCATCCCGGTTCTGTGAGAAAAGAACTGTATCATTTGTGTTCCCTTCATAAAGAGAAATTCAAAAAATATGAAATTGATGAAATTGCAAAAAATCGTGGGATGACGGTGGTTAGATCACCGCCATATCATTGCGAAGTAAACCCGATTGAACTGATATGGGCACAAATAAAGGGAGAAGTTTCAAGAAAAAATAATTCTTTTAAAATGAGTGATGTTAAATAGTTGTTTTTGGAGGCTGTAAATAAAGTGAAGCCTGAGAACTGGGAAAAGGCAGTAAATCATACGATTAAAGAAGAAGAGAAAATATGGAAGTTGGACAATATTACTGATGAAATGATCGAGCCACTCATTGTAAATATTGGTTGCGACATTTCATCTTCTGATTTCGATTCTGATTTGGATTTGTAGGTAAGAAGTAGTTTTTATATTAAAATTATTATTTATGAACGTAACGTTGTTTAAAAGTCAAAGTTTAAACCCTTATACCTACATAACCCGTTTGACACAATGTTCTTAACATACCTTGTGGAAAAATAAAACATTTTAGAAAAATTGCACTTTTTTACCTTCAGCTGTTTAAAAGTTATAAGCAGGTTAATTAGGTGAAAATATAAGTGTATACTCGAGGAATAACTTCCTAATAAGTGGTATGCCTATGGATTACGAACGCTTTATTATTTTAATACTCTCTCATACATAAAAATAGACTATACTATGATTATACTATATCTGGGTGTTTTCAAAGTTAAGTCATTTATTTTAACAACTTGTAGAAGTCGATATACCAAAAATCACCTAAATAAAAGTTGCATAATAAGGGAGTTATAGGTTTGTTAAAATTAAAAATATTCATTATCAGTAAAATGTATTCCATTTTTAAAAAAATTGTTCAAAATTGTCACCATTTGTATGATCAATGCATAGTCTTGCTCGGCGTACCGAGGCGTACTGACAGGCCTCAAAAATAAAATCCGGATGTCCGCGAATAACGTCACAAGCATTTACAATGCTGTCTTGAAGTTCTTCCACAGTATTTACTTCTCCATCGTGATACACCAACTGTTTTAAATAACTCCACAGAAAAAACCACAAGGCGTTAGGTCCGGGGAGCGTGCAGGCCAAGAAACGGGTCCATTCCTCCCTATCTATCTATTCGGAAACTGTTCATTTAAATATTCACGAACTCCTCTTCTGAAATGCGGTGGAGCTTCGTCATGTAGAAACCACATATCCTGCCTAATATTCAGTGGAACATCTAATAATTCTGGCAGATGGTGTTAAAGAAAATCTAAATAAATGTCACCGGTTAGCCGAGGTGGAAAAAAGTATGGTCCAATAAACATGCCATTTACTACACCAGCCCAAACATTTAATGAAAATCTATGTTGGAAATTAGATCTTCTTACGGCATGCTGATTGTCTACTGCCCAAACATGATTGTTGTGAAAATTGAATATCCCATTTCGTGTAAATGTGGATTCGTCTGTAGCTAAAATTATTTTCGTAAAATCTTCATTTCTGTTCAACTTTGGTAAAAACCACTGGCAAAATTCAACTCTTCTAGGATGATCTTCAGGTTGTAATGCTTGAACCAGTTGATAATGATAAGGATAATATAGTTCCTGTCGTATTGTTTTCCACACTTTACTCTGGGAAACATCGACTTGAGTTGCTATGGCTCTGGTAATTATTGTTGGGTCATATTCCACCATTTCCATTTATTTTGAAAGAATATTAACACAACAAAAAATAACATTACAAACATTTCAAGATAAAAAATTAATAAAACAAAAACTTCGAATCCCATTTCCTTTTTATTAAAGTGTCTTTCTTAATTTGCTTGAAATAAAAAGCGATATAATATCGTCTTCATCTAGAGAGTCGACAAGTTCACTCTCAATGCACAATAAAGCTAAATTGCTGGTCTTCGAATCAGATAAACTATTTCTCAAATAGTTCTTGACTCTACGTAGTGTTGAAAACGACCTCTCTCTGGTAACATTAGTTGTTGGTATTGTCAAAAAATTTTTTAAAGCAGTGTCGATAATTGAATATATTGCTATTTTAAGTCTTCTCAGAACTTGTAGTATCTTAGCCATATTGTAGTTTTCTTCTTTGTTTTCTTCCTTCAAAGCTTTTAGAAAGTATTTAAATTGAATACATTCTTCTGCAAAATATCAAGTTCAGACTGATAACTCTGCCATAAATTTGCTGCCTCCGAAAGATCAGATAACGATCCTATAAATCCAAAGATGTTTGCGACCCTTTCATAGGCAATTTTTATTCGAATTAGCTCTGATGACAAATTATCTAATATAACGTAAAATGTGTTAATATTCATATTTTGTTTTCCATCAAAATTCGTTTCAACTTCTTTACTCTCATCTAAAGCTTTTTTTCTTATTCGGATTCTGTTCACTTCAAGTTTGTATATATTACATTTAGTTAAATCGTTAGTATTTTGTTAGATTTCTTCAAATGTTTCGTCGGTTCGCAAACTGCTTACATACAGTATCAGTGAATCGTAGAATTTTGTCACTAAGGAAACGTCTGTGGACTGTTTTTATAATGTTTTGCTCACACCATCAAATTTCGGTAGCAACTTATTCCACACTTCTAAAAGAATTCCAGTTTCAAGTTTGTTCATTGCAGCCCGCAAACCAGTAGCTTGAACCTTTGTTACTGGAGGTTGATTTGGATCATCTATTAAGTTTTGAAGGGCATTTTGGTAGCTATCATAACAGCTATAGAGCGCTCTAGTTGCGTCCACTCTTGCAGACCATCGAGTTGCACTAAATTTTTTTGGTTGCAAATTGTTTCTTGCTTCTCCATCTCCATTTTCAGACTCACTTAAAGTTTGTTTCAGAATATCCCATCTAGTAGTGGAAGATGAAAAGAAAACGTAGAGTTCATTTAAGTACATGAAAAACTCTGTTGCCTGTAAACAACTTTCCGCAGCACAAGAACCTATCAGATTTAAAGAATGAACTGCACATGGTCTGTATAGAGCTTTGGCATTGTGTTTTTTATGCGAGCTTGTAGGCCCAAATATTCGCCAGACATATTTGACGCATTGTCGTATGACTGTCCAAAGCAGTCCTCGATAGGTAGAGTGAATTCATCAAGTGTTTTCAAAATTGCTACTTTCATATCTCCAGCCTTATGCCAACCTTGCTAATACATTTTATAAAACGTTCAACCACCGATCCAATTGGTTGCACATACCGCAAAATAAAAGTTAACCGGTCTGTGTGCGAAATATCAGGTGTTGAATCTACGCTTATTGAGTAATACTTGGAACTCTTTATTTCTTCTATTTTTTCTTTGGTGGATTTAGCCAACAATTCTTTAAATTCATTACAAAGTCTTTGACAGGTAGGAGGCATGTCCTTTTCCCTTATTTGCATGTTTTTTGAAATGAGTTTTTAGGAATGGGTCAAATTTGATCTTTCTACGGTTCCACGAAATGCTAATCCTTGTTTAGATAAAAATTTTATAGTTGTTATTATCCTTTTCAGAAGGGTTTTCCTTTTCCAATACTCTTTTTCTATTAAGTATTGTTTTTAGATGTTGCTATCTATTTTTCCGAGTACTGTAGAACGTAATGTATACGGTTTTGTATTTTCTCGATGCTCTATAGATTTCTCGTGTTCCCCTATTCTTTCTAGATGCTTCCAATCATTAAATCAATTGATGAATTGTGAAAGGTTTGATCCGAATAATTTAAACTGCAAACAGTACATTTTGTTGGTTGATGGAGAGTATAAAAGCCATTCCCTCCGGATATTCTCGCCATTTACTAATTTCACGAAAAACATTTTCTTTAATGCGTATCGACTGCGATTTTCATTGGGATACAATATTTTAAGACTGTTCAAAATCTATCTGTTCCAAATTTTGAGCGAATGGATTCTTCACTGTATACTCTGCCAATTCAGTATTAATTACACACACACCTGGGTCTTGTGAGTGGTAATTAGAAGGCACAAGTTTCGTCAATTCTAAAAAAAAAAAATGTACCTTTGCACTTACCACCAACAGTAACAACATTGTTTATGGCAGTGACAATCGCATTTTTATCTGAATTTTCCGACCACGTCCCTGTTGCTGATGTAGATGAAGATGTTATTACATTATTATGGTCATATTCTTCATCTTCCATATGTGGCTGTATTACATTCGTCTCACTAGTTTTGGGTGCAATTTTAAAATAATTGTCTAGTTTTGGAACTTTTTTCAACAATTCTTTAGATTTCTCTTCCTCCTCCCTAAGAAGTTTCCTTCGTTGAGCTCCACTTAATTTACGTGAACTCATGATTCTAGTGATAACAAATTAACAAAAGAACTACGGCGCAAAGTACCTGATATATGTGATAACTTAATGTTAAGCAGTTCACATTCGCCTCGGCGTGGCGCAGCACCCCCGCCTGGCGTTACCATGGCCCTACTGGCCCCTGTGGTTAATCCAGCTCTGATTCCAAGCCTACTTTGCCTCATACTTTATCTCGTTTTCTAATAAGATTGCAGCAAAAAATATGTAAACAATATTATCCACCTCAATTTTGCTACAAGGTGTTTTGAATTCACTACAATAAACAACATTTTCATTTACCCCTGTATAATATTGCCTAAATGAAAAATGTTACTTATTACAATAATTTAAAGAAATCACAATACATTTATCAAAATGGGATAGAACATAAAAAGTTATAAAACATGAAACTTGGTCAAAATTTTAGGGTGGAGAAATTTTGTGTAGACTGATTTGTTGTTTACGAAATAAGTAATTTATGCAACAAGTGTGTAAAGTTACTCTTAAAGAGACTTTACACACGAGTTGCCTACAATATTTTTTTCTGCTACTGTACATATTATCCACTAATATTAGAAATATAAAAGTTACCTTTTTCACTAAAATAACTTTTTTCACTTTAAGTACGGTAGTAGAAAAATGTTATTTTTGTTCTTCTAAAACTCGTGTTTTCATTTTATACCGATTTATTATATTGCTACTTATTGTATAGCCCTTGTACTGCGAAATGCTTGTAGAGTGCACTACTATTGTATTGTATGCAAGATAAAGCTTAACTCAGCAACTTCTAACATGCTTGAGACGGTCCGCTAACCCATTTCTCAGGCTTTCTTTCGATTGGGTGGGTGTATATATGATGTCGTTTATTGGCGCAGTAAAATGTATGATATGTCGCTGGATGCTGTGGTACAATACAAGGACGCGGCCAACCCATGGGCGTACGTTTTTCGTTAATTCCTTTTTCTATTTCTATAAAGTACGTATACTTCGTTTCCTTATTTCAACTTTAAACATTTGACATATTTCACATAAAAAATGACATTTTTAGTAGTGGCAGCAAGTGTTAAAAATAGTTGCATAATGTTGAACATTATTAAACTGACCATTTTTGATTCCAAATATTATCCATATCTCAAAGTGGTCCGAAGTAGATTAAAGGGAAGTAAAAGGCTCAAAGTCTGTCGACCACATAAATTTATTAGGTTGGGTTACAAGCGCTTTCGACCTAAAAGGTCATCATCAGGCAAAAAATTTTTTGTAAGTGAGTAGGTAGGTAGGTACAATCTGCAATAATAATTTCGGATAACAAAACGTTTTTATAGAAATGCTAGGTGTCTTACCACTATGTGTCCACGGAAAAAATTAAGTATGTTGAATTAAAAATTTTTAAATTGTAAAAATTGTTGTAAAAAATTGTAAAAATTGGCACATACTGCCTCCCTCATTCGAGGTTGGATACTGTTCAATCTTGAACCTCGCCTGCCTCCATCTAATGAAGGTGGTTTCGAAAGAGATCAATTTTAAAGTTCCACATGTGTGCTATGAAAATTCAACATAGTACCAACTCACTTAACTTACTTCTAGTACGGAATAAAGATCTTGTACCCACTTTCCATAAACCAGGGGTATATCTACTGAATTGTAATGATTGCAATGCCATCTACGTCGCACACTGGGGCAACAAGCCATCAAAGTTGGCAATAAATCACAGACTCTCTTTATGAATTTGTAAGTTAAATATTACTTTGTAGAGGTGTTAGTATTACAAATGAAAATACATAGAGGGCCCTTAAAGTGTTTGCTAAAAAAAAAAAAATAGAAAGTTATTAATAATATAATATATTAAAAATGTATATTCTATTAAGCCCTCTATGTATTTCCTTTTGTAATACTAACATATAATATAATAAAAATGTCATGGACCTAATGAGGCCTAAGTGCCGCGGGGGTAATCCACCCTCCACATGTTAAAGATACAGATAATAAAAATGTAATGTTACAATAATTTCATTTAGAAAAGCTATGATAATAGTAATCAAATTTCATCCTCTTTAGAATGTGGTAAGACATTTTCTTCATCGTCTCCACGGTCATCATCAGTGTCATGAATATACCATGGCTATGAAGCGAGACGAGTCCAGATTTAAACAAATCTACTGCTTCTTTAGGAAAGTGCTGCAGGTTCTTTCTTTTCTAATATTCGTTTGCTCGTGATTACAAGGTCGAAACTAAGTAAAAACGAATTAAAGACGTCCTCATTAGTTTTATCTGTTAATTGGTCTATAGGCAACAAAGCAGAAGATATTATTTCAGGCCCATGTATAAAGTATTTGTGCAAAATAAACTAGCTCTAAATCGACTCATATTTCAATTAGGTTCGCCATCCTGGAATTTAAAATTTCCGCCATTTTAATTTAATGGTCGGAAAGTATATTTACATACCCACCAAATCAGACCCATTGAGTTGAAATCGGTCAAGAACTAAAAAATAACAGCGTTGCAAAGCATAATGATGTGTTATTATAAGCTTCTATGAAAACATAGAACCAGATAACTTTGATTGTCTATATCTTACGATTGAATGGACCAATCGTGCTCGGAGAGGTCTTAAAATAAAGAAAATAGGTTAGATATTTAACTTTTGTTATTAGATTTTATATTTAATTCATAATTATTACGCAAAACGAGCTTAAAATGGGTTACTTTTAGGCTCGTTTTTTTTCTTCAATTAGGTCATCTTAAATTTTACATTTCTAGCATTTTGTTATGTCTGTTTGGAAGCACATTTAGTTGCCTATAAAATGAGCCTAAGGACAATAAAATCGATTTATTATTAAACGAAATATATTAAAAAAGACAGAATTCGTTTTTGATGATCGAAGTACAAACAATATTCATTATGAAAAGTCGAAATTTAAAGCTTGGACTGCTTTGGAACACAACAAATAGTCTTAATGTATTTAAGAATATTTTAAAATTTTAACGTTTAACCTTCATTTTATTTAACCCCAATATTATAAGATTACGTTTATTTTTCTACAACTTTTTACTTTTTAAAATAATAATACATAGCTGAACTTAAAGGCTTGATGGCGGAAATTTGAAAAAAAAATTAAAATACAGCCTAAACACAGCACAAAAACAAGTTAAAAACTACGAAATAATAATGAATATATACTCGTCTCAGATAAGTAACTTCGACTGAGGATGGTGATGAAACGCGTGAGGCAGAAGATCGCACTTGTTCCTTTTATTATGTAGTGGACAGTAATATATAAGAAAAAAATATGAGGTAGAGTGTATATGCTATTTAATTTTTTTATTTATTGCCAAATTTGAGGGCTTCTTGCCCCAGTGTGCGTCGGCCAGTCAGGAAGAAAGACAGAAACCCGAATTTTAGAACATTACAAAACCATCAACAGATATAAATCCTCGAATATTTCAGATACTAATTCCGCATTTGCTAATCATGTTCTATATACTAAACATAACTTCACTTTTTCAGATAACGCCTCTCTTCTTATCCAATGCCCCAAAGGCATTAAGCTGGACTTACTTGAAATGTATTACATTCATCAACATATTAATAACCCAGATGTGGTTTGTTTAAATGATCAATTACAACCTACATATAAGCCTATCTTTTCCAGATTAACCTTCTAGTATTTTCAATTCAACAACTACAATGAATCCCATCAGCCTCACTAGTTTCCTAAATCCTTTGTAAATCCTTCAACTTTTTACTTGTAATAATATATATAATAGCCCCTTTTTTCAAAAAATTCATATTTATTATAAATTTCCTTAACCTCAATCTAATGTCTAATGTCAAATTCTACTTTTTTAAAAATCAAATGTCACTCTAACTTCATAACACCAGCAGAATTTATTTGTGGCCTCTCCAAAGTCTTGGACATCCTGTCAAATTGTTTAAATTTATACTATAAAATTTGTCACAAAACTAATTTAACATATTCAATTTAACTAATGTCAAATTTAATTATTATTAGCTCAACCATAATTGTAACTACGTGTCTTCCATCATATGTCAGTTGTCAAATGTCGTAAATTCTCCACCATTTTCTCATTTAACTTCACCGTTGAATGACGAAAGTGCCAAGTGAATTTTTCTAAGAAAAGTCAAGTTAATAATTAATGATACCCCTTAAGCTTAGGCTTAAGGGTGTACACAAACCGAACTCCGTCTACCCCATTTGTACTGGGAATATGTGGAGTAGCGGTATTTCCCCAAAAGTAACACTTTCCACATGGTGCCTTAAGCACACATGTGGAACTTTATAATTGATTTCTTTCGAAACCACCTTCATTAGATGGAGGCAGGCGAGGTTCAAGATTGAACAGTATCCAACCTTGAATGAGGGAGGCAGTACGTGCCAATTTTTACAATTTTTTACAACAATTTTTACAATTTAAAAATTTTTAATTCAACATACTTAATTTTTTCTGTGGACACATAGTGGTAAGACACCTAGCATTTCTATAAAAACGTTTTGTTATCCTAAATTATTATTGCAGATTGTACCTACCTACCTACTCACTTACAAAAATTTTTTTGCCTGATGATGACCTTTTAGGTCGAAAGCGCTTGCAACCCAACCTAATAAATTTATGTGGTCGACAGACTTTGAGCCTTTTACTTCCCTTTAATTTGACCATTTTTGGTTTTAAAATCAATAAATTCTTTATTATTGAAAGTTTATATCAAATAAGAGAAGGTTGACAATGTATACCTACTTTTGTTTGTATAAATAAACGGTGATATATATTTAAAAAATTTAAATAATTACTTTATTGGCTAATTTCGGTATTTTACCATATTTTTTTATGTAGATTCAATACCGCTCCTTTTTCTAAACATCTCATTTAAATATGTTTATTAGCATTTAGCTTTGTTACAAAATTTTGAATTTTAATACCCGGTCCAATCAGATATAATTAAATATTTACTAATTTATTATCTAGGATATATGATTTCAGGCGACTTAAACATTTTATAGCCTCCCACACATGTAAATATACACAAAACGAGTTATTAAAATTCTATCGTTTTAATTTCATATGATCTGTCTTAAAATTTTTCTGATTTATCGATGACCCCGTAACTTATTTCTTCGCTAAAATGATAGGTTCATTCATGTATTCGACTTTTTGGAGATAATTTTAATAATTTATCTATTTTTACAACTATAATGTTTTTATTATTTTATTATGGAAATGCCGGGTCAAATTTGTGATGTAAACTGTTTTTAATAAATAAATAAATAATTTAATAAGAGATATATTAAGAAATAATTTGAAATCACAAAAATTAGATATAGGTGTCAGTGCTCACCTGCAGATCACATGCGGCATGCTAATCCTAAAAATCTATAAGAATATGCATAAGAACGAAAAATATACACAAGCGATTCATTCCTACATTAACGATAAAATAAAATAACACCTAAATAGGCTATGTGACGCCACTGGCGGTGGATAGAAGGCCGTAACGAAAAAATTTGAGATGTGGTTAAAGCCTTTCGACAGAAAGATGTCATGGATGATAGTTCGAAACAGCTGCCAGAGCAAACGAATGGTCTGAACGAGAGAAGGCAGTAAATTTGACCATTGCCCTTCGAGGAGATGCTTTAGATGTTCTTCAGACAATACCTGTGGAAAAAACGGATGATTTTAAACAGCTCAAAAAGAGACTAAATATGCAATATGGTTACGAACACTTGGAGCAGGTGTACCGATTACAGTTGAAGAATCGTAAACAGAAACGAGACGAAAGCCTTCAAGAATTCGAATCACATATTGCGAAGATGGTGCGATTTGCCTACGGAATGCATGATTGAATATTTGGCTGTTCAAGCATTTGTAGACGGACTTCGTAAGCATGAAAGGCAAAGAACACTCCGTTTAGCCCGTCACAAAACATTGATCGATGTCTTGTCCGCTGCTCTTGAATATGAAGCGGCTACGCTGGGTTCTGGTGAATACAGTGAAGTGAGGACTGTAAAAAAAAGAAGAACAAGGAAATAAATTGTTTCAGATGATAAAAATCCTTATTGAGAAGCAACCGAAGACTATTAGGTGCTGGAAATGCGGTAAAATGGGAAATGTAAGCAGTTCGCGTAAACGCTCAAAGAACACTACGAATTGAAGAACCATACCGGTGGCTGTACATAAAGGAACAGTGCTGTCTGAAAAAAGGAAACCATACACGTAACGTGGTTACAAGGAACTAAAGAGAAAGCAATGCCTGTCATGGTGGAACCTTCGAAGCGCAATGAAGATGTTGGTCAATGAACTCTGATTGGAAAGGGGTTGGCCACATCTGCTAAAGGAGTTACAGTACGAAGAACGTCGATTGTCAGCGATGAGTGGGTCCCTGTCAAACTTAGGGAAAAACAAGAGAACTATACCGTTTTAAAGAAGATGCGACAATGGAAAGAGGAAAATCGTCGACCTACTTGGCAAGAAGAATCGAAAATCTCTTCAGTAGTTAAATCATATTGGGTTCCTGAGACTGTTTTATTCTAGAAGAAGGCTTATTAAAGCGAGTACTTGAAAATGATGATAGTTCCGAGAACAGAAGACAGTTGAAGCGCTCGGGAGAAAATAGTAAAAAACCACATTTTATTTAAATAGGTATTGTAACACAATCGTATTGTTACGCTGGTTTTGGTATCATAATTTATTTTAACTAAACTTTGACAACAATTATACAACTGATACAATAACTCCAACTGATAACATTAACATGTAACGTCTATCATGAAACTGAAACTCTGACGTCAGGTCGTCACCTTATATAGCTTGCCTCTCCTTCTGGAAACTTCTCGAGCAATCTGGACTTTTCTTTGACAAGGAATGACATTTCGAGACTTTTCGGAAATATTCTATCTTCTTCATTAACTCGTACCTTTACTTATGATGACAGCAGCATGCTACAGGGTGCTGCGTAACAGTATTGTGTGTTGCCTATGTCCAGAGTCTACATTCCCTGCCCTCTCAACTGTGGACTGAGCGGCCCAGAAGGAAGTGACGATGGCGTAGTTGGTTATAATAAAAAAGAAGAAGAAGATGTCAATCATTACTTTGGACTATGGAGGGTCCTCCATACTTTGGACACAGGTATAGAGATAGACACAGGATAATTCTTTTGTTCTTTGGACTTTTTATTTTTCTTGCATGTCATTATCGTTTTGAATTTAATCCGTCAAACATACATCATTTTGTTTCGTTCGTTTGGTACTAAATCCTGTTTGTTTTCAAAATAAATGTTCTAGGAGCTTAAACTGCATATCCTTTTAAAGAACCCTCAAGGGAACAAAATCTGTTTCCCTCAGTATAGCTTTTTTTTATATAAAATGTTTACTTGAAAGAGTAACAAGCCACAGAAAACATTATTATAGCTATTTATTGATAACTGGCGCCACTATAACATAGTTACCTTTTTGAGGCATTCCAAAACATCTGCATTTTTTTATAGCAAGAATGCAACAAGCAACATAATTTCAACATGTGATGAAATGTCGACAGTAAAGATAAAAGCCCCGAAACATTTTAAAATTTGTACTTGTACCGTTTTTCTAATAAAACATATCACAATATGTTGATTATTTTTTATCTGTTTTAAAATAAAAGTATATCTAAATATTTTAGGGAAATAAAAGTAATAAGCCACCTTTTTAAAGGTTTTTGATTTCTTGGTATATATTTCAATATAATTGTTTGTACAGAAAAGAAATGAAACAGATATTTCTTAAGTCTTGATTTCAGGATTTAATTAAAACTTTTAAGTAGACTTATCTCAAAACTAAAAAAATGTGGCTTATTATTATTATTTTCCCCCTAGCGCTTCAGTTGGTCATTCCAAGGAGTAGAGTAGCCGAAGTACTTCGTCAGTTACACGACACTCCATCAGAAGGACATCTCGGTGTTAAGAAAACTTTTAAGAGTTCGAGAAAGGTTTTTCTGGATGATGTAAAGGACTGGTGTAAGAAATGTACCACCTGTGCTATGAGAAATGGACCTCAACGAAGAAGGAAGGCTCCTATAAAGTAATATAACGTTGATAGCCCATTTGACAGAATCGCCTTAGATATTGCTTGACCATTCCCCGAAACCAAGGATGGTAATAAATGGATTATCTTACAAAGTCTACGCCAATCCAAATCAAGAAGCCGCAACTGTTGCAGATGTGTTAATTAAATAGTTTATCTGTCGATTTGGAGTGCCCTTGGAGGTCCACAGTAACCAAGGCAGAAATTTTGTAAGTCAACTCTTCCGTCGAATCTGTGACAGACTAGACATAAAGAAAACCAGAACTACAGCACTGCACCCACAATCCGATGGAATGGTAGAGCGAATGAGTAAGACCATTGGCAAATATTTGTCAAAAGTAGTTTGAAACCATTAGCGAGATTGAAATCAGTATCTTTCGCTCTTTGCAATGGCTTATAGATCCGCTGTCAATGAATCAACAGGCCAAACACCAGCAAAAGTCCTGTTTGGGCGTGAGATGAGACTACCGTGCGATCTTCAGTTTGGATGCCGACCTGGAAAAGATGTAACTGGAAAAGATTATGTGATCCAGGTATGAAGAAGAACAAACGATATGCATGAATTGGTCCGCTCGCATCTTCAAATCGCTAGCGACAAAATGAAGAAGCGATACGATACCCAAGCCACATAAGGATGTTTCAAGAAAGGCGACAAAGTCTGGCTCCATAACTCAAAAAGACAAAAAGGTTATTCTCCAAAGCTTCAAAAGTCTTGAAAAGGTCCGTATCTCATCAAGAAAAAAATCGTTGATGTCATTTACTACACATCCAATATAAATTCAAAAATTGTTTGTTTAGAACTTGTCACTGATACGTATAACGCAGTGTCGCGGGCGTAACTAAGCGCTGTCGACAAGCGGCACAAGCAGAAAGCAAGGGAATAGAGGAGGGAGGTGTGGCAGTGGCTAACGCTGGCCTTGCTGGACAGTTTACTACTAAGTAATATACATAATAGGACACAACTTAGAGATAGGTTTTTCTCATTGGTTATTATCAATTGTTTTATTGAATCAAGTTGCTTTTCTTTCTTTATATTAAATATTATACTCATTATATTGGTTTTTGGTGTTGGGGCCCCTAAGACAGCGTGGCCCTGGGTCTGGACCCAGCGAGCCCGTACGGAAAGACGGCACTGGTTACAACCGAGCAACAACAAAATCTGCTCCGGGTTCCTTAAGAATACTCGCTGGTCTATAGCACTTCCACCAATATCAACGACGTCCCGAAAGAAGTTTGGTCGATTGTCATAACTTCAAGGTCAGTTACCAGCCCCTGGAAAAACATTAAAACTTCAAGACGAATCGCGCTACCTTTTCTATCTGGTAACCTAGAACACCTTCGGAGATCGATCCATTTATTATGATGTATGGGAAGCATTACTTAGTTTAAGAGAACACGTACTGGAGTCCAATGTACATAAACTGGCCATGCCGAAGATAGAAGGAAACTAGATGGATTGGGGAGGATCATTAGGAACATGGTGGAAGTAATCTTTTAATTGACAAGGGGGTAGCCATGTGTGAGTTGAGGTAATTTTAAGGTGAACGGAGAGAAAAAGTCCTTTATATCTCACATTGTAAGATATAAAGGACTTTTTCTCCCCCTTCACCTTAAAATAATCTTTTAAGATACCGGAGTTCAAATACTGGTCTGCAGCCATTCTCCCAGTATCCAGATTATAACAAAGACAGTCCCTTGTTACTTCCATATGGATGTAAGTGGAAATTGTAGAAGAGAGTTCAGTTGCAGATATAACCATTCCGTTTTAGTTTCGTAAGAATTCCAGGAGGAACTATCTCTTAAAAAGGGGGCAATGTAATGTGAGCCATTTCGATATATAGTTATGCTCTAATCCTCCAAGTCCCTCTCCATCTTATTTGGCCTTTGAGGCTCAACCTGTCCGATTATCATACATAATTAAACCCCTTAAGACCAACCATATGTGACGACTATGGCGAAGACGCTTTCGATTACTATTCAAGACCGAACAGGATAATGTTACTAGTTTTGGCGAGATCATTCTAGAACCTTCACCAGAATTTTAAATGTGTAAAATATTGGTGGAGGAACACGGAGCAGTCAGTCGTATCTATACAAACAGTTGAGAAAATAAATAGTGAACAATTTTAAGACTTCGAAATATATATGAATTAGAATAGTATTGTTTTAAAATGAATAACTGTTAAAATAAACAAATGTCATAATATATAAGAAGCACTTATCTTTGTGAAAGTAGTTCTTCTAATATAAAATTTACGTCAAAATATAGATGTTCCCTGTCTGATAACAAACGAAGCAACTGATTAAGTGACTTAACAACAAATATTATTGTTAATATTAATATAGTGGCTATACTCTGTTTTTAAACTAAGAGGAGCGATTTGAATTTAAGTTGGCAATTCTGTAGACTTCTAATTGGTCAGATTGAAGTCAGTTTCACACATCACTTTTTAGCTACTGTTGACAGGGGTTGACACTTCTATTTTCGATTCTGACATTTTATAATTTAAGTTTTGTTATTGCTTTGATGTCTTATCATTATTACTTAGTTTTTTATTTTATTTCTTTAATAACAGTTCTTTTCAAAACTTTAGTAAGCAATTGTATTGAATTTCTACGATTATGGATCCTTCTACATCGAATACTATTATAACAGTTCCTCGCGGAGTCCATCAAAACAACGAAAACGAATGAGTTTAGGGTATTCGTCTCTCAGAAAAGCAGTAAATAATAAATATGTGCAAATAGGTATTGGATAATAATACGAGAACCAAAATTGTTGATGTTATATCCAAAATTTCTCAAGCTACGGGTAAGTTTTACTCATTACTTTCAAATTAAAAATAATATTAAATACTCAATATTTTTCTTACAGGTCAAAGTCAACTACTTACCGATTATTGAAATAATACCGCAATAATAGAACAATATCTAGTCTAAAAAGTATTTATGGAAGACGAGGAGTTCTAAAAACATTTGATTATGATGATGATAAATGTCTATTCGAAGATTAGTACACGATTTCTTTTTCAAAAATGAGTTATCTAGATTGAATAAAATTTTGCAAGAATTGAAATATTTAGATTTGCCACAAATATATTATTCATCTTTATATACTTTCTTGAGATATAATAACTAAGTAAGTTTGTAACTTTGACCAGTCAAATGTACTGTTTATTTATTATGTATATATTTTTTTAGATATTTGAAAAGAAATTGTCAAAATGTATTGATAGAACACTATATACGTAGATTTAAAATCCATCAAACAATATAGAAAATAAAACAGACCAAGCTTCTACTTTGATGAAGATCATAATAGGGTTTAACAACAGGCCTGAAAAGCCAAAAGCAGGTGCCTTAATATACGTGCTAATTCTGAAGGTTTTGTAGAAAATGCATTTACCTTGACGAGACGAAATCCGAAGTATTTTAGAATTGGTTTTCTACATTTTTTACAAAGTTTTCTAATTATGCTATGATTGTCATGGAAAATGTAACATATCATAGTCGAAAAAATTCCTTTGTCATCAAGAAAATCTGACAGGAATGGTTACAAAACTAAAAATATTAAATTTATTTAAATATGAAGTGATATCAACTTTTACACCTAATTTGGCAACATAAAGATGCACATAATTTGAATGTTGTCGATGTAAAGGCTAAAGAAACCAATAAAGTTGTGTAGTGGCTGCCCCATATCACTGCGAGTTAAATCCCATAGAATTGATAGAGGCACAAATAAATCAGGTGGCAGCTAAAAACACAACGAATCTTCTGATGTAGATTAAGATATTGAGTACTTAGTGTTTTTTGTTTCTGATTCAATGTAAATGTCAAGATGTACTTTGCCTTTTCACTTATTATGTTATATAGGCACCTCTTATGTATTTTTGTTTTCTTTTTCAAACCTTTATTATTAATTAAAATATAACAAATTTACAAAATAAATATATTACTATTCATGTTGTTTTTCTAACCCATATTAAAAAAAAAATTACAAAACTACAGTGTAGTATACAAAAATTACAACTGCTCATTTTTATTGTAAAATTGTTGTATCTTACACACATTTAAGCACCAGTCTGTATTTAACTTAAAAATTCTTGTTCTGCAAGGTATAAGTGGTAAGAGTAGATTTGATCAGCCGTTTTTGAGAAATTGGATTTATAAAAAAGGCGTCCTTTAAATTTTACAATAAAAATGGGAGCAGCTTTAAATATTTTACCCCACAAACCCCTCCCAACCAAATATTTTAAAAATTCATTAATTATTAAAAAAAATATTTATGAAAAACTAAATTTTTCCGCAATATTATAAATTGGTAAATATTGCTTTTTTGGTGTTCTACTTAAAAAAAAATACAACTTTATTACTAATGTTTTTTTTAAACTAAAAATTAATGAATTTCTAATCAAAATGATTAAAATATAACTAAATATTAAAGTAAATTTTATTTATTTGAAAATAAACCATTTACAAAATTGTTAATTAACATTTAAAACTACAAAATATTTTGGATATATTTAAAAGTGCTATTGCCATCTGAATATGTCCATAATTTGTGGCCTCTAAAACTTTCATTATTTAACCTAAAACAAATACCTTATTTTATTATTTTAAATAAATAGCTTGGTACTTAAATAGTCAAAAGCATAAAGTGTTATCACTGTAACATTTTGTGTGGCACCCTTTTTTAAACATTAAATTGCTATATGTAAAAGGACTTTCCAAACAAGTGTCAAAAATATTCTCTAGATATAATGTAAAAATTTTTCATAAACGAAACCTTATTTTTAAATTTTAAACCCAAACTCAAGAAAGCAACTCAACTAAATGTAGTTTATAAAATAGACTGCAAAGATTATAACTACACTTACACATATTAAACTCTGCGAATGTGTAAAAGGTGTATTTTAATTTAATCAACTAGTTGTAAGCTACCTACACACTATCACAAAATATGGGTTTCGTTCATGATCATTTTAAGGTGTTTATGTTCCTAAATCTTTTTTTAAATTTTAAAAAGCTGTGATTGCACCAGAAGATTTCGAAACATATGTAGTGCTGAATTATTAAAAATATCTACCGATCATACTAAAGATATTTTATTTGTTTGTAAAAAATATATTAAATTGGGTGTAGGAAATCCTTCTGCTGACACAAAGTTACAAATTACCTTTTTTATGCCTTAATAATTTTTATTTAATTATTTGTCTATACAATAAATGATCATACAAAATTAAGATACATATTATCTTACCTGCAAATAAACATTTAGTTTTCGAGAGGCTTGAAGGATGTCTCAAAAAAATATACCATCTGCTTTATATTGTATAAAAATAAGAAGACCAAAGATATTCTGATACACAATGTGGAATTTAAGCAACAATTATAAATCCTATCTACAAAAAAACAGGAAAATGATAAAAACCATTATTATTATAGTAAAAGCTGGTACCATTGCACTTTCTTGGACTTCTACATACATTTAATAAGCTGTTGCCCACAAGTTTACACTTTCGACTGTTGAATATATCATCTTGTTAGTGGAGACATAATTCGTATAGATTTGATTTATTTCATTTCAAAACACTTGTCTGCAAACATATCGTATCGTACTTCAGAACTTTGCTACATTTTACCTGAAGAAAGAACCCTTATTTAATTAGGAAATCCATACAACTAATGGTAATCTTGTAGTTTAATTTAAAAAAAAAATATTACAAATTAAACTATACCTATAAAGAAATATAAAAATAAACTTTATTTTTTTGTACCTGCCAAAATTCTTCATTTTAAATAAGCTTTTCTTCAACTACATATTTTTCAGTCCCTCCTAAATATGTTTTGTAATAGGTAGGTAATAATAGGTGCTTAATTTTATTTCAACAAATAGAACTGGCATACCTATTTTTCTAATTTTTCCATCAAATTGAAAAACCTACTATTTACTTTCTTTTCTGTTATTATAATAGATATATTATTTTCTAATCACAGTTACTTATAAAACAATGAATAAAATATCGAATTAAAACTCTATGTTAAACTCAAAATGTAAATTATTTTGTATTTTGTTGGGAGACATTTTACTCAATTTACTGAAATTTAGTCGCTGCTTGGGCCAGAGAGAAGACATTAACTATGTCTTATCTCTGTGCTTGGGCGATTCTCTTCTGAACATACTGGTCCGAGCTGCGATATGAGACGAAGTAAGGAAAAAATAAAAGTACAACTAAAATACAATAATTATAAATCAAAAAGGGAATGAGCACAATTTAGTGTCATCTTTATTCGTTGGTTATCTAAAACTTCGACTTCAATGAATTCATAACAAAGTTTTGAAATGTTTTTCTTGAAATGATACAAGACAAATTCAAATTTACCGCTAAAATGATATCTAGTTACTTTTTTAGTTATTTTTCCCTGTGTAAATAGGACTTTTCAATTCGCTCCTCTTAGTTTAAAAACAGAGTATAGTAAAAACATTTCCAAACCTGTCACTATTTTTGGTCTGTTAAAAATCACTAATAAAGTTGCATACGAGGTACTTTTTGATGTAACCTTCAAATCAAATTTTATTTACAGCCCTTGGGCCACTTAAAATTGTACAGCACTGCATTATTGTAATTTTGAAATTTAAATTTGCTTTAATACTGTTTCCTGATTCTCCATACCTTCGTAAAACAATTGTAAATTTTAAATTATACTGTATTATGACAAGTGAAAAATGATGATGAGTTTATTAAAATCAAACCAGTATCTCACACACCTTAAAAGTATCTTCAAGAACTTTAAAAATCTATAGGAATATTTTTTAATAATAAAGTTGTGCTCTTTCAGGATGTGACTGTTTTCTCTTCTCTAAGTACCTTTTCTGATCTGTCATACCAGCATAGTTTAAAATTTAATTTTTTCACAAAAGTTTGTAGAATCTGTAATAATAGATTACCCAAAGACTTATTATATTTTCTGGATTCTATTATCCTATATAAAACCACTATGCTTTACTAAACAAAATTAAATTTTAAGAGTACAATAACAGCGAATCGGTAACACAACATATTCATGTGAACTATATAAGGTACGTATCTCCTGACAGCTGCTTTTTAAAATCCCTTTGATTTATATTTTTACGAGCCATAATCAAAAAAAGAAAAGCCTCCAAATTGAAATTGAATACAGGAGTATCATTTTTAACCGTCAACTGTCAATCTCGAGCAGACTCGCCAGCGTGTTCGACGAAATGATCTTTTTATGGTAGCCATTAGATGTCTTCAATTTGGTCTTGTAATAATTTAATGAGAGGATGGCGATACACTCTATTATTAACTTATTATTAAAGGTATTTACCGAGTCAAGTGTTGTGCTTGATGGCAGCCCGTTCATGTGAGGCCAAAAACGATTGAAAAAGAAGAAAAAGAAGAAAGCCGCTCTGCTTAACGCTATTAATTTTAACAATTGTAGTTTTCGCCAATTTTTATCGAAATGGGGCATGTTCAAAAATTTTGAATTTTTTTTATAAATAATAGAGATGAAAATAAAGCTACATTTTTTTTATTTTTTTTTATCTATTCATTTGCCAGAGTTATGAATTTTTTTAAATTTTTGACGTCACCGGGAATAGACCAATAGGAGCTAGCGCTACAACGTTGCCGGTTAGAAGGTTTGCGAGAAGTGATGTACGTTCAAGTGTAAGGGGTTAAAGAAAAGGTCCTTTATTTCTCACAAGTCAATTTAATTGGCGACCGGTTTCGAAGCTGTCACTTCATCATCAGGCACACCTAAACGGAATGTCAAGGAGTCAGTTGTAATAAAATCAATTATAAAAGCATGAACGGACTTTAACATATACAAAATAACAGAAAAAACACAAAAGAAGTTAAATAATAACCTTGACTCACCTTGACTATTTCCATAAAGGAAGCGCTACATAAAGTTTAACAAAACGAGTTAAAAAAGTCATATCGCTCATTTGTTGCAATAATGACATAAGTCAAAAATCGCTATTTTTCAGGTTAATGTATAAAATGGTAAAGGTAAAAAATACATCCCACATTTATTTTCTTTATTTAATATATTGGACATGAAATTTTATTTTTTAAATACTACTGTAAATGATTGTCAATTTTCTAGTGAGCCCAGTTTATTGTCGCCAAAGAGATTATTGTCGCCCATAAATGCTATTAGTCCAGGTCTTCAACCTAATGATTCAACAAATAAAATTTGGGAAAACACCTCCGAAAGTGGTAAATTAAATATTATCTACAATGTTTGGTGTAATCTTATTTTTTTTTTTTTATATTTTTATAAAGTGTGCATTTTAAGCAAGTACATTTACTTAGTAATATCTGCATAATTGTTTGTGGTATTGTTAACTTACAAGAACCTATTTTGTAAGAGTAAATATTAATTTAATAAACTTTTTTTTTATTTTTTTTTTAATTTAATTTACCTAATTATCACATTTCAGAGATTATAATGAAAGATTTTTAAACAGCCAATGTAATTTTTTATAAAATTTTAACTTTTCGAGCAAATCAAAGTGGATTGAGTACCTGTATATGTATAGATTTTTTTGGGACTAAAACTACCAAACCAAATTAAAAATTTTAACAAAAACAGCCTATGTCACAGTGATAAATATTACAAACAACCAAGTTCAGTTGAATGTGGTAGCGAAGTCTATATATTCCAATAAGTCAGGTAACTACTACATGTGGTATCACTGGTGATAAATTTAAAAATATCACTATTCTTGCCATCTTTTTCAAAAAACCAGCAAGTGTGCCTTCTTATCAATCCTTGACGAAAATGACAACAGTGATAAATGTGAAAAAAAAAATATGTTGCTATTCATTATTACGATAGTAAAACATGTTTGCAGTTCTGTTTATCTTTTATGGAAATCTAAGTAAAAACAACCAATGTCAAAGGATTATAATTTTTTCTCTGTCAAACCAAATATAGCACAAAATTAAAAATTGATCATAGGTCAAGCTAAAGTAATAACTTTATTGATAGTAGCTTTAAAAAAGGAGGAAGAATAATATTGACTTAAGTTATTATTATTAACATTAGTGATTTTTAATAAAAACTCTTCAATTATTGTCTACATCTGTGAAAATTTTATTAACCCTTTAATAAAAAATGAGAAAAATAAAGTAAAAAACAATTTATTTACAAATAAAAAATATATATACAAATCCTAAGAATATGAAAGAATATAAAAGTACTGATTTATTTTCCTGTAGTGGATGAAGAGGTTTCTTTAACAATTCAGCCAAGTCTACATCAATATTTACGCATTTTAATAAATTAGAGCTTTTCCAATAACACTGAGTAGATGTTACAGTTGGTTCCTCACTTCTTCTATGAAGCCACAGCAAAAAAGCTACATGTTTACAACCACCTGAAAAAAATAAAAGGGTTAGATATGCAGTTACAAAATAAATATATAACCAGCTACAACATGCCTTATTTTATGTAACAAGACGAGCAGAGCTTTACTAGCTATGAACGAATCCAGTAAAGAACCTCGGATTTTCAAAACTTAAAAAAAAAACAACCTCACCACATTTTGGAAACATAGAGCTTTTCGAAAAATAGAGCTTTTCGAAAAAAACTGCTATTTTTAAAAGTACAAGTTTTTGTTTAAACAGCTATGTCTCATTTTAGGCTATTGAGTATTATAAAATAAAAAATTACGGGATGCTTTGTTAGCTTCAAACGAATCCAGCAGAGCATTCCAGTTTTTTTTAAACCATACCACTTTTTTGGCTTCAAAAATATTATAAAATATTCGACATTTGACATTTTAAAAAAATTCCTTGCTGACTTCAAAGTACTTAAATTACAATATTATTTACAACGATATGTAGAAGTAGGTAATTTTCAACCAAATAAAAACCGTATTACAGTAAATACTTGCACCCTACCCTTCTAAATACATTTTTAGATATTATTTAGTTTTAATTTTTGAGGTAAACATGATTTCGATAATCCTAATGACCTGAGATAAATATGTTTTACTATAAGGTGTATTGCTCCATATAAACTATAAATACCTACAGTTCATCAAATTTCTAGAGGTGTTCGACGCCCAGACAGAGAACGCGCTACATGTGACTAAGATAGCTATTGTACAGTCTGCTAAACAAGTTATTTTAAATAGTTTTTAATATTTTTAGGTAATTAAATTTTAAAAGTGTGGAATAGTTTAGGGATTAAATTGGTCTGATTGGACTTTCTTAGAACGTTTTTAAAAGCAGATAAAGATAGTATGTAGAATTGAAAATAATTATTATGCCATAAAAGGTGTTTTGGAATTCCTTCAACCTTTTGAAATTAAACATGATTTCGATAATCCTAATGACCTGAGATAAATATGTTTTACTATAAGGTGTATTGCTCCATATAAACTATAAATACCTACAGTTCATCAAATTTCTAGAGGTGTTCGACGCCCAGACAGAGAACGCGCTACATGTGACTAAGATAGCTATTGTACAGTCTGCTAAACAAGTTATTTTAAATAGTTTTTAATATTTTTAGGTAATTAAATTTTAAAAGTGTGGAATAGTTTAGGGATTAAATTGGTCTGATTGGACTTTCTTAGAACGTTTTTAAAAGCAGATAAAGATAGTATGTAGAATTGAAAATAATTATTATGCCATAAAAGGTGTTTTGGAATTCCTTCAACCTTTTGAAATTGAGTCAGAAAATATAAATTTTATAGGATAGCGGAAAATACCTATAATTTTTTTGTAGGCCTTTGTAAATCGTGGAAATAGTTTATATTTTATTTCTACCTTATTAAGGAAAATGGTACCTATTATTAATAACGGTTGTTTCTGAAACATTACTAAAATTTTCGAAATTTTGTTTTTCTACAAAATAATAAACTATACTATTTAGAAAAAAATTTATTTCTCTTATAATTTTATAAAAAATAACAGGGGAATATTTACATTTCTTGATCTATTAAACAAAACGATAAATTATCTCGACGAATGACACCATGTTCTAGTACGGAAGCTAGCTTTACATTTTTGTTGGTGGTTTCATGGGTTTCATATCAATTTTTTGTAATTGTAGTTTACACGTACATATACCTCTTAACACTTGTTTGCTTTATTAAAAAAGTGTGTTGTTGTGATTTACGTCGAAATAAGTCAAAAACAACTTGAAAGCTCATATAAAATCAAAAAGGAGAAACGGAAAAAAATTGAGCCTGTAAATGAACACAACTCAGAAACAAAAATAGCTATCTAATAATAAAAAAATAAAATTTGATTCTTGTGCAGCTTCATCTACATCATTAACTGTTTTTGGTTTTTTAATGGTTTTTCTTGGTGATGAAAATTCCGATATCTCACGGTTATCGATTCTTTTTTTCTCTCCAGAAATGCGGAAGACAGTGTTTTTAGATACTCCTGTGGCTGCAGCAACACGATCATTTATATTTTTAAATGGTATTGAAGGTGAATTAAAGTTTCCTTCTCTTCTCATAAACTCTATAACATTGGCTATTATTTCGCGAGATTGACTGTTAATCACGCGGCCTCTTAATTTGCTATTAAACTCCATACTTAGGTTCTATTAAACTGTAATGAGTAAAAAACACAAACGAAAATAAAAGAAATGTTTTAGCGAAATTTACATCTGACATTTACGTCTGAATGAAATAGTGAAATACTTGATGCGCAGAGTGTACTTTCATTGCGTAAATCCGTCGGGATGCCTGTCAGTAGTGCTTTCTCTGTCTAGCCGTCGAAAGCCTCTAGAAATTTGATGAACTGTACTATTAAAACAAATTATAAATAAAGTCTTACCTTTCTGTCTTTTGTAAACTGAGTATTGTTAAAAAATGCAGTAATCATCTCGGTAATCATATTTTGGTTTATTTACAATGGGTAAAACACTTGATTCAACTTTTATAAATCCAGCTGACAAAATGTTAGGTTAGGGTGGTGTCAATTTTAATGTCACTTAGATGTGCGTTCACTTCGACATTCTGTGTGTCGGTTTGTTCGTTGGCTTGGTTTTGTATAACAAAAAAAACTTCGACACAAGCTGATTGGTCTATTCCCGATGACGTATAATTTCAAATTTTAAATTTCAATTGGGCTTAATTTAAAAACTTTTGGCTTTTTTAACAAATTGATTATTTAGAATAACTTGTATAGCAACTAACTATTATAATATAATTTATAAAACAGCATATCTCACATGTGAACATGGCCCATTCTGAACGTTTTTTTTTTTTTGAATACTCATCTATATGAAACAACTTTACAGCGTTACCACATCAAAATATAATTTGATGGTGATTATGTAGTCCCATAAGGTATTTATATAATACAATTATAATTCTGAATGGCATTTTTTTCAAATAAACTCAAATTTCTATGAATATCCCCAGAGCTGAGGTTTCTTCTAAAACTGAAGATGAATTGGAAGAGGAGGATGATTACCATGAATTTGGAATGTGGATGTCATCGTCAGCACCGGTTTTAGCCCCTCTGCCGCCATTGTGAAGGCGTAAAAATGCCGCCCCTATATTTAAAAAAAAAACTAATATTTTAAAGAAAAATATTTTATGAACTACTCACTAATATAATATCTAAATATAAACAATAACAATAAAAAATATTTAAATAAAACAAACGAGAGAACAAAACCTACTGTACTATTTAAGGAAAAACCAGATAAAATAATAAAACTTTTTTTTGCAAATCCAATTATCCAATGAAAATAAGATATGCCGATCGTGATAGAACGCCATTAAAAAAACTCACGAAACTATTTTTATTTGCTGTTATAAGCATTGAGAGAACACCCTTATAAAAACGCCCAGCCATCGTCTTTAATTACAAAACAACCTGACAATGAACGATAAAAAGTTGCCACTGCGAATCAGTCGCTGTACACGCCTTGTCTGCATATCAAAATGTTTCCTTATTCAAAACCGACTGATATAAATAAAAACAACGAAATTTTCCAGTTAGTTAGTCTAATGGAGAGGAAAGGGATAGAAAGGAGAAAAAAGAAAAAATTGAATTCCTATACGTGAATCGGAGGACACAGAACAATTGCGCAATGAATACAATTTACCGCAAAGAAATTATTCACATTCTAGTGGTCAAGTGCATCGGATAGGTGACAGCCGATACTAATTAAGATTAATTACACTTTTCTGTATTAATGAACTTCCACTTTTGTAGAATTTTGTCGGTCGTCAATTGACAAAGACGAAGAATATTACATGCGGGAAAAAATGTCTAATTGGGACGTTATTTAAATCAGGAATAGCACAAAAGAAAATAGGGTAGTGGCTTCAAACAAGCAATAAACGAAACGCGTTGAATCAAAAATGGGGAATGGGCCATGTTCACATGTGAGATATACTGTTTTATAAATTATATTGTAATAGTTAGTCGCTATACAAGTTATTCTAAATAGTCAGTTCGTTAAAAAAGCCAAAAGTTTTTAAATTAAGCCCAATTGAAATTTAAAATTTGAAATTATACGTCATCGGGAATAGACCAATCATCTTGTGTCGAAGTTTTTTTTGTTATACAAAACCAAGCCAACGAACAAACCAACACACAGAATGTCGAAGTGAACGCACATCTAAGTGACATTAAAATTGACACCACCTAACATCAGTAACATCTAACCTTAGTTTTTTGTTTTGGTTTAATTTTATTATTAATATGAATCAGCTGGATTTATAAAAGTTGAATCAAGTGTTTTACCCATTGTAAACGAAAATATGATTACCGAGATGATTACTGCATTTTTTAACAATACTCAGTTTACAAAAGTCAGAAAGGTAAGACTTTGTTTTAATAGTAAATAGTTACAGTTTATATGGAGCAAGTAAAACATATTTATCTCAGGTTTTATTTTTAGATCTGCCAAGCAAGAATATGGGGATAATTTCTTTTTCCATAAGAGAGAAGGAGACAAATTACACCTAAACATAAAGTACGGCAAAAACCTTCTGATGTGGTTGCATTGTAATTAACAAAAATGAAATTTTTAGTGCACAATATGCTTAGGATATGCTGCATGTCAAGGTTTGTAATATTTATTATGCTTTTTTGTTTTTATATTACATATAATAAACAGTGTATCCCTTTATTCCTATAAATATTTTTTTTCTAATTTTGACATATAGACATTTTTTGTAATCGCAGCAAGTGTTAAAATAATCTAGAAACAGATTTTGTTAGTGAACCTAGTAATAATTATGATACCAAAGAATGCTGCAGAGCACCTATGAACTTTTGAGTTAAAAAATATGCCATATGTTTAGGCTATTTTTATACCTTTTTCAAAAATTTTATGCTCCTCGTTTTTTGCAAAAATTAAAATGCTCTATAGCTTCGAACAAAGTCAGCAAAGCACCTCTATTTTATAAAGTTTTTTCTGTAAAAACAGCAACACCATATATTTATGCACTTGAAATATTATATTTTTAAAAATACATGGTGCTTGCTAACCTTCGAAAGAAGCCAGCAGAGCAATTCGGTTTTTTAAAGCTTTTTTCTAAAAACCACACCCCATTTTTAGACTCTTGAAATATTGTAAAACTTTACTAAAAAAATTGCTATTTTTAAATAATACAGGGTGCTTTGTTGGAACAAAGTCAGCAGGACACTTCAGTTTTTTAATTTTTTTTTATATACATAAAAACAACTACTTATGACACATGTTTAGGCTGTTTTAAAATCCTAAAAATGTGGTAAGTACATTTGTTTTCAGAAAAAAACTTTGAAGTCAGCAAGGAATTGCGAATTTTTTTTAAAATGCCAAATTTCGAATATTTTATAATATTGTAGGAGCCAAAAAACGTGGTGTTGTTTAAAAAAAAACTGGGGTGCTCTGCTGGATTCGTTTGAACCTAATAAAGCATCCCGTAATTTTTTATTTTATAATACTCAATAGCCTAAAATGAGACATAGCTGTTTAAACAAAAAATTGTATTTTTAAAAATAGCAATTTTTTTCGAAAAGCTCTATAATATTTCAAAAATGTGAAAATGTGGTGAGATTGTTTTTTTTTTAAGTTTTGAACATCCGAGGTTCTTTACTGAATTCGTTCAGAGCTAGTAAAGCTCTGCTCGTCTTGTTACATAAAATAAAGGCATTTTGTAGCTGGTTATATAGTTATTTTGTAACTGCATATCTAACCCTTTTATTTTTTTCAGTTGGTTGTAAATATGTGGCTTCATAGAAGAAGTGAGGAACCATCTGTAACATCTATTCAGTGTTATTGGAAAGGCTCTAATTTATCAAAATGCGTAAATATTGATGTACACTTGGCTAGATTGTTAAAGAAACCTCTTCATCCACTACAGGAAAATAAATCAGTACTTTTATATTCTTAGGATTTGTATATATATTTTTTATTTGTAAATAAATTGTTTTTTACTTCATTTTTCTCATTTTTTATTAAAAGATTAATAAATAAAATTTTCACAGATTTTTATATTTTTGTTTGTAAACAATAATTGAAGAGTTTTTATTAAAAATCACCAATGTTAATAATAATAATAATAATAATAATAATTTAAGTCAATATTATTCTTTCTCCTTTTTTAAAGCTACTATCAATAAAGGTATTACTTTAGCTTGACCTATGATCAATTTTTAAATTTTGTGATATATTTGTTTCAACAGAAAAAAAATTATAACCCTTTGACATTGGTTGTTTTTACTTAGATTTTCATAAAAAATAAACGGAACTGCAAACATGTTTTACTATCGTAATAACGAATAGCAACATTAAATTTTTTTTTCACATTTATCACTGTTGTCATTTTCATAAAGGATTGATAAGAAAGCACACTTTCTGGTTTTTTGAAAAAGGTAGCAAGAATTGTGATATTTTTAAATTTATCACCAGTGATACCACATGTAGTTACCCGATTTATTGGAATATATAGACTTTGCTACCACATTCAACTGAACTTGGTTGTTTTTAATATTTATCACTGTGACATAGGCGTTTTTGTCAAAATGTTTCATTTTAAACTGCTGTAAATAGGTGCCTTTGTTTTGGTAGTTTTAGTCCTAAAAAAATCTATGAATATACAGGTACTCATTCCTCTTTGATTTGTTCGAAAAGTTAAAATTTTATAAAAAATTACATTGGCTGTTTAAAAACTCATTATAATCCCTGAAATGTGATAATTAGGTAAATTAAATTAAAAAAAAACAAACAAAAAAAATTTATTAAATTAATATTTACTCTTACAAAATAGCTTCTTGTAAGTTAACAAGCAATTATGCAGATATTACTAAGTAAATGTACTTGCTTAAAATTCACACACGAATGTGGTTTTAACTTGTTAAATTAACTAACCCTTCTTATAACTCTTTCCACATGTATTCTTAGAGATGCTATTCTTTTACTTAATTGTACATCTTCTGGAGAACTTTTTTCATTCTGTGATACACTAGGTGTGGCTTTACTAAAGTGCATCCCATGTTTTCAAGTAGCTAAATATTCTGAAACCCCTATCTGCCATTATATGGGATCCAGGAACCAGTTTGTTTAAATACCCACATTTTTCTATTATTTCTTTATCACTAGTTCTTCCACAAAATGATGAATAAATTCGGTATCTTCAAAACTTACAGGAGATTCTGCATTTTCTTCCAGAAGGGTTTTTAGGTTATACACCTAAGAATTTATAGTAGCCTCATTTTCAATTTCCTGAAGGGGACAATTAGCAGAAATTGCTGCCACATCTTGATAATCCGGTGTATTTTTATTAAAAATTTACGAGAAACATCGCTAGTAGAAGGTTGATTTTCTTCTTTCCAAATTTCTAGGAACACTAATAAATATTTTTGAAGATGAATGTGAATCATTATCACATTCTGGAACAAAACACTTTTTCGTAGTCATAATATTTATAAAAAGTACAAAATTAAACACTCAAATTTCAAATAAATTCTTGATCGAGACACTATGATGACAGATGCCATACACAGTGCTGCCATTTTGCCATTTTCTGAATTATTAAGTGACTTTTAAAACAATGAAACTTTAAATATGGGAAAAGTTTAAACAGAAATAATACTTTCGAAAAACATTTGATATTATATATTTAAAAGATATTTGTTTAACGATGTTTTAGAAGTCTATAGGTAAGAAGGAGTACACAAACGAACGTACATCACTTCTCGTAAACCTTCTAGCCGGCAACGTTGTGCGCTAGCTCCTATTGGTCTATTCCCGGTGACGTCATAAATTTTAAAAAGTTCATAACTCCGGCAAATGAATAGATAAAAAAAAATTAAAAAAATGTAGTTTTATTTTTAACTCTACTATTCATAAAAAAAATTTCAAAATTTTTGAACATGCCCCATTCATCATTGAAAAGAATAAATATGAAAATATAGAATGAAGGTAGGGTTGCCACTTCTCCTTTTTTGAACAGGACAGTCCTTTTTTGAAGCAAAATATCCTTCTGACTTTTAAAAGCTTAAAATGTCCTTTTTACGGCAAATGTCCTCTTTTTCTACGACCTACGACAAAAGTCTTTTTTGACTAAAAGCACATATTTTTGGAAGGGACATGAGCTGAGGACCTTCTTTTTAGAAGCTCGGTACTAACACGAGGAGGATTTCTGTCGTTCTTTCGTTCACTAGAAGGACGAGGACTTTTTGTATACCAGAGCCCCTGTCAGCATCGTAGTCCTTTTTTCACTTTTCAAAAATGAAGTCAGGTCCAGGATATGACTTTAATTGGATGATACGATTAAGTATGTGACTATGTTTGGAAATAGTTTAAGAGGAAACAGAAAAAGTGTTATAATTACCCAAATATTACACAAAATATTAAAAATCAACGCAAGATGTTACAAAGGTTAATGTTTGGCTTTAATTTTTATATTGATTAAAGCATGCTATCTCACCACGTTAAGGTTAAATCACAAGAGAAGGCAAACAGGAACAATACTATGTTCCAATCACTAAATTAACCCCTGGACACAACAAATCTCGATACTAATAGCGAGCAAAAAAAGCCTTTAGGTAAATGTAACTCTTGACATAATTCCTGTACGGATAGCCTTAAGATTTGGCAACAATCCGGAAGTTAATATACAGGGCGTTTCATGATATATGCGCAGGACTTCAGGAAGTGATAGCTCGTCCAAAAATATGAAAAAACGTTTCTATTAACTTACCCTCTAAAATGCACCATTTTCGAGATACAGGCTGTTGAAATTGAAAAAAAAAATGTCTACGCCACTGGAAAAAGTACGGTTTTGAGACGCCCATTTGAACCGCCAATGTTTTCTACACAAAAAAGTTACTCTTGGTAATACGCTCTAAAGTCGACCGTTTTCGAGAAAAATCAAATTTTAATGTTGAAATACATGGTCATACATACTTAATGAAACAAAATTTGATTTTTCTCTTACTTTTTCCAGTGACGTAAAATTTTTTTTTTCAATTTCAACACCCTGTATCTGGTGAATTTTAGAGGGTAAGTTAATAGAAACGTTTTTTCATATTTTTAGACGAGCTATCACGTCCTGAAGTCCTGCGCTTATATTATGAAACACCCTGTATAACACCCATGTATAAAAAATCTGTCAGAAGTCCAAGTTTGGCTCTAATGAAAAAGTTATTACAGCTACGGAGGCGATTTTGGAGGAGCAACCGTCCCACTTCCATTTAGAGGGGTTAAGAAAACTGAAGAAGCGGTATGATAAATGTGTCAGCTTGAGAGCAGAGTACGTTAAATAAAATATATTTCATATTTCGCTAGCACTTTTATTTCTATGTAAAGCCAAGTACTGATAAAACATAACTTTGTGCTGTCACAATGTAATGAGACGTATACTATAATTTTAAATGTGAATATTAGAGGTGCCTATGATTTATATTAATAACTTTTTCTTGAATCTCCTAAGATAACGGAGATTTAAAACTTTATTGGAGGTTTGGGACACCCTGTATAAACAAAACTTGAATTAAAATATTTCTGTACAAATGTGACCTAAACAATTTAATTTAAAAAATCTGATGTGTCCAACACATGACTTTCCTATCTAGTTATTACAGACTTTTTCCGGTTATTTTGTACAACGTATTGCAGCATCTCTATAAATGTTTAGAGGATAAACTAAATATATACATTGTCCACATACATCTACCGCAAAGCATTTTTCTATAGATATTCATTGAAAATGAAAATACTGAAAAATTTAAATTTAGCACTTTTCCTACAATTTTTCCATTACGGTCCATTTTAAAAAAATCATGTATGAACAAATATTATAGAGATCGATATCGCAAACAACTTTTATTTCAACAATTTTCATAAAAATCAGAATTTTGCACATTTTGTCAAATTTTTCGAATACGGACCATTTCAGGAAATTTTTACATAAAGCAAAAATTATAGATAATATTAGAAGTAACTTTTATTTGAACAATTTTTTTCTCCAAACATAACAGATATATTCCATAAAATATAAAAACGGCCTCCCATAAAGTACCCCCCCAGATGTTCCGACTTTGTCCAAAATCTAATCATTTCACGTCAGGCCGAAATAAAACTTAAGTTTAAAATTTAATGTTTTTTTCTTTATCCGTTTTTGAGTTTTCTTCAAATTTTGAAATTTACACATTTTCTCAAATATCTTGAATACGGTCCATTTTAGAGAAATTATCTATAAAATAAAAATTATAGAGAATTATATTACAAACAACTTTTGTTTGAACAATTTTTATAAAAAAAATATTTTTTTACATTTTGTCAAATTTCGCGAATACGGACCATTTTAGGAAAATTTTGTATATAACAAAAATTATAGATAATAAAATAAGAAGTAACTTTCATTTGAAGAATTTTCTTCCCCAAACGTAAATAACAGATATATTCTATAAAATATAAAAATGACCACCTATAAAGTACCCCCCCAGATGTTCCGACTCTGCCCAAAATCTAATCAGCTCATTAGACGCTGGAACAAAGCTTAAGTTTGAAATTTGGTGTTTTTCCGTGTATCGGTTCATGAGTTATGCGTTATACAGACACACACACAGACACACAGACACACACACACACAGACATCATCGCGAAAATAGTCAAAACGGATTCAGGGGACCTCAAAACGTAAAAATCCGTCAAAAACTCGAGGTCGAAAAAAATCATGATTCCTATACTTTCCTTATATCTGTATACAGATAGGAAAGTAAAAATTATGAAAAAAAATAACATAATAACCATAACATTAAATCACAAAAAGTATAAGGTCTTAATTATACCAAATGTACATTTTTATCGTGTTATCTTCATTTTTCGAATATATGTGATGTAATCTAATATTTTCATCTGATATACTCATTTCTGTAAGTGCTACGCTTATCATGTTAACAAGATGTTAGAATTGATGCAGCTTGATATTATAATTAAAAATCTAATAAATTGGGAATATTATGGAAAGTGATGACACCTTTTATAGATGTTATGAATATATTAATAAATATTTAATGCCTTATATGCTGATTTCGATTTTAAATAGAAATATATTTATCGATATGAGTTCTGGGTTAATTCAGGTTTTAATTCGTTAAAAACAAAAATAAAAAACAGAATTAGCACAAAACTAGACCGCTATACAATTACCCATATTGTATGTTATTTTTAAAAATGATTAAGTCCTTACGTGATTTCAAAGTGACACAAATTTAACCTTTAAAATATCCAATTTGAGATCTAATGTTTCTAAAAAAAATTTTTTTTTCAGCTAAAGTTATACATTTTTACTTTCCTATCTGTATACAGAGAAGGAAAGTATAGGAATCATGATTTTTTTCGACCTCCAGTTTTCGACGGATTTTTACGTTTTGGGGTCCCCTAGATCCGTTTTGACTATTTTCGGGATGATGTCTGTGTGTGTTGTGTGTGTTGTGTGTGTTGTGTGTGTTGTGTGTGTTGTGTGTGTTGTATGTGTGTGTGTTGTGAGTGTGTGTGTTGTGTGTGTATATTGTGTGTGTGTTGTGTGTGTTGTGTGTGTGTGTGTGTTGTGTGTGTGTGTGTGTGTGTGTGTGTTGTGTGTGTGTGTGTGTTGTGTGTGTGTGTGTGTGTGTTGTGTGTGTGTGTGTGTGTGTGTGTGTGTGTGTGTGTTGTGTGTTGTGTGTTGTGTGTGTGTGTGTGTTGTGTGTTGTGTGTTGTGTGTTGTGTGTTGTGTGTTGTGTGTTGTGTGTTGTGTGTTGTGTGTTGTGTGTTGTGTGTTGTGTGTGTGTGTGTGTGTGTGTGTGTTGTGTGTGTTGTGTGTGTTGTGTGTGTTGTGTGTGTTGTGTGTGTGTGTTGTGTGTGTGTTGTGTGTGTTTGTGTGTGTGTGTGTGTGTGTGTGTATGTCTGTGTGTATCTGTATCCACCATAACTCATGAACCAATACAAAGAAAAACACCAAATTTTAAACTTAAGCTTTATTCCGGCGTCCAATGAACTGATTAGATTTTGGGTAGAGTCGGAACATCTGGGGGGTACTTTATTGGTGGTCATTTTTATATTTAATGGAATATATCTGTTATTTACGTTTGGAGAAGAAAATTCTTCAAATAAAAGTTACAATATTTTTATCAATATTTTTTTTTCTATAACAAATTGTCCTAAAATGGTCCGTATTCGAGAAATTTGACAAAATGTAAAAAAAATAATTTTTCATAAAAATTGTTCAAATAAAATATAATAATATAATTCTCTATAATTTTGATCTTATACATAATTTCTCTAAAATGGACCGTATTTGAGATATTTAAAAAAATGTGTAAATTTCGAATTTTGAAGAAATCTTAAAAACAGATAAAGGAAAAAACATTAAATTTTAAACTTAAGTTTTACTTCAGCTTAACGTATAATGATTAGATTTTGGACAAAGTCGGAACATCTGGGGGGGGGGTACTTTATGGGAGGCCGTTTTTATATTTTATGGAATATATCTGTTATTTATGTTTGGAGAAGAAAATTGTTTAAATAAAAATTACTTCTAATATTATTATCTATAATTTTTGTCATATGCCAAATTTTCCTGAAATGGTCCGTATTCGAGAAATTGGACAGAATGTTCACAATTCGAATTTTTAAAAAAATTGTTAAACTAAAAGTTATTTTCGATATCGATCTCTATAATTTTTGTTTTTACATGATTTTTCTAAAATGGACCGTAATAGAGAAATTGCAGGAATAGTGCTAAATTAGGAGGGAAAGCCCACTCATGCGACACGTCGCGCGCGACTGATCGCGAGGCATCGCGCGCGGCAATACTTTAGATGTTTTTAAATGACTCAAAGCCCATTAACGCGGTTCTGTCGCGTGGTCGCACGCGGCTGAAAATTAGAAATGACAAGCCCTCGATTTTCCTGCCGCACGCGGCCAGCGTTATCATGGATTCATATGGAGCATCACTCATACAAACGTCAAGTCGCGTGCGAAACGCCAGTTGAGAGTTGGAGTTTCCTGTTAACTTTTCCACAGTTCCAGTAAAAAAATGTCCGACAGTTGTATTGATATAGATGAATTTATATCCGATATTCAAGACCGACCTCAACAGTTAATTGAAATAAAATAGCGAAAAAAATATTTGTTCGGGAATCTGCGCTAACAGTTCGTCAAATGATACTACTCTCATTCTGAAATATTTGAAGAACTTATCCTCGTGTTGATGTAAATCCTTATGTAATAAATTAAATACGCCTTTTACATAAGGGTCTATAAGGTACCTACGTCGTTTCAATTTTTTCCGCCGACGAACAGAATAAAACAACACCGTTACTACTTCCACCTCTATTTTGATACTAAACGTCTGTGTCGCTGCTTGCCGTCTGTTAAAAATCGCACCTAAAAAATTGCATGCGGCAGGTCGCGCGCGACATGTCGCGTGAGTGGGTTTTCCCTCTCAAATTTTTCAGTATTTTCGTTTTCAATGAATATCTATAGAAAAATGTTTTGAGTTATATGTATGTGGAAAATATATATATTTAGTTTATCCTCTAAACATTTATAGAGGTGCTGCAATAGGTTGTACAAAATAACCGGAAAAAGCCTGTAATAACTAGATAGGAAAGTCATGTGTTGGACACATCAGATTTTTTCTATACGGTAAATCGCCAGACGTATCGGGATCGTCCATAAAATAAATAGTTAAAGCCTCGTTTTCCTAGCTGTTTATATCGTACTGCGTATGACGCTGGTGTAATATTCCCAACACTGCTTAACTTAACGCAGCCTTCCTATTTCCTTATATTAACAAGCTCACCTTGACTATGTCTTTTTTACTTTAACAAAGTACTTATTATTAATACTTCTTTTTCTCGCAGCTCAATTGTGATGAGATTTAGAACTCTTTTTCTCATAATATTATTATTACTAGCTATTTTATTTTATTGAAAACCTGCATGTATTGCCAACTTGTTGATGTCATTTTTATTATTTAATTCATCCTATCAATATACAGGAGTACAGTAATTTATTCGTAGATAGTACCTAAATTATACATTTTATCCTTCTTAATTGTAGTATTTTTAACCCAAACTGGTTAGTTTTTGAATAATTGTACAAACTCACCTAAAAAAGATCATTGTACCGCTACGAGTTCGCTTATATGTTTACCTTTTTACCTCAAAAATAATAATTAAGGAGCCAATTTCGACGAGTCTGTTTGCTTCTTACCTCGATTAATTAGTCATGTTTATTTTTGTTAATGTTATTGTTAAGCTGTCAAACATGCTAATCTACAAATAGGTTATTTTTGACGTGAAGTCAGTTGACTAAACATTATAACACAGTATATTTGCGTTAGATGTCATATAAGTCTTGTTCCGATGTTCAATGCGTGTAAGATTTTTCCGATCAGCTTTTGGATCGATTTTTGTCAGGAGATCAATTTTCAGAATTGTTTTATTGTACATAGATAGTTTTTAGATTTCTTGGTAATCTGTTAGTTTAGTAAGTGGTTCCTAAGACATGTCGGTAAATGATTGGTTCTTTAAGGATTATTTTTTGTTCACACTTGGTTTTCTCATGTCAAGGCTGTAGGTAAGACAACGTGGCCAGTTTCTTGGTTGTCTTTTTCGAGGTTTGAAAGAACATTTTAATTATCATCGGGGAAAAAAACTTGATGTATATGATCAGTCGACTCTTCTGAAGTTCATTAGATTTTGCCTCAAATATAGTTGGAAAAGTATGGATATTTAAGAAATTTTTGAGGTAAATTGATAACCCGCTTACGGGATTTTTGTCGACATAAAATTGTAAGTTAATCTGCATTACAGTTTTATTGCATAAAAGTGACTTCTTCAAGTGTAGTTGCTGCTGGACTGATGCTTCTTTCTTCCAAACTTTTGAAAGTTGTCAGTTGGACCCTTTACGAGAGGGTTTACCTCTAGTATTTCAATCAAGGGTTCACTTGTAGATTCAACCTAAAGGTTTGCTCCTGAGTTCAATTGTGGGGACATATTACACTGTTTTACCAGAACATTGGTTCATATACAGTACTTATTATTTTGTATTAGACATAACCGAACATTCGGCAACTTCGAAATCTCCGCTATCGCTATGTTCTCAGTTCGGCTGATACCCCACCACCATATCTTCTAATTTTTGTCGACAAATAGCTGTTGGCTTGTTGCCATTTTATTAAATTGTATACTAGTCGTATGCCTAACACGAAAAAATAAGCATACGTATTTGTGGTCCCTTGGTTTATTAGCCACCTGACCTGACTATTGTAAGATGTAGTTAATCAACAATGCTCCACTCCAAGGATCAGTTTTGGGACCTTTTCTATTTCTAATTATAACTAAACGGGGAGTCGAGCAGTTTACAATTTTTTACTGATGATGCTCAAATTATACATCGCTTTAAGCCACAAGTTGAGATTTGAGCTGAGACTAGAATGAACCAAGATCTTGCCGACATTGTTTACTACATAATCAATTATTTTGCAACTTAACTAAGGTATAATGATTGTTGTTGTCTCTGTTGATGTTGATGGATTTGTGACAGATTTTTCTGTGGCTGTGGGAAGATGTGATTGTCCTAAGGGCATAGATCTGTGGTAAAGGCGGGTGGTTCAACGATTAGTTCCTTCTTTTTATTTATTTACCTATAGTTATTCGATTTAATCTTTATAATTAGTGACAAAAAATATTCGACATTACAAAAAAATACAGTAAAAAGCACCTAGATGGTCGGCAGTAGTTTTTTTTTATTCAAAAATTAACTAAAGAAATTATAAAAAAATAACTTCTCTACTTTTGATTAACTTAAACTCTTTTAAAATGTCATCTGTATTAATGTGAAGAGGTTGAATGGTGTGTACACACTAGGTAATAAGAAATGAAGCGAGAAGGTATTTAAAGTGTGTAATAATAATTCGTCTGAGCGCTTTCGGCCTCTTAAGCCATCATCCAAAGACTCTATAAGAGAAAAACGGAGCTGTTACAATACAACAAACTCTATCATTACTAAAACATAGAATAAAAAACTTTGTACACTTACTCGTCAAAAAAACTTTAGAAGGAACATCAAGAAACTAAACTAAATTAATAAGGGACAGCAACTGACTAGTCCCAAGTCTCCACCATAGCTTGCAGCTTAAATAATTCAAAATCCAAACCAAAATTTAGTAACTGACCCAATGCAAAATGTGAGATTTTAAGAAAGTGGAGGTTCATCCGTCCATGCAGAACTAAACCATGCTGATACGGAGAACGAGGAACTGCTAATCTTCCACTTGAAGGAGGCAAGAGTTAGCCAATTAATTTCGTGAGGCAAGTTGGAATACAAAAAGTTACGAACAGGCTTTTTTTTAAACCAGCAACCATCTTAGCAATACGCCAAAACAGCATTAGTGACAATTGACATTTGACAATGAAGTTGTCAAGAACAATGCTTATTTTAAAATTTTGTTTAGGTTCTACAACTGGTTCACCTACATGTTAATAATCATAAAGTTTTGTTCAAATCCTTCGACGAAAACTGGGTAAGATCAAATAAACAAAAAGCTGACATCTTTGCAGATCATATCGAAACAATTTTTCAACTAAATGAAATACGAGGACTCAATTTATTAAAACAAGAGAACACAAACAGTAGAAATTTCTAAGATAACGCCTAAAGGAAATCAAAGAAAATATCAATTCTAAGAAAGCACCCATGTACGATGTGATTACAGGTGAAATACTTAGGCAATTGCCAAGAATAGCTGTGGTTAAACTTACTAATATAATAAATGCTGTATTTCGACTAGAGCTGGTACCTGGCATCTGGAAAGTCGCTGAAATTATAATGATACCCAAACCTGGAAAATCAACTAATGAGTAGATAAATAAACTACTTCTTTCCTCAACGGTCACCATCAATTCCATAAGAAAAGAATTTGAAGAAGTCCAATAATATAGAAATCAATTGATCGATTACAAAACCACCTGTGAATTTAGACTAACAAATGATGATGATCAACAAGAAGAAGTATTAAAATACACACAAAATTCCACCAGTAAAAGAAGTAGAAACTTTAACTTTCCAAAACTGGAATTGGAATATTAAGCAATGGCTAGGTATCTGGGAACAATTTAGAAAAATATCCTCCAAGGGCATTAGTAGCAAGTTTCCCACCTCATGAAGCCAATTATGTTAAGGTTATTGAACAGTTAAAGACCATATTTGCTAGAGATGATATGCTTAATGAGGTATACGTTAGGGAATTGCTAAATGTAGTTCTAACACAAGATAATGTTACCGCTAATAGAATCAGCACTAGATTCGACATAGTGGACCTACCCTTCATAAATCCATCCGTGTTGGTATTGCGATAATGAACTAGAAAGATGTCTAGATAAGTATGTATGAATAATGATTTCAAATACTTTGGAGAAATTACAAAGTATGCTAACAGGTCTATAGTTGTCAAGATCATCTTTGGTTCCCTTTTTATAAACTGGTGTAACGCGAGACAATTTCCATAGATCAGGAAACATGGCTGTTTTCAATATTAAATTAAAAATAGTACACAGTGGGGTTGAAAGAATGTTTACGCAATCTTTAATGAAGAAGGAAGGAATATAATCAGGTCCCATTGTCATTTCTGGCTTTAATCCTTTTATAGCGTCTACTACTTCTTTATCAGATAAATGATTTATAGATAAAATAGGTAAATTAACAGAAGTTGATTAAACAGATGCGATAGTACGTGTTGGTAATGAAAAATGCTCTGCAAATGCCTGCACAATATCTAATGGATTATCCAATTGAATAATTTGTATTAAAAAATAAGGGCTATTTTTTAATAATTATTATATTAATTTTAAGGATGTTAGATAGACGAAACGTGGGTTAAAAAGCATTTATTTTTAAAAAAATTAACATTTTTATAAACTATTATTATTAAACAAAATTTCAACAATATTAAATATAAGATAACAACTTTGCTAATTAATTAAACAACGAACTCGATGTTTTCGCTGAGTTGCAATTTTCAGGTTCGCCGACCAGAAACGTTCTAATTTTAACTGTTTAATTTATGGTGAAATAAATTAAACTTTGATGTACAGGATGTTATTTTATTATGTTCTGATTGAACACCAATACATCATTATTAATTTGTACTGAAGATGGAAAGCTTCAGGAGTTCTTAAAAGAGTTTATATATGTCTAAAATTTCTGAGGGTTTTCCTGAATATTATTTTCTATTCTTTCAGCATATTGAGAATGTGCAAGCTTAACGGTTAACATTAGTACGTGCGGATTTGAATGTATTTAAAGCCTCAAGAGAACCTGTAGACTTAAACCGACAATGAGCTTTATCTTTTTGTTTGATCATTTTGATTATATACCCATTAAACCATGGAGGATAATATATAGATTTGGCTGGACTCTTATATCTAAAAGAAGGAGGCAAAGCTTGGATTGTTTTATTTACCTGTGCAGTATACAGAGCGGTACATTTTGAATTGGTAAAATCACTTTCAACTGATAGTTTTATAATGCCTTTAAGATCCAGAGTTTCAACTGTATATACGGATAACGACTCCAATTTTGTAGGTGCCAGTAATCTTTTTAATCAAATAGACTGAACTAAAAATCATCGAATATACAAATATAAAGCAAATCAAATGGATTTTCAATCCACCTACTGCCTGTTAGTGGGAAGGATGGTGGGAGATTTTGGTCAGACTAGTCAAGGTTATACTTCGAAGAAATTTAGGAAGAGGTTCATTTAATTATGAAGAGATAATGACAATTTTGTGTGACACAGAAGCCATTATCAATGCACGACCTTTTACATACCTTTCCGAAGAAGACAACTTTATTCCCCTAAGTCCCTTTATCTTCCTAAATGATACAGGGAGTAGCTGTGAAGTGCCTGATTTGGACCCTATTGATCGAACATATTTGTTAAGCGTTAAGCGTTAAGCGAAGAAAGTTCGAGACAACATTAGACAACGATTCAGAAGAGAATACGTTGATCAAAGAAAACAAAGGTTGGTGATGTAGTTTATGTAGCAAAAAAACGTGGAGATTGGCCTTTAGGAAAAATAATTGAGGTATATCCAGGAAAAGATGAAGTGTCCAGAGTAGCTAAAGTAAAAACTATGAATGGGAACCTGATTCGGCCATTTTAGAGGTTATTTCCACTCGAAATATGTGAAACAGATTCTCATGGGTTAAAAACACGTTATCTAGTAAACCATTCAAATTTAGAAGAAACAGTGGCAGAAAATTCACAACACAAAAAAGAAAAAAATAGGGAAAAGAGAGGCGGAAATCAGACAAGATGAGAAATGCAAAAAAGAAAAACCTAAAGAAGCATATACCAGATCCGGAAGACTTTCAAAATTACCAGTTTGTTATGGAATTGATAATTGATTATTCGCCATTTTCGTTTATTTTTTAATCTTGGAAAAGGGGGAAGAATGTAGGAAATACAGTAATTTATTATGTTAATTTGTTAATAGTTTTATATTCAGAAACAAAATCACTCTGTAGAGTAAAAAATGTAAGAACTGATTAATTAATTTTTATAAAAAGCCATAACGTATGTTCCCATCTTTACCCCTTATCAACAGTCTAGATAAATACTTAACTACTGCAACAATTTTTTGTAAAACATCGTACTAATATTTTTTCTAATTCTAAAAGTCGCAAATTTTCATTATAAACTGTTGACTTTGATTTTATAATCTAATTAAATTTACTTAAGTTTGTAAAAGTATTATGTAAAAAATTACGGTGTTTTTTCCGAGAATCTTACAACTGAAACAAAATGAAGAGTTTTTTGATTTTGAACAAACCAGCCATTCTCTTTGTGCTTGCTCCCCGTTGGAGAGTTGTCTCACAAATTCTTTATTCGAAAATCTTCTGCCAATGTTAATGGCATGAAATTTTTTTAAATCCAAAGTTTTAACAAAAAATTCAAGGTCTTTCCCTCCTAAATCTTGTTTTTACTTCACAAATATCGATTTTTCTTAAATACTTCTATCCTTGCTAAATCTTTACAACTCATCCAATACATATAAATTGTGTTTTGTTGTTAAAATTCTTTTCCACTTCATCAATGCTTTTTTATATTCTTCGCTAATCGTTAATTAATAAGAGACGCTAAGAAAAGGTGTGTGTTCTAATTGCGCGGGAATCAATCGCCAATTATGGAAGTATTTATTGACCAGACGAACCGTCAATTATGAATAATATTATTACACTTCTAAAAGAACCAGTTTCTCTTACAGACAATCACGCGAAGGTCGTTTTTTTTGTGCCAACGGAATTTCAGTTTTTCTCTATCCTGATTTGGGTCCTTAACCTCTAAAAGGAAATTAAGTTATTTATAGTAAATGAATCGGAGCAAGTCTGCACTTAAGTTTGATACCTAATCGCAGAAGGACTTTGACCCCAAGATATCTTTTTTTTTGGAAGTTGAATTTTTTTAATAATTTCTTGACTTAGAAATAATAAAAAATTTGGTTATAAAAATCAACCTGATTGAAAAACTTCTTGAAAGTTTAATACGACCTACTGTAATCCATGTAAAACTAGGATGAAAAGGCATCAAAGTAAGTACATCTACAAGTTAGCAGTATATACCTAGAGCTAGTAGTGTGTTAAATGACCTATTTCATTACTCACTCTAGTCTTCAAACCCAGATATGAACCTGGGACCTCTTGCATGATAGCTTAGCAGGTTCACTTATTGTGTATCGATATCTGCAGTCAAGTCATGCTCAACACAGTTAGTAGTTGTATGAGTGACCATTTTAATGAAAGTCGGTGTATATCCAAACAAACTGTTCGTTGAATTACATATCACTATGTAGGTAGTTTAGGATATTTTTTAAGTTTGTTAAATTTAAAAAGTAGGTACATAGATGACAAGGGGGGTATTAAAATTATAGTTAAGTTATTTATAATCTATACACATACTTATATTGTACTTGAAATTTTCAAGAATGGTTTCTTGTTTTTGTTTAATAACTCATTTCTGATATTTTTAATTTCTAATTGAAAATATCAACTTCTATCATGTTGTCTCCTTTATCATAATCGGCAAGACTTCGATGACTGGTCTATAACTAGCGGAATTAAAGTCGAGATAGGAAAGCGAAAATGCTTATTAATTTATCCACATTATGAAATTGTGGACTCTGTAATTCGAAGAGTGCGAAATTCCTCTTCAATGTTACCGCGGAAAACAGGTAAACAATATCATTATTGGAATACCTTAAGCAGAGAAAGGTGTGCATAAGTAGATTTTTTTATTCTACGAGGGTTGAACGATTTATTCTGTTTCGACACCATCTTCATGGGTAAACGCTTTAAATAGATTATCCAGATGGTCTATTGTTGTAAAACGAATACCATATTAATTATTTGATAGTTCTTCTAAACACAATCTTCACAGTTTTCCGTATTAAGTATATTATAGTAAATCACTGTAAATAAAATTCTTTTAGTAAATTGTCATTTCAGAATGTTTAATACTTACTCCAGGTTGTTGCAAAACGTTTAGGTATTAATTTTATTATTAGTTGAAATTTTTTCTTGGACATCTTCTTCACAGAATTTCATTTTTAGTACATCGTTTAGGTAGTCCAGGTGTCCACATCGTTGTAAAATTCTAAAATATTAGTTATTCGCCAGTTTTTCTGGACACCATCTTCGTAAGTTATCACCTTAAGTACATGTTCCAGGTGGTATTGGACATCATCTTCAGAGGTCTTCGTCTTTAGTACATCCTTCAGGTTGTCTAGGTGTCCCCATCGTTGCAAAATTCTAAAATATTATTCGTCAGTTTTTCTAGACACCATCTTCGTAGGTTATCACCTTAAGTACATTTTCCAGGTGGTCCTTGGTATCAATTGTTCTTAAACCGATACAATAATAGTTATTTAAATAATTTTTCTGGACGTCATCTTCATAGGTTTTCATATTATGTATATCCTTCTGGTAGTTTACGTGACTAAATCATTGTAAATAATTTTTTTTTTAATAAATTATGCCATTTAAAAATATTTAATATTTATTCCCGGTTTTTGCAAAATTTTAAGGCATTCATTTTAATAATACCTTACTTTTTTATGGATATCATCTTCATAGATGTTCATTTTTAGTACAACCTTCAGGTAGTTCAGGTATACACATCGTTGCAAAATTGTTAACTGTTAATCATCAGTTTTTGTGGACATCATCTTCGTGGGTTACCGCCTTTAGTACATTCTCCAGGTGGTCTTGGTATTAATTTTTAAACCGGTACAGTATTAATTATTTAATAGTTTTTTTGACATCATCTTCATAGTTTTTTATATTAAATATATCTTTTTGGTAGTTTACGTACTAAATCATTGTAAACAATTTCTTTTTTCTATTAAATTTTGTCATTTCAGAACGTTTATTATCTTACTCCAGGTTGAAGTAAACGATTAGGTATTTATTTTAATAATAACTGACTTTTGTCATTTCTGAATGTTTATTATCTTACTCCAGGTTGATGTTAACATTTAGATATGCATTTTAATATTACTTGACTTTTCTTCTGCACATCATCTTCATAACTGGTTATTTTTAGTACATTCTTCAAGTAGTCCAGGTTGCAAAATTGTTATATATTTGGTATTTATTAGTTTTTCTGGACACCATCTTCATGGGTTACCACCTTAAATACATTCTCCAGGTTATCTTGGTAATAATTATTGTTAAACCGATACGGTATTAGTTATTTAATAGTTTTTCTGGACATTGTCTTCATAGTTTTTCATATAAGTACATCCTGGTATTTTACCTAGATCATTGTAAACACATATTTGTTTTTCTATTAAATTATATAATTTCAGAATATTTAATATCTCACTCCAGGTTGTTGTAAACGTTTAGGTATTCATTTTATTCATAGATTTTTATTTTTTGTACATCCTTCAGCTAGTCCAGGAGTAGACATCGTTACAAAATTGTATAATATTAGTTAATCATCAGTTGTTCTGTACACTATCCTCATGGGTTACCTTAAGTACATTCTCCAGGTGGTCTTGGTATCAATTTTTAAACCGATACAATATTAGTTATTTATTATTTTTTTTAGACATCATCTTCATAGTTTTTCATATTAATATTAAGTGCATCCTTCTGGTAGTTTACGTATCTAAATCATTGTAAGCAATTATTTTTTTTTCTAATAAATTATGTCATTTCTGAATGTTTATTATCTTATTCCAGGTTGATGTAAACATATAGGTATTCATTTTAATAATGCTTGACTTTTCTTCTGGACATCATCTCCATAGCTGTTCATTTTTAGTACAACTTTCAAGTAGTCCAGGTGAACATATCGTTGAAAAATTGTTAAATATTCGGTATTTATTAGTTTTTCTAGACACGCTCTTCATGGGTTACCACCTTAAATACATTTTCCAGGTCTTAATATCAATTATTGTTAAACCGATACAATATTAGTTATTTAACAGTTTTTCTGGACATCATCTTCATAGATTTTTATTTTGTATATCCTTCAGCTAGTCCAGGTGTCCACATCGTTGCAAAATTGTTAAATACTACTTATTAATCTGGACACCGTCTTCGTGGACTACCACTTTAAGTACATTCTCCACGTGGTCTGGCTAACAATAATTGTTGCTACATCGATACAATACTAGTTATTTGACAGTTTTATGGACACCATTTTTATAGGTTTTCATATTAAGTACATCTTTCAGGTGGTTTACGTGTCTACATCGTTATACAAACTTATTATTTTTTTTTTCTATAAAATTATGTCTCATTTCAGAATATTTATTATTTATCCCAGGTTGTTGAAACACGTTTAGATATTCATTTTCTAATTACCTGACATTTTTTTCTTATCATTATTTATACATTTTTATTTTTAGTACATCATTCAGATGGTCCAGGTGCCCATATAGTTGCGAAATTGCTAAATATTAGCTATTAACCATTTTTTCTGGACATCATCTTCCTAGATTACCGCCTTACGTATATTATTCAGCTGGTCTTGCTATCAATTATTGTTAAACTAATAAAATATTAGCTATTAGACAATTTTTCAGAATAACATCTTCATAGTTTTTCGTTCATACTTCAGGTGATTTGGGTGTCTACATTATCGTAAAAATAGTTTCTTTAGTAATTTCATGGCCAATCTCTTTAAAGACTTTCTGTAGGCCTCCTATGTATCTGTATCATTATAAAACTATAATAATAAATGTTTTAAAGGCTGTTTTGGACACCATCTTCATTGTTATTTTTTTTTTCGGAATTACTAAGTAGATAATTATGTACATTTCTCTAAGCGAAAACATTTAAGTTCGCACCTCAATGTCTCATTGCCAATATTAACAGTCTTCCTCCTCAACCTATATCGCGATAGTAAATCCCACGTGAACCACTCCGTCTAATCTAATAAATCAACGTGTTCGCTGACTCAGAACATTCAATTTAAAAACGACAAAATATTAAAATGTTCAGAGTACAGGGAAGTTTAAATCATACAGTAAAAACCATATCATATATTTATTACTTTTAAAACAGACACCTAGACAAACTTCAGGATGTTCTGAAAAAGAAAAACTATGAAGATGGTGTCCAAAAAAATGTCGAATTTTAATATCTGATGGTTTTACAAAAAATCGGAATACCTAGACCACTATGGGAAATTATTTTAAATAGTAAACCATGAAGATGGTGTCCGTCAAAAATTTAAATATTCTACAGAATACGAAAAATACTCGTTAGTATATTTTAAAACTAAAAAACCTCACGTAAATCACCCTGTAGGCTACAAAATTTTATTAGCCGCCGTCTAATCATCCTTGTATGCTAATAGATCCAAATTTAATTCCTAATTTCACAGAAACACGAAAATAAAATACAGGCAATCTTAAATGTCTACCAAAAAATCGGATTTATCCTAGGATTTATCTTAATTACCAAAAACGCTTGTTATAAAGATTTGAATTTCTAATGTATTTTATATATTAACCTTTCGGTTGACCCGCGCATAGCGTGACCAAATCAGATTAATTTTTTCTCTACAAAGATTCCAATAAACAAAATGTTTTCTGTATGTAGGCGTGTGAAAGCTGAACAAGATGTTCCTATTTTTCACCTGTTCGCTTCTGTTAGAAAACCGTCTGAAAGGTTTTACAGAGGGACTTAACTTTATATTATTAATATTATTTAAGTATAATAGCAATACCAATGTCAATTATAATAAATATATAATGTGATGGTTAATTAAGTTCACTTAGAAATTATGTTATGATGATGTCATATAAGTAATAGTTGAGTTTTAAAATAATACGTGCACCTAGATCACCTGGAGGATAGAATTTTAACAGAAAATTATGAAGATGGTGTCCAGAAAAACTGTAAAATAACTAATAATTATTAGTTTTGCAACGTTGTGGATATCTATATAACCAAGAGGATGCAATTATAGTGGTAAACTATGAAGATATGTCCCGAAAAAACTATTTATAAAAAGTTTGCAATAATGTGGCGCTCTAAATTATATGAAACATGCACTTATTACAATAAATTATGAAGATGCTTAGGAAAAATTCTGAATAACGTTGTGGTATACCTAGACCACCTGGTAAATGTTTTTAAGATGCTGACCTATGAAGACGATGTCCATAAAAGCCGTAAAATTATTAAAATTTTAAGTATTAAAACGCTTTTGGAGACCTAGACCTCATGGACGTTGTACTTGAAATGGTAAACTATGAAGAAGGTGCCCATAAAAACCACCGAAGAATTAATAATTAAAGGTTTTATGAGAATGGGTATACCTAGACGACCCCTGTAGGGTCCGTAAAACAGTTAACCATGAAGACGATGTTCAAAAAAACTCTAAAGTAACTAATATTTAATAGTTTTACAACGTTGTGAACATCTATAAAACCAAAAGGATGCAATTAAAGCGGTAAACTTTGAAGACGTGTCCCGATAAAACTATTTTTAAACAGTTTAAAATAATGTGGCACCCTAAATTACATGAAGGACGCACTTAATACAATAAACTATAAAGACGTCTAGGAAAAAATTCTGAATAATGTTGCGGTATACCTAGACCACCTGGCAAATGTTTTTAAGATGGTGACCTATGAAGACGATGTCCATAAAAACCGAAAAACATTTAAAATTTTATGTAATAAAGCGCTTTTGGAGACCTAGACTTCATGGACGTTGTACTTGAAATGGTAAACTATGAAGAAGGTGCCCATAAAAACCGTCGAAGAATAAATAATTAAAGATTTTATGAGAATGGGGATACCTAGACGACCTCTGTAGGGTTCGTAAAATAGTTAACCATGAAGACGATGTCCAGAAAAACTGTAAAATTACTAATATTTAATAGTTTTACAACGTTGTGAACATCTATAAAACCAAAAGGATGCAATTAAAGCGGTAAACTATGAAGACGTGTCCCGATAAAACTATTTTTAAACAGTTTAAAATAATGTGGCACCCTAAATTACATGAAGGACGCACTTAATACAATAAACTGAAAGACGTCTAGAAAAAAATTCTGAATAATGTTGCGGTATACCTAGACCACCTGGCAAATGTTTTTAAGATGGTGACCTATGAAGACGATGTCCATAAAAACCGAAAAACATTTAAAATTTTATGTAATAAAACGCTTTTGGAGACCTAGACTTCATGGACGTTGTACTTGAAATGGTAAACTATGAAGAAGGTGCCCATAAAAACCGTCGAAGAATTAATAATTAAAGGTTTTATGAGAATGGGGATACCTAGACGACCCCTGTAGGGTCCGTAAAATAGTTAACCATGAAGACGATGTCCAGAAAAACTGTAAAATTACTAATATTTAATAATTTTACAACGTTGTGAACATCTATAAAACCAAAAGGATGCAATTAAAGTGGTAAACTTTGAAGACGTGTCCCGATAAAACTAATTTTAAACAGTTTACAATAATGTGGCACCCTAAATTACATGAAGGACGCACTTAATACAATAAACTATAAAGACATCTAGGAAAAAATTCTGAATAATGTTGTGGTATACCTAGACCACCTGGCAAATGTTTTTAAGATAATGACCTATGAAGACGATGTCCATAAAATCCGTAAAATTATTAAATTTTTATGTAACAAAACGCTTTTGGAGACCTAGACCTCATGGACGATGTACTTGAAATGGTAAACTATGAAGATGGTGCCCACAAAAACTAATAATTGAGGATTTTGAGGGAATGTAGATACTTAGACGATCCCTGTAGAATCCGTAAAACAGTTAACCATGAAGAAGTGTCCCGAAAAATCTATTTTTGATAAGTTTACAATTATGTGGCACCCTAAATTACATGAAGAATGCCTTAAATAGAATAAATTATGAAGATGTCTAGAAAAAAATTCTGAATAATGTTGCGGTATATCTAGACCACCTGGTAAATGTTTTTAAGATGGTTACCTATGAAGACGATGTCCATAAAAGCCGCAAAATTATTAAAATTTTAAGTAATAAAACGCTTTTGGAGACCTAGACTTCATGGACGATGTACTTGAAATGGTAAACTATGAAGATGGTTCCCATAAAAAACGTCAGAGAATCAATTATTGAGGTTTTATGAGAATGTGGATACCTAGACAGCCCCTGTAGAGTCCGTAACACAATTAACCATGAAGACGATGTCCAGAAAAACCTAGTTTGCTCCATATATATAATGTTTTTGTGAGTTCTTGTTAATCACTATTTATTTTTATGTTAAAAAAATTAAGTTACCAAATTTGAAATAAGAATTTGAGGTAGCTCCGATTTCATTGTTAAATCATTTAAAATCGACAACAAACAAATTACACCCACAATAGATCTTTACTAATACAACCACCCACATTTATAGCCCAAATCCGGGGGATAATACCATCTAATTTTTATTTGTTCTCGAATCTTTCGTATCCATTCTAGAACCTGACCGAAAGCCACCAGTACGGTCCACTTTCTCGCCATACTAATAGGACTGAATATTAAAAAAAAAAACAGTTACTCCAAATTTGGACTCCAATTAACCGAACGAATTTTTTTTAAATTGCACATAATTGAACAAATGAATAGCATTTCGTTAAATGAAGCGTGGGATCTCGCTCAGATAAGTCAGTGGCTTGCTTATAATATTTATTCTTCATCTCAAATTGATTTTTTAGAATTGGTAATTCTGTATTATATATATTTTCTCGGAGGAAGCATCGAAAGATTAGATTGGAAACCCTTTTCTGCAGAATGAACATATTTAAACCATTGGATAAAATTTACAAAGAAAATCCTTCGCTAAGTGAAATAAAGTACCTGGAGTTTTGCCAAATACTTTTTTGTTAGATGACAGTTAATTCAGATCATTTTGAAAATATGCTATAATGATGATATACAAAAAAATATCGTATAATAGTTGAGTTTTGCAATGGTCTGGACACCTAGATCACCTGGAGAATGCATTATAGTAAACTATGAAGGTGTTGTCTAGAAAAACTGCGGCATTTAATAGTATTTACAACGTTGTGAACGTCCATATAAGCAGCAGGATGTATTTAAAGTAATAAACTATGAAGACGGTGCCCAAAAAACTATGAAATACATTTTATAATAATGTGAACTCTTAAATAACCTAAAGAATGTCCTATATGAAAACCTAAGAAGAAAGAGTCCAGAAAAATTCTTGTAAAATACTTAGGCCACCTGAGGATGAATAACCATGAAGAAGATGTCCATAAAAAAACTAAAATTATAAATAATAGAAAGCTTTTGAGACCTAGATCGCATGAAAGATGTACTTAAAATGGTAAACTATGAAGATGGTGTCCAGAAAAATCATCTAAGAGCTAATATTTAGGGAGGAATAATATCAGAAGATAAACCACTCAGAAATGCATGAGACATAATTTCCATATAATATTCTTCACTAAGTGAACATTTAGTGCTTGTCGTTTTGCCGAATACTTTATTGTTAGATGATAGTTAATCTAGACCTCTTGGCAAATATTAAGATGATTTACAGAAATATATTGTGTAACTAATAGTTGGGTTTTGCATTGATCTGGACACCTAAACCACCTGGAGGAAACATTTTAAATGGAAAAATATGAAGGTGGTGTCTAAAAAAACTGTGGCATAATTAATTTTTAATAAATTTTACAACGTTGTAGACGTCTAAGTAAGCAGGAGGATGTATTTCAAGTGATAAACTATGAAGACGGTGTCCAGAAAAACTATTAAATACATTTTATAATAATGTCAACTCTTAAATCACATTAAGAATACACTTAATATGAAAAGCTATAAAGATGGAGCATAGAAAAATTCTTGTAAAATAACTAGATCACCTGGGGATGATAACCCACGAAGAAGATGTCCATAAAAATACTAAAATAACGAAAATTTTAAATAATAGAAAGCTCTTGAGACCTGGATCGCATGAACGATGCACTTAAAATGGTAAACTATGAAGATGTTATCCACAAAAATCGTCTAAGCCAAAATTTAAGGAAGCATACCTACAGAAGATAAACCACTCAGAAATATGCCAGATCATTATCATTTTTTTCTTGGTGCAACGGCCATTTTTTTTCGAAAATATAGTGCCTGTCATTTTGGCAAATACTCTTTTGTTAGATGATAGTTAATCTAGATCACTTGGCAAATATTCCATGAAGATAATTTACAGAAATATGTCGTGAAATATGTTGTATAACTAATAGTTGGGTTTTGCAATCAACTAGACACCTAGACCACCTAAGGACCCATTTTAAATGGAAAAATATGAAGCTGGTGTCTAGAAAAAATGTGGCATAATTAATTTTTAATAGTTTTTACGTTGTGGACGTCTAGGTAAGCAGGATGATGTATTTTAAGTGATAAACTATGAAGACGGTGTCCAGAAAAACTATTAAATATATTTTATAATAAGGTCAACTCTTAAATCACATTTAGAATGCACTAAGATGAAGTCCAGAAAAATTCTTGTGAAATAACCAGATCACCTGAGAATGATAACCCTCGAAGAAGATGTCCATAAAAATTCTAAAATAACTAAAATTTTAAATAATAGAAAGCTTTTGAGACCTAGATCGCATGAACGATGTATTTAAAATGGTAAACTATGAAGATGGTGTCCAGACAAACTAATAAATACATTTTATAATAAGGCAACTCTTAAATCACATTAAGAATGCACTAAGATGAAGTCCAGAAAAATTCTTGTGAAATAACTAGATCACCTGAGGATGATAACCCACGAAGAAGATGTCCATAAAAATTCTAAAATAACTAAAATTTTAAATAATAGAAAGCTTTTAAAACCTAGATCGCATGAACGATGTATTTAAAATGGTAAATTGTGAAGATGGTGTCCAGAAAAACTATTAAATACATTTTATAATGAGGTCAACTTTTAAATAACTTTAAGAATGTACTCAGATGAGGTCCAGAAAATTTCTTGTGAAATAACTAGATCAATTGAGGATGATAACCCACGAAGAAGATGTTCATAAAAATTCTAAAATAACTAAAATTTTAAATAATAGAAAGCTTTTAAGACCTAGATCGCATGAACGATGTATTTAAAATGATAAACTATGAAGATGGTGTCCAGAAAAACTATTAAATACATTATATAATAATGTCAACTCTTAAATCACATTAAGAATGCACTAAGAAGAAGTCCAGAAAAATTCTTGTGAAATAACTAGATCACCTAAAGATGACAACCCACGAAGAAGATGTCCATAAAAATTCTAAAATAACTAAAATTTTAAATAATAGAAAGATTTCAAAACCTAGATCGCATAAACGATGTATTTAAAATGGTATACTATGAAGATGGTGTCCAGAAAAACTAATAAATACATTTTATAATAAGGTAAACTCTTAAATCACATTAAGAATGCACTAAGATGAAGTCCAGAAGAAAAATTCTTGTGAAATAACTAGATCACCTGAGGATGATAATCCACAAAGAAGATGTCCATAAAAATTCTAAAATAACTAAAATTTTAAATAAAAGAAAGCTTCTGAGACCTAGATCGCATGAACAATGTATATAAAATAGTAAACTATAAAGATGGTGTCCAGAAAAATCGTCTAGGAATTAATATTTAAGGAGATAAGAGTCTCTGGAATTTTACAGACACTAACCATTATTTTTTGGTGCAATTTAAATATTTTTCTATAAAATGAACACATTTCCCTTGGCCGTGCACCTGAATACTTTTTCCTTCGGTTAAAATTGTTAAACTTTCACACTTACACTCTGTATAAATATGATTAACATCGTTAATTATAGCGATTTTTCAATAACATTTATCGTCGCCATTTAATGCATTTTGTTTTCAGTAATATGATAGGCGTATGTACAAGTGCAAAAATATTTGCGAACGGTGCAATTTTCCGGTACATAAAATTCGTATTCGCTGCACCGATCCGGTTGGTTGAATCAATAAAAGCAGCGTGATACCAATTATATAATCATATAATCGACGATGGTTCGTATCAATAAAAAATCTAATTATCACCAGGCGTTCAAACACATTCGAATACAAAAAAAAAGTTGGGAGAAAGTCTTTAAAATAGATCAACCGCAAAAGAGTGCAGTAAGTGATAATAATATTATAATTGCCTAATTTAGAGTAATTTAGTTTAATTTTACCCTATTTATTTTTAAAAGTAAAACTTTTTTTATTACGAGTATAATAGATATGATTTAAACCTTTCTAAATAATCAAAACTACTTTTCATAATATAAATAAAATGTAGTTATATAAAATAAACATTAACCGCTTTTTGTGCGCCTCTGGATGGAATTAGGCGCGGGTCCGTTTCTTTAATTCTAATCTAAGAATTATTATAATCAGTCCAAAAATCACCTGAGGATTTGTCAAAAATCTGTCACTGAATTAGGAATATTAGTATTTTATATGGAAAAAGTTTTTGTATCCCGTCGTTTCAAAATTGTTATATTTATCGGTATTTAACTCAAGAACAAGCTCGATAAAATATTCATAAGGCACTCCCCGCGGATATTTTTATTTTATTAATTTTCATTTTATTAATTATTTATGGATTTGTTGGAAACTTAGGCATTAAAAAGAAACCAATGTGCATAAACTAACATGATGTAGACTCTTAAATACCATGAAGGTACATTCAATATGAAAAATTATGAAGACTGTGTCCAGAAAAAATGCTGAATAACGTTGCAGATACCTGAAACACATAGGGAAACTTCATAAGGTATCTATGAAGACGATGCCCAATTAAGAAATTTTTAACGATAATGTGGATCAGTAAATCACCTGAAGAATGTACTTATTACAGAAAACCTTGAAGATGGTGGCCAGACAAAATGTGGATTAACTAATATTTATTAGAACTACAATGTTGTGAACATAAAAATAACCTGGGGGATGCAATTGAAGTAAATTATGAAGATTTTGTTCAAAATTTAATATATTTATAATCTTAAATCAAATGATAAGTGAACTAAGACCACCTGGAGATAGTTGTTAAGATGGTTACTCAAACATACGATTTTCAAAAAACCACCGAATAATCTGTTTTTAAATGATGTAAACACACAAACCACCTGAAGGCTGTATCTAATACCGAAACTCACGAAGATGATGTCCATAAAACCTGTAAAATAACTAATATTTAATAATTTTACAACGTTGGGATATTAAGATATCATGAAAGATGTAATTAAAGTGGTAAACTATGAAGAAGCTCTACAAAATAAGCATTTTTATGATTTTACAAAGTAGACGTTTAAAATAAATGGAATATGAAGATAAACCACCTGGGAAATTTTCTGCAGATGGTAACCCATGAGGACGATGTGCAGAAAATCGCTTAAGAATTTGTTGTACACGATGATGTGGACCAGTAAACCACCTGAAGAATGTACTTATTACAGAAAACCTTGAAGATGGTATCCAGAAAAACTGTGGTTTAACAGATATTTAATAGTTTTGCAACGTTGTGAGCATCAAAATGACCTGGGGTATATAATTAAAGTAGTAAATTAGAAGAATTTAATATTTCTATAATCTTAAAACGTAGACGCTTAAATTAAATGAAATATGTACTTAGACCACCTGGTAAAAGTTCTTAAGGATGTTACCCATGAAGATGGTTTCCAGAAAAACTGTGGGCTAACAAATATTTAACAGTTTTGTAACGTTATGAACATCAAAATAACCTGGGGTATGTAATTAAAGTGGTAAATTATGAAGATGGTGTGCAGAATTTAATATTCTTACAAACTTAAAACAACGTGGACGCTTAAATCAAATGAAAGATGTACGTAGACAACCTAAGGAAAGTTCTTGAGATGGTTTTTTAAATATGTAAACAAGTAAACTACCTGAAGGATGTACTTAATACCGAAAACCACGAAGATGGTGTCCATAAAAACTGTAAATAACTAATATTTAATAATTTTACAAGGTTGAAGGTATTAAGATATTCTGAAAGATGTAATAAAGTGAAAAACTATGACGGCGCTGTCGAAAATAACTATTTTTATGATTTTACAAGGTAGACGCTTTAATTAAATGAAATATGTAGTTAAACTATCTGGGAAATTGTCTTAAGATGGTAACCCATGAAGACGATGTTCAGAAAGCCGCTTAAGAACTTTTTTATAGTGATGTGGACCGGTAAACTACATGAAAAATGTATTTATTACGGAAAACCTTGAGGATGGTGTCCAGAAAAATTGAGGACTAACAAATATTTAACAATTTTACAACGTTGTAAAAATCAAAATAACCTGGAGGATGTAATTAAAATGGTAAATTGTGAAGATGGTGTCCAGAATTTACTATATTATAATATAAAAACAATATGGACGCTTAAATCAAATGAAAGATGTACTTAGACCACCTGGGGAAAGTTCTTAAGGTGGTTACTCATAAATACGATATCCAGGAAACAGCCGAAGAATTTGTTTTTAAATTATGTAAATACGTAAACCACCTGAAGGATGTACTTAATACCAAAAACCACGAAGATGGTGTCCATAAAAACTGTGAAATAACTAACATTTAATAATTTTACAAGGTTGAGGATATTAAGATATTCTGAAAGATGTAACTAAAGTAGTAAACTATGACGACGCTGTCCAAAATAACTATTTTTATGATTTTACAAGATAGACGCTTGGATTAAATTAAATATGTAGGTAAACCACCTGGGAAATTTTCTTAAGATGGTAAACTATGAAGACGATGGCCAGAAAACCGCTTAAGAACTGTTTTACGATGATGTGGACCAGTAAATCACCTGAAGGATGTTCTTATTACGGAAAACCTTGAAGATGGTGTCTTGAAAAACTGTTTACTAACAAGAATTTAAGAGTTTTGCAACGTCGTGCACATTAAAATAATCTGAAGATGGTGTCCATAAAAACTATCAAATAACTAATATTAAATATATTTACAACGTTGAAGATATTAAGATAACCTGAAAGATGTAATTAAAGTGGTAAACTATGAAGATGCTCTACAAAATAACTATTTTTAGGAGTTTACAAAGTAAACGCTTGAATTAGATGAAATATGTAGTTAAACCACCTGGGGAATTTTCTTAAATTGGTAACCCATGAAGACGATGTCCAGAAAACCACCTGAAGAATGTACTTATTACGGAATACCTTGAAGATGGTGTCCAGAAAAACTATGGACCAACAAATATTTAACAGTTTTACGTTATGAAAATCAAAATAACTTGGAGGATGTAATTAAAATGCTAAATTATAGAGACGGTATCCAGAATTTATTATTTTTATAATCTAAAAACAATGTAGACGCTTAAATCAAATAAAAGATGTACTTAGGCCACCTGGGGAAAGTTCTTGAGGTGGTTATCCATGAGTACGATATCCAGAAAACCGCCGAAGAATCCCTTTTTAAATGATAAAAATACGTAAACCACTTGAAGGATGTACTTAATACCGAAAACCACGAAGATGGTGTCCACAAGAACTGTGGAATAACTAATATTTAATGATTTTACAAGGTTGAATATGTAAAGATATTCTGAAAGATGTAATTAAAGTGTAAACTATGACGAAGCTGTCCAAAATAACTACTTTTATGACTTTACAAGGTAGCCGCTTAAATGAAATGAAATATGTAGTTAAACCACCTGGGGAATTTTCTTAAGATGGTAACCCATGAAGACGATGTCCAGAAAACCACCTGAAGAATCTACTTATTACGAAAAACCTTGAAGATGGTATCCAGAATAACTATGGACTAACAAATATTTAACAGTTTTGCAACGTTGTAAACATCAAAATAACCCGAGGTATGTATTTAAAGTGGTAATTTATGAAGATGGTGTCCAAAATTAAATATTTTTATAATCTTAAAACAACGTGGACGCTCAAATCTAATGAAAGATGTACTTAGACCACCTGGGGAAAGTTCTTGGGGTGGTTACCCATGAATACGATATCCAGAAAACCACCGAATAATCTGTTTTTAAATGATGTAAACAAGTAAACCACCTAAAGGATGAACTTAATACCGAAACCCACGAAGATGGTGTCCATAAAAACTGAAATAACTAATATTTAATAATTTTACAAGCTTGAGGATATAAAGATATTCTAAAAGATGTAACTAAAGTGGTAAACTATGACGAATCTGTCCAAAATAACTATTTTATGATTTTATAACGTAGACGTTTGAATTAAATGAAATATGTAGTTAAACCACCTGGGGAATTTTATTAAGATGGTAACCCATGAAGACGATGTCCAGAAAACCGCTTTAGATGTGGATGTGGACCAGTAAACTACTGAAGAATGTAATAAGTATGGAAAACTTTGTAGATAATGACAAGAAAAACTGTGAACTAACAAATATTTAACAGTTTTGCAACGTTGTGAATATCAAATTAACCTGGGGGATATATATAAAGTGGTAAATTATAAAGTTGGTATCCAAAATTTACTATTTCTCTTTTCTTAAAACAACGTGGACGCCTAAATCAAATAAAAGATGTACTTGGACCACCTGGGGAAAGTTCCTAAGGTGGTTGGTTACCCATGAATGCGATATCCAGAAAACAGCCGAAGAATCTGTTTTTAATTAATATTAACATGTAAACCACCTGAAGACTGTGCCTAATACCACAAAATCACGAAGATGGTGTCCATAAAAACTGTAAAATAACTAATATTTAATAATTTTACAACGTTAAGGATATACGATATCCTGAAAGATGCAATTAAAGTGGTAAACTTTAAAAACGCTAATATTTATTTTTATGATTTTACAACAGAGACGTTTAAATTATATATAAAATATGTATTTAAACCACTTAGGGAGTAAATCACCTGAACGATGTACTTAATATGGAAAACCTTGAAGACGGTGTTTAGAAAATTGAAACAGCTGATATATGATAGTTTTACAATATTGTGGACATCAAGATAACCTAGAGATTGTAATTAAACTGGCTATGAAGACGGTGTTCGAAATAATTATTTTTTTGAATGAGGACGTGAACCATTAAATTAAAAGAAATATTGCCTTATAGCAACTGCGAAAAGTTGAGAAAACCACTTAAACAAACCGATATTATTCAAACCTAATGAATGCCAGGGAATGCAGGGTGTATTTTTCATTCCAATCTTCTTGGTTAACATCGTATCCACCCTGTACACATTCTCATAAAAGATGTATGAACGTTAATAGAAACATAAACGCAGAGGTGTTGATGCCTTCATTGAATAGAAATACCACGGTCGCTTACATGCAAATACGAACAATCTGTCAATGTATATTTTAGACTTATTTCTCCTCGTGGTGGCATAAATAATTTATATGCGCTCTATCAGCGGTTTCTTATAGGTATATTCCCGCTGGCCACGAAGGAGGAAATATAACGAGTCTTGTGGTGTAGAAAACCACATTTGAATTGGTTGAGTACTTTCTGGACTTTAAAATTTATGTCTGTATAATTTTAGTTGAAAGAAGTAGTTCGTTTTAGCTATTTGTGTATTAAGAGTGTTAAGAAATATCATCGAAATCACCAGGGACCAAGTGTCACGACAATATGAAGATGAATGAATATGAAGATGATGTCCAGAAAAACTGTTAAATAACTAATATTGTATCGGTTTAATAACAATTGATATCAAGACCACCTGGAAAATGTACTTAAGGTTGTCAATTTTGCAACGATGTGAACACCTAGACCACCTGAAGGATGTACTAAAGACGAAAACCTCTGAAGATGATGTCCAGAAAAAAATGTCAAGTCTTATTAAAATTAATACCCAAACGTTTACAACATCTTGGAGTAAGATATTAAACATTGTGAAATGACATAATTTAATAGAAGAAATAATTGTTTACAATGATTCAGACGTGTAAACTATCAGAAGGATGTACCTAATATAAAAAACTGTGAAGATAATGTCCAGAAAAACTGTTAAAATAACTAATATTGCATGGGTTTAACAACAATTGATATCAAGACCACCTGGAAAATGTACTTAAGTTGGTAAGCCACGAAGATGGTGTCCAAAAAAAAACTTGTGAATAACTAATATTTTAGAATTTTGCAACGATGTGGACACCTAGACCACCTGAAGGATGTACTAAAGACGAAAACTTCTGAAGATGATATCCAGAAAAAAATGTTAAGTCTTATTAAAATTAATACTCAAACGTTTACAACATCCTATAGTAAGATATTAAACATTGTAAAATGACAATTTAATAGAAGAAATAATTGTTTACAATGATTCTTACGTGTAAACTATCAGAAATGTACCTAATATAAAAAACTGTAAAGATGATGTCCAGAAAAACTGTTAAAATAACTAATATTTTATGGGTTTTAGAACAATTGATATCAAGACCACCTGTAAAATGTACTTAAGGTTGTAAGCCACGAAGATGGTGTCAAAAGAAAAACTTGTGAATAACTAATATTTTAGAATTTTGCAACGATGTGGACACCTAGACCACCTGAAGGATGTACTAAAGACGAAAACCTCTGAAGATGATGTCCAGAAAAAGATGTCGCCTTATTAAAATTAATACCCAAACGTTTACAATGTCCTGGAGTAAGATATTAAACATTGTGAAATGACATAATTTAATAGAAGAAATAATTGTTTACAATAATTCATACGTGTAAACTATCAGAAGGATGTACCTAATATAAAAAACTGTTAAAATAACTAATATTGTATCGATTTAACAACAATTGATATCAAGACCACCTGGAAAATGTACTTAAGGTAGTAAGCCACGAAGATGGTGTCAAAAAAAAACTTGTGAATAATATTTTAGAATTTTGCAACGATGTGGACAACTAGACCACTTGAAGGATGTACTAAAGACGAAAACCTCTGAAGATGATATTCAGAAAAAGATGTCAAGTCTTATTAAAATTAGAACAGAAGTAAAAGTTGGAAATGCTTTTGCCAGTTCTCCCACTTTATACACATAAATTGACAGGTTGGCACCGGATCTCACCGAAGTGGACGCGATATATTGGCGTACAAAATTATTTTATAGATTTTAATAACAATTTCGAGTAAATAGTTTAATAAATTGTGAATAGCTGTTGAAATTTTGTAAAATTATAATTTGAATCTTATAATACATGTTTAATAATTATTAATAATCCATAAATACATGCCACCTGGAAAATGTACTTAAGGTGGTAAGCCACGAAGATAGTGTCAAAAGAAAAACTTGTGAGTAACTAATATTTTAGAATTTTGCATCGATGTGGACACCTAGACCACCTGAAGAATGTACTAAAGACGAAAACCTCTGAAGATGATATCAAAAAAAAAAATGTCAAGTCTTATTAAAATTAATACCCAAACGTTAACAACATCCTGGAGTAAGATATTAAACATTGTGAAATGACATAATTTAATACAAGAAATAATTGTTTACAATGATTCATACGTGTAAACTATCAGAAGGATGTACCTAATATAAAAAACTGTGAAGATGATGTCCAGAAAAACTGTTAAAATAACTAATATTGTATCGGTTTAACAACAATTGATATCAAGACCATCTTGAAAATGTACTTAAGGTGGTAAGCCACGAAGATGGTGTCCAAAAAAACTTGTATTTTAGAATTTTGCATTGATGTGGAAACTTAGACCACCTGAAGTATGTACTAACAACGAAAACCTAAGAAGTTGATGTCCAGAAAAGAATGTCGGGTATTAATAAAATGAATACCTAAACGTTTTACAACAACATGGAGTAAAATATTAATAATACTTAAATTACATAATTAAGTAGAAGAAAACAATCGATTAAGTGAATAACCAACAAAGACATTCAAGGATACGGTGTCATAGGATGACAGTTTTTTTTCAATTTTTCATTGAATTAAAACATATTTAAACAAGCGATGATGAAGTGACTTGTATTACGATCCGTTATTTTTATCAATATCATTATCATCTTCCATGAATTATCTACGAATACGTAATTTCATCGGTTTTACAATTGATACCCACAACACCTGGAGAATGTACTTTAAGCGGTAACCCACGAAGATGATGTCCAGAATAACTGAAAAGTAACTCATATTTAACAATTTTTTTAATGATGTGGACACCTAGATCAACTAAAGGATGTATTATAAATGCAAATCTATGAAGATGATGTCCAGAAAAAATGTCAGGTATTAATAAAATGAATATTAGCTATTTGTGTATTAAGAGTCATTGGAGTTAAGAAAGATCATCGAAATCACAGGGACAAAGTGTCACAACAATATTAAATTCTTTAAAAAGAAATGTTATCTACGCCACTGATTTTATTTATACTGTAATAAAGAAAAAACCTGTCAAAATCTACAAACTATTTTTATCCAAAATGCTAAATGGTCGTAATAGTGATGCAAAGTAAAATCTAAAAAATATACAGTTAATAACAACACATGTTTCTTGAACTAGACTAGCGCTAGCGGTCGCATGGCAGCTAAAACGTGAATCACGGCCAATGAATGGTCCATAAAAAGTAAAGCACGCCATATATCAATCATACGAAACTCAAAGGTGTACTTTCATTCAATTACCAGCTTATAATTAGACCAGGGCTATGTATGAACTGCCGGCTTATCTCTATCATAATTATAATTTATGGCAAATTATATGAGTTTATAGTAGATGCTTATCGGCAAAGAGTCTCGATCTAGATAAAACGTTAAACAGTTTGAGATCGGATCGGAAATGCGGTGATCGAAAGGCCCCCTTTGGCCCCCCGTTGGGAACTTGAAAAGGATTTTAAGACTCACCATTTTAACTACCTATATGAAATAGTTTTTAAAGTTACAGTAAGTTTACGACCGTGAAGTTAGTACTACAACATTGGAATTTTTAATTTTTGAATATTGTAGAAATTGTCCCATTTTGGTCGTTTATTTGTTGCAGAAATAGAAAATTTGTCCCTCATTTCCTTTTCAAAATAACCCTAAACTAATCACAAAAATGGATATAAGTTGTCGCTTTTTTGTCGTAAATTTGTTGTGGAAAAAATTTTTTTATCGCTCATTCCCTTTTTGAAATAAACCCCAGCTAAGGCGAATTTTGATGCAAATCACGAAAATTAGCATAAATTATTTAAAAATACGCCCAGCTTTATACAGACATCAAGTTGCCGATAAGGTTGCGAAAAGGAAATAGATATAGTTATTTCCTCTGTGAGCAATGATGACTTTTCCAACTAATTTTCAAAAACTTACATTTATAACATAGTCCCAAGAAAATCCAGTTTATGTTTAGGATTAAGGGTATTTTCTATTTTCGTACCAGTGGCGTCTCGTGACCAAAATATTGGGGGATCTCAGTACAGATTTTGGTAAAAAACTTTCAGTGTTCACAATATAACTTTCTAAAAATTGTGTAATTTTATAAAAGGGACACGATAAAAATTATCCAGTATTCAAAATCCAAAGTGATATACTATGTTTACTATTTACCACCTAATAAATTGATAAGGATGATGTTTATGAGGAACGTAAATATTTATATAATAAATTCCACAAAAAAGATATCAAAACAACCATCAAAAAACTAATATATAAATTTTTGGACGATATGCAAAATATACAAACAGCAATATACAAAAAGTCATGAAAGAGGTCAACAATAAAGATGGTGATTCTTATATAAAAACGTGGACACGTAAACTACCTAAAGAATGTACGTAATATGGACAAATAACTAATATTAGTTTTAAAACCATAATTGATACTAAGACCCACTTTGAAAAGCTACTATAGGAGGTAGCCCACGAATATGGTGTCCAAAAAAACTGACTATTTTACAATTGTGCAAAGATGTGGACACTTGGATTACGTGAAGGATGTACTAGAATATAAATCATGTATGAAGATGATGTCCAGAAAAAAAGTTTTGTTATTAAAATGAATACGTAAACATATACAACAACCTGGAGTAAGATACATTAACTATTCTGAAATGACATAATTTAATAGAAGACATAATAATTGTTGTAAACTATCAGAAGGATGTACCTACCTAATATGAAAAACTATGAAGATGATGTCCAGAAAAACTGTTAAATAACTAATATTGTATCGGTTTAACAATTGATATCAAGATCACCTGGAAAATGTACTTAAGGTGGTAAGTCACGAAGATGGTGTCCACAAAAACTTGTGAATAACTAATATTTTAGAATTTTGCAACGATGTGGACACCTAGACCACTTGAAGCATGTACTAAAGACGAATACCTCTAAAGATGATGTCGAGAAAAAAATGTCAAGTCTTATTAAAAGTAATAGCTAACCGTTGCGAACAACCTGGAGTAACATATTAATCATTCGGAAATGACATACTTTAATAGAAGAAATAATAATTGTTTACAATAATTTTTACTTGTAAACTATCAGAAGGATGTACCTAATATGAAAAACTATGAAGATGATGTCCAGAAAAACTGTAAAATAACTAAAATTGTATCGGTTTAACAACAATTGATATCAATACCACCTGGAAAATCTAATTAAGGTGGTAAGCCACGAAGATGGTGTCCAAGAAAACTTGTGAATAACTAATATTTAAAAATTTTGCAACGATGTGGACACCTAGACCACCTGAAGAATGTACTAAAGACAAAGACCTAGAAGATGATGTCCAGAAAAAAATGTCATTAAAATTAATACCTAAACGTTTACAACAACTTGGAGTAAGATATTAAACATTCTGAAATGACATAATTTAATAGAAAAAATAATTGTTTACAATGATTTATACTTGTAAACTATCAGAAGGATGTACCTAATATAAAAAACTGTGATGTTGATGTCCAGAAAAACTATCAAATAACTAATATTGTATCGGTTTAACAACGATATCAAGACCACCTAGAAAATCTACTTAAGGTGGTAAGCGACGAAGATGGTGTCCAAAAAAACTTGTGAATAACTAATATTTTAAAATTTTGCAACGATATGGACACCTAGATCACTTGAAGCATGTACTAAAGACCGAAGACCTCTGAAGATGATGTCAAGAAAAAGAGTCAAGTCCCATTAAAATTAATACCTAAACATTCTACAATGATTTATACTTGTAAACTATCAGAAGGATGCATTTAATATAAAAACTGTGTAAATGATGTCCAGAAAAACTTTTAAAATAAATAATATTGTATCGGTTTAACAATTGAAATCAAGACCACCTAGAAAATGTACTTAAAGTGGTAACCCACGAAGATGGTATCCAGAAAAACTGAGGAATCACTAATATTTTAAAATTTTGCAACGATGTGGACACCTAGATCACCTGAAGGATGTACTAAAGACGAAGACCTCTGAAGATGATGTCCCAAAAAAAATGTCAAATCCTATTAAAATTAATACCTAAACGTTTACAATAACCTGGAGTAAATTATTAAACATTCTAAAATGACATAATTTAATGGAAGAAATAATTGATTACAATGATTTATACTTGTAAACTGTACCTAATATGAAAAATTATGAAGATGATGTCAAAAAAAGTTAAATAACTAATATTATATCGGTTTAACAACAATTGATAAAAAGACCACCTGGAAAATGTACTTAAGGTGGTAACAATTGATGACGGTGTCAAAAAAAAACTGACGAATAACTAATATTTTAGAATTTTGCAACGATGTGGACACCTAGGCCACCTAAAGGATGTACTAAAGACGAAGACCTCTGAAGATGATGTCCAGAAAAAAATGTCTTATTAAAATTAATACCTAAACGTTTACAACAACCTGAAGTAAATTATTAAACATTCTGAAATGACAATTTAATAAAAGAAATAATAATTGTTTACAATGATTTAGAGTGGTAGAATATCAGAAGGATGTACCTAATATGAAAAACTATGAAGATGAAATGAAAATTTGTTAAATAACTAATATTGTACCGGTTTAAGAACAATTGATACCAAGACCACCTGGAAAATGTACTTAAGGTGGTAAGCCACGAAGATGGTGTCCAAGAAAACCTGTGAATAACTAATATTTTAAAATTTTGCAACGATGTGAACACCTAAATCACCTGAAGGATGTACTAAAGACGAAGACTTTTGAAGATAATGTCAAGAAAAAGTGTCAACTCTTATTTAAATTAATTCCTAAACGTTTAAAACAACCTGGAGTAAATTATTAAACATTCTGAAATGACATAATTTAATAGAAGAAATAATAATTGTTTACAATAATTTAGACTTGTATACTATCAGAAGGATGTACCTAACATAAAAAACTATGAAGATGGTAAGACCACCTGGAAAATGTACTTAAGGTGGTAACCCACGAAGATTGTATCCAGAAAAACTGACATATAACTAATATTTTAGAATTGTGCAACGATGTGAACACTTAGACCAACTGAAGGATGTACTAAAAACGAAAACCTAAGAAGTTGATGTCCAGAAAAAATATCGGGTATTAATAAAATAATTACCTAATTGTTTTACAACATAAAGTAAAATATTAGTAATTCTTACATTATTAAATAGAAGAAAGAATAATCGAGAAAGTGGATAACCAACAAAGACATTCAAGGGTCATAGGATGAACAGTTTTCTTCAATTTTCCATTGCATTAAAACATTTAGACAAGCGATGATTAAGTGACTTGTCTCACGATCAATATCATTATCATCTTCCATGTATTATTTACGAATACGTAATTTTATCGGTTTTACAATTGATACCCAAAACACCTGCAGAATGTTCTAAAATGGTAGCCCACGAAGATGGTGTCCAGAATAACTGAAAAATAACTCATATTAGCAATTTTGTAATTATGTGGAGACCTAGATCATCTAAAGGATGTATTAGATGCAAACCTATGAAGATGATGTCCAGAAAAAAATATCAAGTACTGATAAAATAAATACAAACTGTTTAACAATAACATAAAGTAAAATTATAATAATTCTTAAGTGAAGTAAATGAACAGAAGAAAAAATATTCGAGCAAGTGGATAACCAACAAAGACATTCACGGGTGCGGTGTCACAGTAATCTTCAATTCTCCACTGTAATAAAACGTATTTAGACAAGGATGATTAAGTGACTTGTCATATCACGATGCATTATTTTTATCAATACCATTATCAACTGCCGTGATTTATTTAATCCATTTTACAAAAATTAATACCCAGAACACCTAGAGAATGTACTTAAGATGGTAGCCCACGAAGATGGTGTCCATAAAAATTGAAATAACTAATATTTTAGACTTTTTCAACGATATGGATACCTAGACCACCTGAAGGATGTACTAAAATTAAAAACTTCTGAAGATGATGTCCAGAAAAAAATGTAAAATTTTAATAAAATCAATACCTACACGTTTTAGAACGTGGAGTAAAAAATAGTAATTCTTAAATTACATTATTAAATAGAAGAAAGAATAATTGAGCAAGTGGATTATCAATACAGACATTCAGGGGTGCGGTGTCATAGGATGACAGTTTTCTTCAATTTTCTATTGTATTAAAACATATTTAGACAAGCGATGATTAAGTGACTTGTATCACGATGCCTTATTTTTATCAATATCATTATCATCTTCCGTGAATTATCTGCATATACGTAATTTTATCGGTTTTACAATTGATACCCAGAACACCTAGAGGATGTACTTAAAACGGTAACCCATAAAGATGTTGTCCAGAATAACTGAAACATAACTGATATTTATCAATTTTGTAATGATGTGGTCACCTAGATCATCTGAAGGATGTTTTAGAAATGCAAACCTATGAAGATGATGTCCAGAAAAAAGGCAACCCTTATATTAAAATGTATGCTTAAAAGTTTTACAACAAACTGAAGTAAGATATTACATTCTGAAATGACATAATTTAATAGAATACAAAAATATCGAGCAAGTACAACCCTGCGGATAACCAACAAAGAAAGATACACTTTCTCTACATTCACCGGTGCGGTGTCACAGGATGACAGTAATCATCAATTCTCCATTGTATTAAAACAGATTTAGACAAGCGATGGATAATTAAGTAACTTGTAATATCACGATGCGTTATTGTTATCAATATTATCGTTATCATCTCCCTGATTTATCTACGTGACAAATTGTTCAGCCTTTTTACTGCCTAGTTATTGTTATTAAGCGTATCTCAAGGCATTCGACGAGGCAATTAGGCAGCCTTTGTGAACGTTACTGGTTTAACTCAATTGTGATATTTAGTCCAATTTACAAACTACATTTTGTAACCCTAAATGGATATGAGTTCACTTAATTATTAGGATATAACGAGGTTATTTAGATCTTCACAACACCACCCAATATTTCAACACAATATACAGTGTGTCGACGGAAATAATTCATAAGAAGGAAAAACAACGTCTTCTTGATTTGTTATTCTAAGATCGTTCTGCAGGTGATCTAGGTGTCTACATCGTTGTAACTTCTTCAAATTATAGCATTTCAAAAGTTATTTTGGGCACCATCTTTATATTTTACAATTTTAAGTACAATTTTCGGGTATTCCAGGAGTTCTATCGTTGAATAGTTCAGAAACGTTAGTAATACAGATAATTCAAAAATAGTCAGATTATCATTTACTATGGACGTCGTCTTCATAGTTTAGAGTTTTAATTACTTCTTTCAGATGATCTGGGTAACCCAAATGTAAATATTTAGAATTTTATCGATTGGGTAGTTTTTGTGGAAATCATCTTCAAGGTTTACTATTATAAGAACTTTCTCCAGGTGGTTTAGGTGTCTACAATAGTTGTAAATCGTTGTTATGCTTCGGAATAAAAATAATTAAAATACTGGACGCCTTGACTATAGCCGCTATCACCTTAAAAGAAATTATACCTCTCTGTTGTCAAATTATATTAGAACTTCAAAACATTATGAGCACCATTTTCTTAATTTATTCTTCTAAGATCGTTCTGCAGGTGATCTAAGTATTTACTTCGTTGTAACGTTGTCAAATAAAAGTATTTCAATAGTTATTTTGGGCACCATCTTCATAGTTTACAATTTTAGGGACAATTTTCGGGGCTTCCAGGAGTTCTATCGTTGTACAATTTTGAAACGCTGGTAATACAGATTATTCAAAAATATTCAGATTATCATTTACTATGGACGTCGTCTTCATAGTTTAGAGTTTTAATTACTTCTTTCAGATGATCTGGGTAACCCAAATGTAAATATTTAGAATTTTATCGATTGGGTAGTTTTTGTGGAAATCATCTTCAAGGTTTACTATTATAAGAACTTTCTCCAGGTGGTTTAGTTGTCTACAATAGTTGTAAATCGTTGTTATGCTTCGGAATAAAAATAATAAAAATACTGGACGCCTTGACCATAGCTGCTATCACCTTAAAAGAAATTATACCTCTCTGTTGTCAAATTATATTAGAACTTCAAAACATTATGAGCACCATTTTCTTAATTTATTCTTCTAAGATCGTTCTGCAGGTGATCTCTACTTCGTTGTAACGTTTTCAAATAAAAGTATTTCAATAGTTATTTTGGGCACTATCTTCATAGTTTACAATTTTCGGGTATTCCAGGAGTTCTATCGTTGTATAGTTCAGATTATTGAAAAATATTCAGATTATCGTTTACTATGGACGTTGCCTTCATAGTTTAAGGTTTTACATACTTCTTTCAGATGTTCTGGGTATCCCAATTATTGTATATATTTAGAATTTTAATGATTGGGTAGTTTTGGTGGAAATCATCTTCAAGGCTAACTATTATAAGACGTTTCTCCAGGTGGTCTGAATGTCTACATAGTTGTAAATCGTTGTTATGCTTCGGAATAAAAATAATAAAAAATACTGGACGCCTTCACCATAGCTGCTATCACCTTCAACGAAATTATACCCTATGTTGTAAAATTATATCGGAACATCAAAACGTTATGGACCCACTTTCTTGATTTGTTATTCTAAGATAGTTCTTCATCTAAATGTCTACATGGTTGTAACTTCTTCAAATAATAGTATTTCAACAGTAATTTTGGGCACCATCTTCATAGATTACAATTTTAAGTACAATTTCCGGGTATTCCAGGCGTTCTATCGTTGTATAGATCAGGAACGCTATTAATTCAGATTATATTTGCTATGGACGTCGTCTTCATAGTTTGTCTTTTAATTACCCCTTTCAGGTATTCTGGGTATTCCAATTATTATATAAATTAAGAATTTTAATGATTGGGTAATTTTTGTGAAAATCATCTTCCAGGTTTACTATTATAAATACTTTCTCCAGGTGATCTAGGTGTCTATATAGTCGTAAATCCTTTGTTATGCTTTGGTATAAAAATACTGGACACCTTCGCTATAGCTGCTATCACCTTCAAAAAAATTACACTTCTATTTTGTCAATTATATCAAAACTTCAAAACATTATGGACACCATCTTCTTGATTTGTCATTCTAAGATCGTTCTGCAGGTGATCTAAGTATCTACATCGTTGTAACTTATTCAAATGATAGTATTTTAATAGTTATTTTGGGCACCATCTTCATAGTTTATAATTTAAAGTACAATTTTCGGGTATTCCAGGCGTTCGATCGTTGTATAGTTCAGAAACGCTAGTAATACAGATTATTCAAAAATATTCAGATTATCATTTACTATGGACGTCGTCTTCATAGTTTAGAGTTTTAATTACTTCTTTCAGATGATCTGGGTATCCCAATTATTGTATATAGAAATTAGAATTTTGACGATTGGGTAGTTTTTGTGGAAATCATCTTCAAGGTGTACTATTATAAAATCTTTCTCCAGGTGGTCTAGGTATCTACATAGTTGTAAATCGTTGTTATGCTTTGGAATAAAAATAATAAAAATACTGGACGACTTCACCGTAGCTGCTATCACCTTTAAAGAAATTATAGCTCTATGTTGTAAAATTATATTGGAACATAGACACCATCTTCTTGATTGGTTATTTTAAGTTTATTCTCCAGGTGATATAAGTATCTGCATCGTTTTAACTTCTTCAAATAATAGTATCTCAACAGTTATTTTGGGCATCATCTTCATAGTTTACAATTTTAAGTACAATTTTTCGGGTATTCCAGGTGTTCTATCGTTATATATAATTATGGTATATATTTAAAATTTTAATGATGAGTATTTTTTGTGGAAATCATCTTCAAGGTTTACTATTAATAGAACTTTCTCCAGGTTGTCTGGGTGTCTAGATAGTTATAAATAGTTGTTATGCTTCGGAATAAAAAAATATTTAAAATACTGGACGTCTTCACCGTAGCTGCTATCACCTTCAAAGAAATTATACCTCCATATGTTGTAAAATTATATTGGAACTTTAAAACATTATGGACACCATCTCCTTGATTTGTTATTCTAAGATCATTCTCCAGGTGATCTAAGTGTCTTCATCGTTGTAACTTCTTCAAATAATAGTATTTCCACACTTATTTTGGGCACCATCTTCATAGTTTACAATTTTAATTACAATTTCTGAGTGTTCCAGGTGTTCTATCACTATACAGGGTGTCCTTTAAAATGTGTCCCAAAATTCTCAGGCAGATTCCTTAACCAAAAAATGGAAAAAAAGTTCCTATAGACCTATGTCCTAAAGTGCCCCCTAAGCGAGCAACAGCCTCTCGAAATCATTTTTTTTATTTTGATTTTTTGAATTTTCTTAAAAATGGAAACAAATAAAAGAACCAAATTTTGGCTGTTAAATATGATCAATAATAGTGACCTTTTGACACCTTCAAAAAGAAATTATTTCGTCAGGGGTGTACTTGGGAATTTTTTGAAAATTTTGATTATTCATAACTTTTTTGTGTTTTTGGTAATGACTTATCCATATTTTTTTTTACATTCTACATTGAAAACTACGTCAAAAAGGAATACTTGTTTGATCTCGATTGGAGCAGCCGTTTCCGAGAAAACATCATCCAAAGATATTCGTCCACTTTAGCTTAATTTTCAATTTTCCTAAATTACCTCGGTGAATCTCGTAAATAAAAATAACTTTTTTAGCTCTCTCTAAATAATTGTAGTTCAAATGTCGTGGTGGGACTATTTTTATTTAATAATAAGAAACGGTTTAAAAAAATATTTATTCTAAAAAAACAAATCAAAAAAAATTAAAGCAGATGCTCAATGTGGCGACCATTGGTTTCCACACACAAGCGCAACCGTCGCATCATAGACTGTCTTACACGAAAAAATACTTCAGGATTATTCCTAAGAACTTCGCAATGATGAAAAACTCGTTCTTCCAATTCTTCAACTGTTTCAACAGGACTGGAATAAACCAATGATTTTAAATAACCCCAAACAAAAAAATCCATTGAATTTAGATCTGGTGAACGAGGTGGCCAGTTAACAGGACAACCTCTGCCAATTACTCTACCCTCAAATCTTTCGTTAAGGTGCTGTCTAGCTTCAAGGCTGTAATGTGGTGGAGCTCCATCATGCATAAACCACATGTTATGTCTGATTTGAATCGGAATATTATCAAGAAGCTCATGTAAGTTATTTTCCAAAAAAAGCCTGTATGCTGCTCCATTTAACCTATTCGGCAAAACAAATGGTCCAATACGGTAATTATCAATAACTCCAGCCCAGACGTTTATTGAAAATTTATCCTGGTGGTGACGTTCAACAACCGCGTGAGGGTTATCTTCAGCCCATTCATGCATATTTCGAAAATTTATTATACCATCTCTAGTGAAACCAGCTTCATCGGTAAATAGCACTTTATTAAGAAACATTGCATCTTGATTACATCTTCCAAGAAACCATTCAGAAAAAATAACTCGCGGCTCATAATCAGTAGCTTTAAGTGCCTGAACTTTTTGAATGTGGTAAGGGTACAATTGTTGTTCACGCAAAACTTTCCATACCGTGTTACGTCCGACTCCCACTTCTGAAATTAAATGAGAGAATCTGTGTAGTGAATAGTTAAGAAAGAGAATCCATTGATTTGGGAAATCAGATTTTTTCTGCATAACGCAACTCTTTTCGATACGAAAAGTCGTGAAATGTAAGAGAAGCAATAACAAGTAAAAAAACTAGTTTTATACGATAAGGTACGGGGTAGCTAAAATAATAAATAAGTAATTACTTACCATTTGCTATTTTTCTGGTACTTGTCGATGGGGTTTCAGCTACCCTATCCAAAATTGCTTCTTCCAAAGCAGGAGTTCTCACATAATTTTGTCTTCCACTGTTACTAGAGTTTTTCTTAAATGTACCAGTTTCCCGAAGTCTATCGTCAATTCTAGAAAACGTCTTAGCGCATGGAAGATGCCTATTTGGAAAGCGCTCCTGATAAAGTCTGCGAGCTTCATTGGCATTTCCAGAAGCGAGTCCAAAACATAAGTGCATGTCCGTCATTTCGCCGAATGTGTAATCATTATTGTAGTTATTGTGAGCCATTTTAAACAAAATAATAACAATACAACGAATCGCACCAGAACACTTTTAGAAATAATGTTTAACTGAAGAAACATTTTTATCAGTGAGCGAAAAAAATTATCCATGAAACACAAAAACGCCAAAAAAATACATATTTTTACTTTTTTATTCTAAACAGCTAAATACAAACCTTATGGTCTTCATAATAAATAAATGGGAACTAAATTTTTAAATTTTATTTAGAGAGCTAAAAATAGTATACAGGGTGATTGATTAGTGTGAGGAAGCTCTGTAGATCTGTTATAATAAAAGTAGGCAGCTTTAAGCTTCACATTTTAAAATTAGTTACGATGTGACAGGGTGTTTCATAAGGCCGTGCCAAATCAAAGTTATGTTTTCTAAATGGAACACCCTGTATATTTTTATATTTTTAGAATCTGCTCGATAATCTGATTTCAATGATATATCACACTTGTTATCTAATATGAATAGTAAAGGATCTACAGCTACTCAAAAATCACATTTTTTCAAATTCAGGTGGCTGTTGTAGCCAAACAGTTGGAAATCGAGGAAAACGGCTTACAGTCCCTATCCTAACTTTTTAAGGTCTATTCAGTGACATAAAATACATATTATTTGATACAGGGTGATCAAAAATCCAAAATCACATCCGATTTTTGATCACCCTGTATCAACTAATATTTTTTGCCACTGAATAGACCTTCAAAAGTAAGGATAGGGACATGTAAGCCGTGTTCCTCGATTTCCAACTTTTTGGCTACAACAGCCAAAATTGAAAATTAACCTAAACTGCACGAATATCTTTGGATGATGTTTTCTCGGAAACGGCTGCTCCAATCGAGATCAAACAAGTATTCCTTTTTGACGTAGTTTTCAATGTAGAATGTAAAAAAAAATATGGATAAGTCATTACCAAAAACACAAAAAAGTTATGAATAATCAAAATTTTCAAAAAATTCCCAAGTACACCCCTGACGAAATAATTTCTTTTTGAAGGTGTCAAAAGGTCACTATTATTGATCATATTTAACAGCCAAAATTTGGTTCTTTTATTTGTTTCCATTTTTAAGAAAATTCAAAAAATCAAAATAAAAAAAATGATTTCGAGAGGCTGTTGCTCGCTTAGGGGGCACTTTAGGACATAGGTCTTTAGGAGGTTTTTTTCCATTTTTTGGTTAAGGAATCTGCCTGAGAATTTTGGGACACATTTTAAAGGACACCCTGTATAGTTCAAGAAAATTAGTATTTCAGATTATTCTAAAACAGTAAGATTATCATTTAGGAAGTTTCTATGAACGTCGTCTTCATGTTTTAGGGTTTCAATTGCCTCAAGGTATCCTAATTATTAAAAATATTTGGATATTTAAGTATTGGGTAGTTTTTGTGGAAACCATCTTTAATGTTTACTATTATAAGAACTTTCTCCAGGTGGTCTAGGTATCCACATAGTTGTAAATCGTTGTAAATTTCTGAATAAAAATATTTAAAATACTGGACCCATTCACTGCTATCACCTTCAAAGAAATCACACATCTATGTAGTCAAATTATATTAAGTCTAAACAAAAAAATATGAGTCATGTTTTTTAAATACTTTAGGTTGTTAATAATTTTGTCATCTCTATTATTGATATTGTATTTTCAAAAATCAGACGTCCAACTTGTAAAATAAATATTCCAAATAACCGATATAATGAAAACAATCTTCACTTATCATAATGTTCAAGAGTTAGATTATTTGCTCTAAGTTGTATTGTTCGGCAAATATACCAATACACTTTCATGTCTAACGTTTCTCAACTATTAACCTTTTTTACTCGCCATTAGTTGTTCCATTTTAACCAAGCCATTCATTCTTTCGATTACTATTTAACCGTGGCTAATGCGGCGCAAAACGTACCGTAACAAATAGTTTATTTACTTTGATAATATTGTTTAGATAATTGCTCAAAAAAACGCCAATTCCCACAGTTAATTAAGCCACACACACAACACACATACACAGCTCAAAAGGTAATTTCGTTCATGGAAAAAGCGAGAAAAACGAATTAATCTCTATTGACATTTAGAACGGAAACCATGAGTTTAGTAGATGATGGATAAATTAAATATTTTTACATTAAAAATTAATTTTCTGAAATAAAATTTTAAATAATGACGTAAATAATGTAAATTATCAAAAAGTAGACCTCCCAGAAGACAAAAGAAGATAATACATTTATTTATGGGCACCATCTTCAAAGGAAATATTTTTAAAAACTTGCTCCAGGTGCAGAGAAATATAAACCACAAATATTGGACCACATTCAACAAAATTGATAGTTAAATTATTATAAATATCTTCTTTGAAGGGTAAACTTCTAGTTACTTATTACAGGTGTTCTAGGTATCTAAATCGTTTTAAATTACTTTGATAACAATATTAATGGACGTCCTCCTCATGGCTGATATCAATATGAGGAAATTAGATTCCTAACTAAAATAATTTAGGAATCATCTTTATATTTGTCATCGTTACATACTTTACATACTGTTTACTCTTACAGAATTCTTGGAAACCATCTCCATAGCGACAGTTTGCGAATACATGCTCCAGGTGTTCTAGGTATTTATTTACAAAATTAAAAATAATAATGACATTTGATATAGCTGACATTGGTTTTAATATGAAAAAAGAGTCACCAGGCCATTGTCAAATTCTGGACAGTTGTCACTCTTTTTAGTTTATTATCGAATTTGTGGACATTATCCTCGCAGCCAAAATTTCTGAGAATGTGCTCCAGGTGTTTTACGTAATGAATAAGACATAAAAATTGAATATTATAATTTCGCTGAAAAAGTGGACATCATCTTCATAGGCAAGCACATTTTTTAATACTGCTCCAGGCCGAGTAGGTATTTAAATGTGTACTTTTAAACGATTATTTTTTATATAAGAACATAATGGACATCATCTTCAAAGGAAATAATTTTTGCACCACGCTTCAGGTATGCTAGGTATTCAAAAAGGCTACAATTTCAATAAAATAATTTCGCTAAAATAGTGGACACCATCTTCACAGCTAAACAATTTTATACACAGCTCCAGGTCTTCTAGATATGCCATTAAACATAACAATGTTAAATGATTCTACTCCATCCTTTCAGATAATATTATTTGATAGTCTTTTTGGACACCATCTTCGCAGCGTACCATTTTTAATAAGTAGTCCAGGTAGTCCAACTAGATTGTTGTAAAAAACAATAGGGGAATCTGAAATTTTAAATTGTGTTTTTAAACAGTTTTTTTTATGAGTTGACATAATGAAAATCTTTTTTTGTGATCTTGCTCTAGGTGTTCTAGGTCTTCAAAAAATCTTAAAAATTCAATATTATTATAATTTCTCCAAAGTAGTGGACATCATCTTCATAGCTAATCATTTCTAACTACTACTCTAGGTGTTCTAGATATATCATAAAGCATAACAACTTAATATAATTCTAATCCGCAAAAAATGGTGGACATCGTCTTCGTAGTTTTGCATTTTTCAATATTGCTCCAAGTGGTCTAGGTATTTAAAATTATACTCTTAAACCATTCTTTTTAATGAATGAACATAATGGATATCATCTTTAAAGGTAATCATTTTCAGAACATACCCTAGGTATTCTAGGTATTTAAAAAGGCATAAAGGTGGTATTATAATTTCCTTTAAAAAATGGACATAATTAATAACCTAACTTTTCTAACTAATTTCTGCAGGTATTCTAGATATACCATAAAAAACATACCATTTAATAATAAAATAATTTTAATATGTCAAAAATGGTATTTTCGTAGGACAGCATTGTTCAACACTGCTCCAGGTGATGTAAATATTGAAATTTGCATTTTTACAGTGTGTTTTTTTTTATATAACTTAATGGACATCATCTTCAGAGGTAATAATTTTTACACCACGCTTCAGGTGTTCTAGGTATTCAAAAAGGATACAAATTCAATATAATAATTTCGCTAAAATAGTGGACACCATCTTCATAGCTAAACAATTTTATACACAGCTCCAGGTGTTCTAGATATGTCATTAAACATAAGAATGTAAAATAATTCTAATCCGTACTTTCAGTTAATATTAATTAATAGTCTTTTGGATACCATCTTCATAGCGTACCATTTTTAATAAGTAGTCCAGGTAGTCCAACTAGATTGGGTTTTTAAACAGTTATTTTTTATAAGTTAACATAATGGACAATATTTTTTTGAGATCTTGCTCTAGGTGTTCTAGATATTCAAAAAATATTAAAATTCAATAATATAATAATTTCTCCAAAGTAGTGGACATCATCTTCATAGCTAAACGTTTTTAACTACTACTCTAGGTGTTCTAGACATACCATAAAGCATAACAACTTCATATAATTCTAATCCGTAAAAAAATGGTGGACATCATCTTCGTAGGTTAGCATATTTTAATACTGCTCCAAGTGGTCTAGGTATTTGAAATTAGACTTTTAAACAGTTCTTTTTAATAAATTATAATAATGGATTTTTAATAATGGATATCATCTTTAGAAGTCATCATTTTCAGACCATACTCTAGGTGCTCTAGGTATTTATAAAGGCATACAAATTCAATATAATTTTACTAAAATAATGGACACCATCTTCATAGCTAAACAATTTTATATAGAGCTCCAGGTGTTCTAGATATGCCACTAATATAATTATAAACCGTTCAAAAATAATGAACACCATCTTCATAGATAAGCAAAGTTTTTAATACTGATCCAAGTGTTGTATTTAAAATTTTACTTTTAAACGGATATATTTTGTATATTAATATAATGGACATCATATTCAGAAGTAATAATTTTTAGAATATGCTCCAGGTGATCAATGTATACAAAACAGCATAAACATTCATTATTAATTTATTAATTTCGCTAAAATATGGATCTTCATAGCTAATCGTTTCTAACTACTACTCTAGGTGTTTTAGATATATCATGAAGCATAACAACTTAATATAATTCTAATCCATAAAAAATGGTGGACATCATCTTCGTAGTTTAGCATTTTTTAATAATGCTCCAAGTGATGTAGGTATTTAAAATTGAACTTTTAAAACGGTTATTTTTTTTATATTAACATAATGAATACCATCTTCAGAAGTAATAGTTTTTAGATCATGCTCCAGGTGTTCTAATTATTTAAATAGGTAAAAAATTATCAATACAATAATTACTCTAAAATACTGGACATTGTCTTCATAGCTAAACGTTTTTAAACACCACTCTAGAGCCCTAGAGATTATCAAATTCTGGACAGTAGTCATTTTTTAGGTCAGAATTATAAAAATCGATTATCATCGACTTTATGGACATTATCTTCACAGCCATAATTTCTGAGTGTGTGCTCCAGGTATTTTAGGTATTTAAATCAATCTCAAAACAGGAAAATTGATAAATTAAACAATTTTGCATACTCTATACCTTAAATTTTATCTAAATTTTTATTAATATGAGAACGTTTGTATTGTGAGATTGTTCCTAATACACCCGGACATATTTTGTAAATAAATTACTATATTTTATAAAATAACCTTCTCGTTTAGCGATTACAGTAATCTCGTCCAGTTTTTTTTTCGAACTATACATCTCAATTTTATTTATTTAAAGTTAAAGTCATGATACGATCCCGTCATGATCGTGATCCCTCTCTTCTGATAAAAACACCCGAGCCATAGAGCGAGAGAAATTACCGCCGAGCCAAAGTGCCTTTGCGCAAAACTACAAGTAATTCCAAAGAAAAATTGAACAAATCAAATAATATATATTTAGCGAGATAACATGCATTCGTGACAGAAGTTCAAATGTTTGTGTATTTCGCCGCGAGACCTGTCCTGTATTTATATCTTTGGGGTCGTGAGAACTGAGAATCACCGCCGCTAAGATGAAGCCGAGCTGCTTGTGCTTTACGGAAGAACCGTATTCGATGTAATGCAAACGTTTGTTCCTCTATCAGAAACACACTGCCCAATACTCCACGCAAGAATGCATAACAATCCCGTATTATTATAATTCAACTAAAATAGTGGACATCATCTTCATAACTAAACGTTTTTAAACACTGCTCCATGTGTTCTAGGTATCGTAAAGCATAACAATGTACTATAATAATTCTAATATGTCAAAAAATGGTGGACACGATATTTTTAATACTGTTTAGGTATTTAAAATAAGACTTTTTAAGAATTATTTTTGTATTAGACTAATAAAATAAAAAAATATTAATGGACATCATCTTCAAGGGTGTTTATCTTTAGACTATTTTCCAAGTTTCCTAAGTATTTAAGAAGGCATATTCAATAAATTTCACTAAAATAGTGTTCATCATTTTCATAGCTAAACGTTTTTAAACACTACTCCAGGTGTTCTAGGTATCATAAAGCATAAAAATGTAATATATTTCTAATATATTAAAAATGGTGGACATCATCTTCGTAGGTAAGCACTTTAAAAACGGCTCCAGGTAGTGTAGGTATTTAAAATTGTACTTTTAATTCGTTATTTTTTTATATAATAATATAATGAATATCACTAAAAGAGCAGATATTAAAATTGGATTTTTAAACAGTTATTTTTTATATGTTAACATAATGGACATTATCTTGAAGTAATCTTTATTAGATCTTGCTCTAGGTGTTCTAGGTATCCAAAAATTCATAAAAATGCAATATTATTATAATTGCTCCAAAGTAGTGGACATCATCATAATAGCTAAACGTTTTTAAACACTACCCCAGGTTTTCCAGGTATCGTAAAGCATAAAAATGTAATATATTTCTAATATTGGATTTTTAAACAGTAATTTTTTATAACATAATGGACATTATCTTGAAGTAATCTTTATTAGATCTTGTTCTAGGTGTTCTAGGTATTTAAAAAATCTTAAAAAATCAATAATATAATAATTTCTCCAAAGTAGTGGACATCATCTTCATAGTTAAACGTTTTTAACTACTACTCTAGGTGTTCTAGACATATAAAGCATAACAACTTAATATAATTCAAATATGTAAAAAATGGTGGACATCATCTTCGTAGTTTAGCATTTTTAAATACTGCTCCAAGTTGTCTAGGTATTTAAAATAAGACCTTTAAACAGTTCTTTTCAATAAATGAACATAATGGATATAATCTTCAGAGGTCTTCGTTTTTGGACCATACCATAGGTGTTCTAGGTATTTATAAAACCATAAAAATGGTATTTATAATTTCCTTTAAAAAATGGACCTCATTCCTTACTTAATGTTTTTAAACATCCCTCCAGGTATTCTAGATATCCCATAAAAAACATACCAATGTAATATAATAAATATAATCCGTCAAAAATGGTGGAGAGTATCTTCGCAAGTCAACACTTTTTAACACTGCTCTAGGTGGTGTAAATATTGAAATTTGCAATTTTACAGGGTTATTTTTTATATAACATATTGGACATCATCTTCAGAGGTAATATTTTTCACACCATGCTTCAGGTGTTCTGGGTATTCAAAAAGGCATACAAATTTAATACAATAATTTTGCTAAAATAATGGACACCATCTTCAGAGTTAAACGTTTTTTAACTACTAATCTAGGTGTTCCAGACATATCATAAAGCAAAACAACTTAATATAATTCAAATATGTGAAAAATGGTGGACATCATCTTCGTAGTTTAACATTTTTAAATACTGCTCCAAGTTGTCTAGGTATTTAAAATAAGACTTTTAAACAGTTCTTTTTAATAAATGAACATAATGGATATAATCTTCAGAGGTCATCATTTTTAGACCATACCATAGGTGTTCTAGGTATTTACAAAACCATAAAAATGGTATTTATAATTTTATTTAAAAAATGGACCTCATTCCTTACTTAATGTTTTTAAACATCCCTCCAGGTATTCTAGATATCCCATAAAAAATATACCAATGTAATATAATAATTATAATCCGTCAAATATGGTGGAGAGTATCTTCGCAGGTCAACACTTTTTAACACTGCTCCAGGTGGTTTAAATATTGAAATTTGCACTTTTACAGGGTTATTTTTTATGTAACATATTGGACATCATCTTCAGAGGTAATATTTTTCACACCATGCTTCAGGTGTTCTGGGTATTCAAAAAGGCATACAAATTTAATACAATAATTTTGCTAAAATAATGGACACCATCTTCATAGTTAAACGTTTTTAACTACTAATCTAGGTGTTCCAGACATATCATAAAGCATAAAAACCTAACATAATTCTAATCCGTAAAAATAGTGGACATCATCTTCGTAGGTTAGTATTTTTTTATACTACTCCAAGTGGTCTAGGTATTTAAAATTAGAATTTTAAACAGTTCTTTTTAATAAATTAACATAATGGATATCATCTTCAAAGGTCATCATTTTCAGACCATACCAAAGGACATGTTGTATGATGGATTTATAAAGGCATAAAAATGGTTATTATAATTTCATTTAAAAAATGGACATTATTCATTAACTTAACATTCTTAAATATTGCTCCAGGTATTCTAGATATCCTATAAAAAAACATACCAATGTAATATATTAATTATCCGTCAAAAATGGTGGAGAATATCTTCGCAGGTCAGTTATTTTTTATATAACATAATGGACAATATCTTCAGAGGTAATGCTTTTTACACCATGCTTCAGGTATTTTAGGTATTCAAAAAGGCATACAAATTTAATATAATAATTTTGCTAAAATGTGGATGCCATCTTCATAGCTAAACATTTTTATACACAGCTCCAGGTATTCTAGATATGCTATTAAACATAACAATGTACTACAATTATAATCCGTTAAAAAAACACTATCTTTATAGATAAGCATATTTTTTTAATACTGCTCCAGGTGCTGTAGGTATTTAAAATATGACATTTAAATGGGCATCATCTTCAGAGGTTATAATTTTTAGAACATGCTCCACGTGATCAACGTATACAAAAAGGCATAAAAATGTATTACTAATTTCGCTAAAAAAATGGATATCATCTTCATAGCTAAACGTTTTTACACATTGCTCCAGGGGTTCTAGATATACCATAAAACATAACAATGTAATATAATTATAATCCGTCAAAAATGGTGGACGTCATCTTCAATGATAAATATTTTTTTAATATTGCTTCAGGTGGTGTAGTATTTAAAATTGGTTATTTAAATGGTTATTATTTTATATTATTAATATAATAAGCTTCATCTTTAAAGGCAATCTTTTTTGACCATAGGTATTTGAAGATATAAAAAATCAAATTTATTTTAATTCCTCTAAAATATATTCGTGATTAAGCATTTTTAGTGTGTAAATAGTTTTGGAATTGAGCTTAGCAGAACCCGCTCTGCTTATGCCATCCTTAGTGCTAATTTTAATAAAATAAAATATTTACAAAAAAATTTTTAAAATTTGACATAGCGTAATTTAAGATGTTTTGAGATACGATATGATTCATACTCACAATATGACAGAGAAAAATGGGCTGTGGCTTTTGCTGACTGTCTTCGAACATTATTATGTTGTTGATAAATAAAGGTGTTGTACATTTACGATTAAGGTTTGTCTAATTGTCTTTTCCTAAAGGATACACAAGATTGGAACGATGTTTAAAAGCTAAATGTCCGGAAAAAATATGTTAACCACCTTGTAGAATTGAATAATCCACGACAAATGGCCCGTATAACGATCACGATACCGAGAAACTCGACTTTTTCGATCAGTTTTTGAAATATTACAGATGCACTCCCCCACTGACTAATCATGTAGCCATCCCGTAACGGAACATTTTAATATTTATAGTTCCGTGAACGGTATCGCAATTGCGGGAATGCTCTGCTGAATTCGTCGAATACCGGCTGTCCGTCGATGGAAATTACGTAATTACTTACTAAGTGACAGACACACTCCGCTTGCAATTTGTGCCTTTTAACTTTGTTGTAACTTGTCACAATTTTTAGATTTTTTGAACGCCGACGGATTTTACTTGTTAATCATTGCAGGTAGAAATATAGAATATAGTTTTCGACATCGTTTTCATGGGTAATCAACTTTAGTGACTTCCTTCAGGTGTTTATTTTTAAAATTTCAGGTTATTTTCTGTAACTAATTTTTTTATGAAGGAATTTAGACGTAAAATCTTTTGTTGTGTTGTAAAAAAAAGATATAAATGTTATTTTAAGCAGCATCTTCATGGGTTTTGTTGTTACAGACTTTAGATACTCGCACCAGGTATTTTAAGTATCTATATAGCTTAAAACTTTTGTAATTTTGGACACCGTCCTCGTAAATGATTTTTTGGTAAATGGTTTAGGTATTCGATAGTTTTTTTTTTGACACCATCTTCACAGTTTTTACTTTCGAATTTTTTTTTTAGCAGTGGTGGCTAATGGTTTCAAAGTTGTCATTTTAAAGTTTTAAAATATTAATTATTTGGGACACCCTCTTCGTTGTTTACCATTTTAAATAATTGCTCAAGTTGGTATAGGTGTTATGGTTATTGTAATACCTTTTTGGACACCATCTTCACAGCGTACCATTTTTAATAAGTAGTCCAGGTAGTCCAACTAGATTGTTGTAAAAAACAATAGAGGAATCTGAAATTTAAAATTGGGTTTTTAGACAGTTAGTTATTTTTTATAAGTTATTATGGACAATCTTTTTTTGAGATCTTGCTCTAGGTGTTCTAGGTATTCAAGAATCTTAAAAATTCAATATTGTTATGATTTCTTCAAAGTAGTGGACATCATCTTCATAGCTAATCGTATCTAACTACTACTCTAGGTGTTCTAGATATATCATAAAGCATAACAACTTAATATTATTCTAATCCATAAAAAATGGTGGACATCATCTTCGTAGTTTAGCATTTTTCAATACTGCTCCAAGTGGTCTAGGTATTTAAAATTAGACTTTTAAACAGTTCTTTTTAATAACTGAACATAATGGATATCATCTTCAAAGGTCATCATTTTCAGAACATACCCTAGGTGTTCTAGATATTTATAAAGACATAAAGTTGGTATTATAATTTCCTTTAAAAAATGGACATCATTAATAACCTAACTTTTTAAACATTGCTCCAGGTATTCTAGATATTCCATAAAAAACATACCAATAAAATATAATAATTTTAATCCGTCAAAAATGGTGGACAGTATTTTTGTATTGTTTAACACTGCTCCAGGTGGTGTAAATATTGAAATTTCCCTTTTACAGAAATATTTTTTATGTATCATAATGGACATCATCTTTAGAGGTAATAATTTTTACACCACGCTTCAGGTGTTCTAGGTACTCAAAAAGGCTACAAATTCAATATAATAATTTCGCTAAAATAGTGGACACTATCTTCATAGCTAAACAATTTTATACATTGCTCTAGGTGTTCTAGATATGCCATTAAATATAACAATGTAAAATAATACTAATCCATCCTTTCAGTGAATATTATTTGATAGTCTTTTTGGACACCATCTTCATAGCGTACTATTATTAATAAGTAGTCTAGGTAGTCCAAATAGATTGTTGTAAAAAACAATAGGGGAATCTGAAATTTAAAATTGGGTTTTTAAACAGTTATTTGTTATAAGTTAATATTGTGGACAATCTTTTTTTGAGATCTTGCTCTAGGTATTCAAAAAATCCTTAAAATTCAATATTATAATAATTTCTCCAAAGTAGTGGACATCATCTTCATAGCTAATCGTATCTAACTACTACCCTAGGTGTTCTAGATATATCATAAAGCATAACAACTTAATATTATTCTAATCCATAAAAAATGGTGGACATCATCTTCGTAGTTTAGCATTTTTCAATACTGCTCCAAGTGGTCTAGGTATTTAAAATTAGACTTTTAAACAGTTCTTCTTAATAACTGAACATAATGGATATCATCTTCAAAGGTCATCATTTTCAGACCATACCCTAGGTGTTCTAGATATTTATAAAGACATAAAGTTGGTATTATAATTTCCTTTAAAAAATGGACATCATTAATAACCTAACTTTTTAAACATTGCTCCAGGTATTCTAGATATTCCATAAAAAACATACCATTGTAATATAATAATTTTAATACGTCAAAAATGGTGGACAGTATTTTCGTAGGTCAGCATTGTTTAACACTGCTCCAGGTGGTGTAAATATTGAAATTTGCACTTTTACAGGGTTACACCACGCTTCAGGTGTTCTAGGTATTCAAAACGACTACAAATAATAATTTCGCTAAAATAGTGGACACCATCTTCATAGCTAAACAATTTTATACACAGCTCCAGGTATTCTAGATATGCCATTAAACATAACAATGTAAAATAATTCTAATCAGTCCTTTCAGTTAATATTATTTGATAGTCTTTTTGGACACCATCTTCATAGCATACCATTTTTAATAAGTAGTCCAACTAGATTTTTGTAAAAAACAATAGGAGAATCTGAAATTTTTGGACACCTTCTTCTATGGTTTTATAGTTTTATAGTATAATAGGTATCCAAATCTTCAGCATACATTTAGTGTTCTTTTTTTTTTTAATTTGAACGATTTTATATCCTGTTACTTCTTCTTGAGTACGGCGAGTATGGTACCTGTTATAATTTCTGTTCTTCATTTTCTCGTTCTTCTTCTTCAGATGCTTCATCGTGTATTATAAAACATGAAAACGTTACAGTTGTACAAGTTGCGCCGTGTTGTGACAGACTGCTACATGGCCATATACACTGCCAGCGGCTTCTTATCGGATCTTCAATTTTTCATTTATATGACATAAATGTTATTCAGTATTTATTTTATTGAAAAACTATCAAAGTATTTTCGCTTTAATAGTTATTAAAATTAACTTAAATAACAGACATTTACTCATTGTCAATATCATAAAAATTCTTTAATATAGTAATTATGTAAAAATTATGGACACCATGTCCGTGGTTAACCATTTTAAACAATTTCTCCAGGTATTCTAGGGACGCGGATCGTTTCAAAATCCTAAAATTTTGGTATATCTACCAAAAATATGGACATCGTCCATATTTTAGATATTTTCGTATATTAGATATGTAGATAGTTGTAAAATCTTATGTTATTCATAATTCCATGAGAAATACCGACCTCATGTTATTGGTTAAATAAAATACAAAAATATAACAATGGACGACATCATCTACAGAGGTGATCATTTTTATGGACAATGCTCCAGGTGTTCTAGGCATTTGACAGACAAAAAACTTCAATAATAATATTTCACTGTACATGTAAACAATCTTTCAATATCAGTAATGTTCCAAGAATTATGGAAACCATCTTCATGGTTAACCATTTTAAACATTTTCTCCAGGTTATCTACTAATTCCCTAATAATATGGACATCGTCTTCACGGTTAACCATTTTATATACTTTCGTATTCTAGGTATGTAGGGAGCGTTGTTGTGTTCTCCATAAAAAATATCGACACCATATTCATGGTTAACCATTTTAGATACTTTCGTTTTTTAGGCATATAGATAGGTGTATAATTTTAGGTTATTCATATTTCCCTAAGAAATATTAATACCATCTTCATTGTTAAATAACCTACAAAATTATAATAATGGACACCATCTTTAGATGTGATTGTTTTAACTCCATGCACCGGTGTTCTAGGTATTCAAAAATACATAAAAGTTTAAAATTATTATAACTTCACTAAAATAGTGGACATCATCTCCATAGCTAAACGTTGTAATCACTGATTAAGGTGCTCCAGATTTACCATAAAGCCTAATAGTGTAATATAATTATAATCCGTTAAAAATGGTGAGCATCATCTTCGTAAGTAAGCCTTTATTAATACTTCCCCGAATGGTGTATATTTAAACTGCTAGTTTTTAATGATTATTTTTATATTATTAGAATTATTATTAAAATAAACAAATAAATAAAAAAATAATGTACATCATCTTCAGAGGTGATCATTTGTGTTGTGTTCTAAGTATTTGGAGGGCAAAAAATCAATAATATTTCACTAAAATAGTCATAGAATTTCAATATTATTATACTTTCACAAAAATAGTGGACATACTCTTCATAGCTAAACGTTTTAAACACAGCTCCAGGTATTCCAGATTTACTACGAAGAATAACAACGTAATATAAATATAATCCATCAAAAATTATGGACATCATCTTCGTAGGTAATCTTTTATTAATACTGCTCTGACTGTTGTAGATATTTAAAATGTTACGTTTTAATGGATAGTTTTATATTAACACCATCTTCATTGATAAATAACATACAAAATTATAATAATGGACACCATCTTCAGAGGTGATCATTTTAACTCCATGATCCGGTGATTTAGGTATTCTAAGAGGCATAAAAGTTTAAAATTATAATTTCACTAAAATAGTGGACGTCATCTCCGTAGCTAAAGGTTTTAATCACTGGTCTAGGTGCTCCAGATTTACCATAAAGCCTAATAGTGTAATATAATTGTAATCTGTTAAAAATGGTGGACATCATCTTCGTAGGTAAGCTTTTATTAATACTTCTCCGAATGATGTATATTTAAACTGCTACTTTTTAATCTTCAGAGGTGATCATTTTAACTCAATGATCCGGTGTTCTAGGTATTTAAAGAGGCATACAAGTTTAAAATTATTATAATTTCACAAAAATAGTGGACATCATCTCCATAGCTAAACATTTTAAGCACTGGTCAAGGTGCATAATTATTAAAATAAATAAATGAATACCTAATTAAATGGACATCATCTTCAGAGGTGATCATTTGTATGAACTATGCTCCAGGTGTTCTGAGTATTTGAAGGGCAAGAAAATCAATAATATTTCACTAAAATAGTCATACAATTTCAATATTATTATATTTTCACTAAAATAGTGGACATACCCTTCATAGCTAAACGTTTTAAACACAGCTCCAGTTATTCCAGATTTACTACGAAGCATAACAACGTAATTTAATTATAATCCGTCAAAAATTATGGACATCATCTTCGTAGGTAATCTTTTTTTAATACTGCTCCGAGTGTTGTAGCTATTTAAAATGCTACTTTTTAATGGACAGTTTTATATTAACACCATCTTCATTGTTAAATAACAAAAAATTATAATAATGGACACCGTCTTCAGAGGTGATCATTTTAACTGCATGCTCAGGTGTTCTAGGTATTCAAAAAGGCATAAAAATGTAAAATTATTATAATTTCACTAAAATAGTGGACATCATCTCCATAGCTAAACGTTTTAATCACTCGTCTAGGTGCTCCAGATTTACCATAAAGCCTAATAGTGTAATATAATTGTAATCCGTCAACAAGTGGACATCATCTTCGTAGGTAAGCCTTTTTTAATACTTCTCCGAATTGTGTAGATATTTAAATTGCGACTTTTTAATGATTATTTTTATATCAATAGCATAATTATTAAAATAAATAAATGAATACCTAATTAAATGGACATCATCTTCAGAGGTGATCATTTGTATGAACTATGCTCCAGGTGTTCTGAGTATTTGAAGGGCAAGAAAATCAATAATATTTCACTAAAATAGTCATACAATTTCAATATTATTATATTTTCACTAAAATAGTGGACATACCCTTCATAGCTAAACGTTTTAAACACAGCTCCAGTTATTCCAGATTTACTACGAAGCATAACAACGTAATTTAATTATAATCCGTCAAAAATTATAGACATCATCTTCGTAGGTAATCTTTTTTTAATACTGCTCCGAGTGTTGTAGCTATTTAAAATGCTACTTTTTAATGGACAGTTTTATATTAACACCATCTTCATTGTTAAATAACAAAAAATTATAATAATGGACACCATCTTCAGAGGTGATCATTTTAACTGCATGCTCAGGTGTTCTAGGTATTCAAAAAGGCATAAAAATGTAAAATTATTATAATTTCACTAAAATAGTGGACATCATCTCCATAGCTAAACGTTTTAATCACTCGTCTAGGTGCTCCAGATTTACCATAAAGCCTAATAGTGTAATATAATTGTAATCCGTCAACAAGTGGACATCATCTTCGTAGGTAAGCCTTTTTTAATACTTCTCCGAATTGTGTAGATATTTAAATTGCGACTTTTTAATGATTATTTTTATATCAATAGCATAATTATTAAAATAAATAAATGAATACCTAATTAAATGGACATCATCTTCAGAGGTGATCATTTGTATGAACTATGCTCCAGGTGTTCTGAGTATTTGAAGGGCAAAAAAATTAATATTATTTTACTAAAATAAGCATACAATTTCAATATTAATATACTTTCACCAAAATAGTGGACATACTCTTCATACCTAAACGTTTTAAACACAGCTCTAGGTATTCCAGATTTACTAGGAAGCTTAACAACGTAATATAAATATAATCCATCAAAAATTATGGACATCATCTTCGTAGGTAATCTTTTTTTAATACTGCTCCGAGTGTTGTAGATATTTAAAATGCTACTTTTTAATGGGTAGTTTTATATTATATTAGAATATAATAAAATATACAAAATAAAAAATATAATAATGGACATCATCTTCAGAGGTGATAAATTTTGTAGACTATGCTGCAGGTGGTCAAAGTATTTGAAAGAAAAAAAATGCAATATTATTATTTTACTAAAATTGTGTACAATGTTACAATATCAGTAATTTTACAAAAATTGTGGAAATCATCTCCATGGTTAACCATTTTAAACATCTTATTCAGGTAATCCAGGTAATCCACTAAAAATATGAACATCGTCTTAACGGTTATTTATTTTAGATACTTTCGTATTTATGGTAAGTAGGATAATTGTATTCATGATAAATTTCGACACCATCTTCATCGTTAAGAATTCTGGATACTTAACCTAGGTATTCTAGGTATGCAGATCGTTGTAGAATTTTATTTTTTTCCAAATTTCACAAGCAATATGGACACCATCTTCATGGTTAAATATTTTAGATATTTCCTCCAGGTATTCCAGGTATATAGATAGTTTCAACTAATAAGTAATTCGAGTTTACAGTTTAATATTTTTAAGAATTGTCTTCAGACGACTATCCAATTTGATATGTTTCAAAATGTTTAAATAAGCGACCACCCGCCACTGTGCAAATGAGTTAGTTTTGTGAGCGCTCATGTTCGCGAGATATAAAATAAATCATAGGACAGGTACGATTTTAAGTCCGAACATTAATGTATCTTGTTGCCATGAATGTCAGTGAACGGTTTGAGTTGTGGGCAAAGATAATTGTGGTAGGACAAACCTTTACCAAGTCTTAGATTATCTTAATATGCCTAGCTTTTAGCCTTCCAAGTAATCATTTGTAAAATAGTCGTCTGAGCAATGTTGAAGGCAGTGTCGCAACAATCCGTTTCCTAAAGCACGTCGTTTTGTGGTCAAGAAGTACACAATATTTTTAACTACTAATAAATTACTTTCAATACGTTTATTATTAATTATACGGTTGTTTTACTATGATCTAATAATTTAAAATACCCGTGGGACATATTTGAAAATTACACCTTCGAAGATGGTGCCCACAATTTAATGAAATTATTTATAATTGAGTTTTACACCGATTAAGATACCTAGAACATCTGGAGAAAGTAGTTTAAAATTGTGAGCCATGAAGATGATGTCCAAAATTATTAATATCTAAAGGTTTTAAATAAAATTGCATACCTAGGAAACTCGAAAAGTTATCTAAAAAGGTTTAACTATGAAGATGGTGTCCATAATAACTACCAATTATTCTTGTAATATACTGCGCTTGTATGATCTAATATTATCCAATAACTACCAAATTTATAGATACCGGGATGTTTTACAAGTTTTTGGTGCATCTCTAATATTTGAAGATTTTACAATGTTTTGGACACCTAGAAAACCTGGAGAACGTAGTCACAAGTAATAGCCATGAATATGATGTCCAGAATTAGATATCTCTGAAGGTTTTAAATTAATTGAGATACATAGAAAATCTGGAGGATATATTTAATATTGAAATAAAATTATTAGTTTATAAATTATTGGATAAAATTGTATGAAATTCTTGTAGAGAGAAATACTTTATTTCCGTCTCTGTTTAAACCAAACTGCAACACTTTAATCTAAAAGCCGTATATTCTGATAAGGAAGTGACGATATTGTGTCTTTAAACCTAAGTTAAAAGCCATTAAAAGCGAATAAAACTGTATCGGGATCACCGGCTATGCTTTAAATTGCGTAGGACGTTTTCAATACTGCCTTTGACTTCTTTAATGGTCGATGTTTTTTTTTATGAGCAAGTTCAGTCGGTTTGTAGAATTTCCTTATGAAGGTAAATCGCTCGATTAGCATTTTAATATATATTTCGATAACCGGGTCAACGAAAACACAACAGAGTTGCCACATTTTAGATAATAGTTTATATTTTTTATATACCATAATTTCCTAATTGCTATAGGTTTTCTACCCATTCGGATAGAACACTTGGAGGAAGTACATGATAGGATTAGCTATGGAGATGTTATCCAGAACTTGCAATATTTTCAAAAAATGTCATTAATAACTTCCGAGAAAATTTTAAAAGGAGTAACTTCAAAAAACTGTTAAATTTCAAATTTTTTATTATGTATAGTTATGGCTTCGTAGAACACCTGGAAAGGATAGTTAAAATGGTAAACCATGAAGATGGTGACCAAATATATTTCATATTATAAAAATATCTAGGTGTTACACACATCTGGACAACTAGAACACCTAAAAAAGGCAATTAAATTGGTATACCATGAAGATGGTGTCCAAAACTATTTTAAAATACAAAAAATATCTAGGTGATATACACATTTGGATAACTAGAACACCTAAAGAAGGCAATTAAATTAGTATACCCTGAAGATAGTGTCCAAAAATCTTTCAAAATACAAAAATATCTAGGTGATTCACATATCTGGATAACCATAACACCTGACGAGAGCAGTTACATTGGTTAACCATGAAGATGGTGTCCAAAAATATCTTAAAATATAAAAAGAGCTAGGTGTTATACACATTTGGATAACTAGAACACCTGAAGAAGGCAATTAAATTGGTATATCATTAACATGGTGTCCAAAAACTTATCAAAATACAAAAACATCTAGGTATGTTACACGGATCTGGTTTAGTAAAACAATTAAAAAAGGCAATTAAATTGTTATACCATGAAGACGGTGTCCAAAAATCATTTGAAATACAAAAATATCTAGGTGTTATATACATTTAGATAACTAGAACACTTGAAGAAGGCAAATAAAAATATCTAGGTGTTTCACGTATCTGGATAACCATAACACCTAAAGAGAGCAGTTACATTGGATAATCATGAAGATGGTGTCCAAAAATCTTTCAAAATACAAAAATATCTAGGTGTTTCACACATCTGAATAACCATAACACCTGAAGAGAGTAGTTACATCGTTTAACCATGAAGATGGTATCCAAAAATATTTCAAAATACAAAAGTATCTAGGTGTTACACACATTTTGACTAGAACACCTAAAGAAGGCAAATAAATTGGTATATCATGAAGATAGTGTCCAAAAATCTTTTAAAATACACAAATATATAGATGTTACACGCATCTGGACAAATAGAACACCTGAAAAAGGTAATTAAATTGGTATGCCATGAAGATGGTGTCCAAAATTCTTTCAAAATACAAAAATATCTAGGTGTTTCACACATCTGGATAAGCCTAACACCTAAAGAGAGCAGCTACATTGGTTAACCATGAAGATGGTGTCCAAAAATATTTTAAAATACAAAAATATCTAGGTGTTACATATATTTGGATTACTAGAACACCTGAAGAAGGCAAATAAATTGGTATATCATGAAGATGGTGTCCAAAAATCTTTCAAAATATAAAAATATCTAGGAGTTACACGCATTTGGACAAGTAGAACACCTAAAAAGGGTAATTAAATTGGTATACCATGAAGATGCTGTCCAAAAATCTTTCAAAATAGAAATATATCTGGGTGCTTCACATAACTGGACAACCATAATACCTAAAGGGAGCAGTTAAATTGGTTAACCATGAAGATTGTGTCCAAAAATATTATAAAATACAAAAATATTTAGGTGTTACACATATTTGGGCAACTAAAACATCTAAAGAAGGCAATTAAATTTGCAACGATGGTGTCCAAAAAACTTTCAAATTATAAAAAATCTAAATGTTACACGCATCTGGACAAGTAGATCACCTGAAAAAGGTAATTAAATTGGTATGCCATGAAGGTGGTGTCCAAAAATCTTTTAAATACAAAAATATCTAGGTGTTTCACACATGTGGACAACCATAATACCTAAAGGGAGCAGTTAAATTGGTTAACCATGAAGATAGTCCAAAATTATTATAAAATACAAAAATATTTAGGAGTTACACGGATCTGGACAAGTACAACACCTGAAAAAGGTAATTTAATTGGTATACCATGTAGATGGTGTCCAGAAATCTTTTAAAATATAAAAATATCTGGGTATTTCACACATATGAATAACCATAACACCTGAAGAGAGCAGTTACATCGGTTAATCATGAAGATGGCGTCCAAAAATATTTTAAAATACAAAAATATCTAGGTGGGTCACGCATCTGGACAAGTAGAATACCTGAAAAAGGTAATTTATTTGCTATACCATAAAGATGGTGTCCAAAAATCTTTCAACATACAAAACTATCTAGGTGTTTTACACATCTGCATAACCATAACGCCTGAAGAGAGATGTTACATCGGTTAACTATGAAGATGGTGTTTAAAAATACTTCAGAATACAAAAGTATCTAGGGTTTACACACATTTTGACAACTAGAACACCTGAAGAAGGTAATTAAATTGGTATATCATGAAGATGGTGTCCAAAAATCTTTCAAAATATAAAAATCTAGGTGTTAGACATATCTGGATAACCATAACACCTAAAGAGAGCAGTTAAATTGGTTAACCATGAAGATTGTGTCCAAAACTATTTCAAAATACAAAAATATATAGATGTTGCACACATCTGGACAACAAGAACACATCGAGAAGATTATTAAAGTGGTATAACATGAAGATGGTGTTCTAAAATCTTTCAAAATACAAAAATATAGGTTGTTTTAGAAATCTGGACAAATAAAACACAGGGAGAGGGAGATTAAATTGGTAAACCATGAAGATGGTGTCCAAATAATATTTCTAAATATAAAAATATCTAGGTGTTATACATATCTGGACAGTTAGACAACCTGGAGAGGGCAATGAAATTTGGTAAACCATGAAGTTGATGTCCAAAAATCTTTCAAATTTTATTATCTGCCTACTTAGAGCACCTAGAGACAGTATCTTAAAAGCAGAATCACGAACAAGACGTTCATAATAAACACTTCTAACTACCTTTTCTTTTGTTTCAGTCGTTCTTTGGCAGAACCTACAACAACATCAGTTCGATATCGGAATGCAAGAACAACGGTCAATGCGTCATCAACAAGAAAAACCGCACAGCTTGCAAGGCCTGTCGATTAAGAAAATGCCTCTTTGTGGGTATGTCGAAGAGTGGCTCCAGGTACGGCAGGCGATCCAACTGGTTCAAAATTCACTGTTTGCTGCAGGAACAGCAGCAGCAACAACAGCAACAAGCAGGTAAGACCAAAAACTAAATAACTATTTAATACCTAAATCAAAATTAAACTTCAAATCCCAAGTAAATTTAAAAGTGTTCTGATGGTAGGATCAAAAATTCGGATTTCGTGAAGGAAATTGTCCAATATAACATCTAATCAAACAAATTCAGAATATTTGGAAATGCCAATCTCAAATACTGAGCCAAAGACTAAAATGTATACTCTTAGAAACATTCATAGAGTAGAAAATTAGTTCTTCGCACATAAACAGTTCAATTGTCCAACAGTTCATTTGTCCAATGTCAAACAGTATAGTCACCTAAAAGATATTTTACTGGAAGACATTTCCAATGAAAAACCGATGCTTTTGATTGGCCAAGACAATATATAAACCTGATACTAACTGAACAATTTTGTAGTGGGCCTGAAGATGCTCCAGTAGCATGAAAATGTAAGCTGGGTTTTGCGTTACATGGTCCAAACATTACAAATGATACAAATCTTAAAAGCAGTTGTTTATTTCATATATGTAATATGACTTGTTCACTAGAAGATAGAATAGAACAAATACTGAAGGAAAGCTTTTCCATTAATTTGGAATTGAAAATTCCAAAATCCGATGAAAAACAAGCTCTGGAAATAATGAAATAAACAGTAGAGGGAACAGAAGATAGATATGAAATAGGCCTATTATGGAAAGACAAAAATCTAGTTTTTCCAGCCAGTAAAGCTACAGTCCTCCAAAGACTTCGTCGTGTTGAAAGAAAATGTAAGAAAGACATGATATATCGAAAAGGACTATGCAGAGAAATTATCTCCAGAAGAAGCTTTCATTGAAGGTATCTCCCTACTTTCAGTTATAAATGTCAGCAAGAAAAAGACTAGTCTTTGATGCAGCTGAAAAGTCTAACAGAAAAAGTCTGAATGATTATTTGCTTGCGGGACTGGACTTATTATCCTCCCTTGTAGCTATTCCTTGGAAATTCAGACAGAAAAAATAGCGTTCGGTGGGTATATACACAAAACTTTTCACCAGGTTCCAGTACAGAAAGCTGTGCACAAAGATTTCTCTGGCGTGATTTGGAAACACATAAAAATCCAGAAATGTATCATATGAAGGTTATAACGTTTGGAGCAACATATTGTCCAGTATGTTCTTAATGTATTAAAAATTTAAAAGCTTAAGAGAAGATCCCGTTATTTGGAAAGGAATAATCGCCAAGATCTATGCGGCTACTACTTGGATTCAAAGGACACACCGAAATGGCCCTCCAAATAATCAACAAAGTAAGAAAGATCCATAAACTTGGTGGATTTGACTTAGTAAGATGGACAGACTTCTTACTGGACACTGTCGCCTCAAAAAACACATGAGTGTCATAAATCCAGCAGAAGAAGCAACTTTGTGTAGGTTCTGTGAAGAAGAAGAGGAAACATCATTCCACGTCCTATGCCAATGTGAAGGCCTGGCTGGAATGAGGTTTCTAACATTGGGCCAAGAAAAGCCAATTGCATGCAACTACATGGGGAGCCACTGTCAAAGCTACTAAGTCTAATAAAAAAGACCAGGCTAGACGACATACTCTAAAACAAACGGAGTCCCACAATAGATCTGAAAAGGTCGCAGTGGACAAGGACAAATAACGTCCAAATCCTAGTCTAATCTAATCTAACTGATATACTAGCTACCTCCAAAATCCTATATGAAGAAAACCTCGATAGAGTATTGGGCATGTGGTGGGACTCCAATAACGATACATTTCTATTTAAATTGAATAAAGACAAAGAATAGTTGCTAGAAGAATAGTCGACAATCCGAAAAGTTTTTGGAAAAAATGGATGCAGGACCTTAAAGAAATTACAAAAATTACCAATACCAGCTCAAGCCAAATAGACGTCTCCTTAGTCACCGCCAAATCCAGAGTAGTCCTTTCAAATCCCAATCATGTAGAGTGGAACTAGTTCTAAATCAGCTGAGATAAAAATTTGGATTAGAAACAGCTTTTCTCAAATGTCAGCTTTGCAGCAACAATTAAACAAAGCCAACGATCAGTGTTGTTCCTAGGGATTTTTCAATTGTACAACTTTTAATGTCAAAATTGTACACTTTTACGTTCGATTGTACAACCACTAATTAGTTTACTACTACCCGATGCTTAAAATTCTTCTTTTTCCAGTTTAAAAAATGTTCTTGATGTACAACGGTGTACTGATTGGTCGCGAATGGCGGCCAAATTCAAACATTATTGTTTTATTAATTTTAATGCATACGATTTACGATATACCAGATTTTACATAAATATTTAGCAACTTCAAATTGTACAACATTTCAACCTTTTTTCAAAAGTGCGTACAACCACATAACTGATTGTACAACTTTTTGTACAATTGTACAACCAGGAACAACACTGCCAACGATTCCTTTAATGGGACAAATTCCTTCAGTTATATTAACAAGAGAAAGTAAACCATTTGTGAATACTGGCATGGACTACTTTGGACCAGTGGCACACCCTTTGAACACTGATTCTACCCTCACGGTTCTCATTGCACGAAGAGGAGCCCCAAAAATTATCGTTTGTGATAATTTAACTAATCTACAAGTTGCTGCTGAAGCATTATGAACCAAGATTAATAAAAAAACAACCAATAAAGGACTGGGAGAGGCTGGGAGAGGCTCATTGGAACCGTTAAGAAGATGATTGGTAAAATATTATACGAGCAAATCATAAACGATGCAATTCTTTTGAAGCTTCTGGCCGAAGCAGAGAATATCGTAAACTTCAGGCCAGTAACCAAAGTGTTAAGTGACCCAGTTGATCTAGCAGCACTTACTCCGAATCACTTTCTTTTAGGAGATAAGAAAAATAGTCTATTTAACTCAAATCCTAGTCCAAATTGCCTATATCAAGACTGGAAAAAATCACAAAATTAACAGATTTGTTCTAAAATGGCTGTGTTAAAGAATACTTTCCCTCAGTGTCCTATCATCAGTCCAGTGAAAATGCGTAGATTTTTCCTGCTCCATTCTCGGATCTGAGCAGCGGCGTTCATACAAGGTTTGGTTATAAACGCCTTCGAATGAGTTGGGGTATCTCTCCAGTTCGTGAGTGTTGCACCCTCCGTCCATTATGAGATAATTCCTTTGGCAGTGCTCTTTGCAATGCCCAGGAATGGTTCTGGTCCTATGAATATAGATTCGGTTCCTCTTTTAGCAAGCGCGTCGGCTTTTACGTTGCCCTCCACACCATTGTGCCCCGGAACGCAGATCAAAGTAACGTTGTTCAGGGCACCGAGGCATTCAAGGGTATTTATACAGTTCCAAACTAGTCTTGAGTCAACTCGATTGGAGCTCAGGGCCTTAAGGGCTGCCTGACTATCTGAAAAGATCTTTAAAGTCTTTTTTAATAAACTCTCTTGCTCCCAATTCTACATATAGCTTGGAAGATCGTGGCCAGAGAGTCTAGGATTGTTGATATGTCAACTCTAGACCTCTGGCCGAAAATTCCCGCTCCTGCTCCTTTTTCAGTTTTGGAGCCGTCCGTGTACAAAGCATAGTCTGCCTGGGAGAGGGTTTTTTTCACTCTGCTCCATGCGTCTCTCTATGGAATGAGGACGCTGTATGGCTTTTCTATGTGCTGTCCGAGACCATGCCGAGGACGAGGTGGTTATTAATTTCACTCATCAGCCCCGTCTTGTACCATCGCAGTTCTTCGTAGCATTAACTGATTACCTTCAGGAGCCTGTAGGAGACCATCCTGGCCTCCCTTTCCAGCAGAATGTGGAGAGGGATTACGTCCAGCATGATCTCCATGGCTCCTGTAGGTGTACGTGACATTTCTCCAGTTATGGCGAGGCATGCAAGCCGCTGTATTCCAGCCAGCTTTGCTCTGGCCGTCTGTTGAAGTCCCTTGTCCCACTAGACGACAGAGCCGTACGTAACCATGGGTTTTACCACTGTTTGGTAAATCCAGTAGATCAGTTGAGGATCCCCATGCTTTGCCACATATCCTTCTAAGGGTCCAGAGGGATAATCTGGCTTTGTTAATGGTTTTTTTCCAATTGGGGTGCCAGGTGAGTTTCTTATCTAGGGTGATTCCCAGATATTTCGCCTCCTCCGCAAAAGGAATGATTTCCCCAGCCAAGGTAGGTTGTCGAAGCTTGTCGAGCTTTCTACTCTTGGTGGCGGGGACAATAATAGTTTTGCGGGGGTTAACAGACATTTGCTACCTCTCTCACCATCTGTTGATCGTATTAAGGGCTTGTTGAAGGATGTTGGAGAGTACTTCTTCGAACTTTCGCATAGCATTGGAAATCCACCCCCTGTCGGGAAAGATCGTCTAGCAGGTTATACACCAGAATAGTCAACAGTAGGGGTGAAAGTATGCCGCCTTGTGGACATCCTCTGGCAGGCCTAAAAGTGATGAAGTGATGTTCCAGTTTGCCAGCATGTTTTTGATCCATTTACAAGTTAGTTTGTCGATTTCTCTTCTTTAAATAGAAGCGAACAAAGACTGAGGAAGGGCGTTGTTGAATGCGCTTTCTAGGAAGGCACCTAGCGCAATCTCCCCGTGATTTCGGGAATGGCAGATTTTGCCTACTAGATTATGCAGGGCATGACCTGTCAATTTTTTTTGGTAGGCATATTGGAAAGAGTTTAACGGGTTTGCCAGAAGGCCTCCTTCTCTAATAATATGCCTCTAGAATCCTTGCTAGTGTTTTTAAAAGAAAGTATGTTAGGCAGATTGGACGATAAGAGTTTGGTAGGGAGGTATCTAGTCTACCAGCCTTGTGTATATACACGGCTTTCGCCAACGTCCATCCTAGCGGGATATAGCTCCACGCCTGGCTTGCTCTAAACAACCTTACAAGGAGGGTAGCAGGAGTTCCTGTCCTTTTTGCAAAAAGGCAGGAAAAATGCCATCCTCTCCGGGTGATTTGAAGGGGGAGAATGAATTCATCGCCCATTTTACGGAATTTGAAGAGACAATTTGTGCAACAAAGTTCCAGTCCTCCTTTTTGGGTCGTATAATCGATTTCGCTAAAGGAAGGGGTACATGTTGCCTGTCCTCCAGGATTCGACTACCTGGGTAGTGTTTCTGTAGAAGAATTTCTAAAGTTTCCTTGCCAGAGTCCGTATAAATGTTGTCCGGTCTTTTTATCGAATCGACTTCCTGTCTCGGATCTGGTATTTGCAGGTAAATCTGATATACTCTGACAGAACTTCCTCCACGATTCTCATTTGGCCTTTCTGATAGCCTTGTTGTACTCCGTTAGAGATTTGCGGTATTTTACCAGCAGCCAAATTCTTTAGCTCGATTGAAGAGATGTCGAACTTCTTTTATTTTTTGGTCGAGGCTTCTGCTCCACCATGAAGTACCACTCAGGTCTCTTCTCTCCTTTAGTGGGCAGTTGTCCTGATAGGCAGTAATAAGGGCATTTTGAATTTGATCATTCATACAGCATGTCAAGAAAGATTTACTGATTGTCAGGTGACTAATCATGTGACTAATTTGCAAGCAAGAATTGAAGGATATTTTTTGAAGACATCAATATTTAAACCATTCACTGTAAATTATAAGGACATTGCGTTAAGAATTTTTCAAATTAATTTAAGACTCGTTATCACTATTATATTTTACATCGAGAAATGCGTCTCTAACTCACATTGCTGGGATTGTCTTTTTACCTTTGGAAAATTTACATCTGCACCGCTACTCGTTAAGGAACAAAGTTTAAAATAACATTTTTAACACAAATCTGTTATTTTAAGCTTGGTTTAATTCTTAACGACTTGCAGTTTGAATAGGTCATAATAATTTTAATTAATAATTTGTTTTTTCATTCCAGGTTCCAACATGGCAGCGGCTGCAAACCTACTCCGACCGCACCCCTACCTATCCCCTCTATTCCGCAACACACCTATCACTACCCAACACACCACCCGCGACACTTCGGGAAGATCCTCAGAATCAGATAGCGGCGCTTCCTCTGCAGACCCAGAAGACGATCTCCGTTCTAACAGCGCCCTCAGCTTCTTGAAATCCTCCGCATCGCCGAACAGCGACCGCGAGTTCTACACCACCAAGAAACTACCCTCACCCTCCAGTGACTCTGAATTCTTCGCGCGGAAAAAGTTAGTGAGTGCCTTAAACGAAGTGCCTAGCCCCTCACCTACGTCACTGCCCAGCGTGTCGCCTAGCGGCGTGGTTCCTAAATGGCTGCCTCCTTTACAAGGTTTGGCCGATCCCGCTGCTTGGAGGGACATCTGGAGGGCTCCACCGCCTATCGCGGCTCCTGCGCCCGACCAAGATCAACCCATCGATTTGTCTGTGAAATCTCAGAGTGCCTTATCGCAATTATCAGATAGATCTGATGAAGATAGTGATCAAGAGATAAATATAGACGTGGGGATGGACGAGCCTTTGAACAAGACGATGCCTTTGGATTTGACTTTGGACAGGCAAATTGGGGACGTGACAAATTGAAAATTATTGTGATTGTAGTGTTTAAAAGTTTTTAAAATGATGAAATAAATTATACAGCCCAACAGACATTCTGGTGATGCGATTTTGTAGGTAATTTTTGAGTGAAGTATACAAAATAGCCGTCAGATTTGGTGTATCAGATCTAGTTTTTGAGATATCCTATATTGAACTTTTTAATTGTTTAACGTATGTACATTTCAAAATAATACTGCTAGGAAAAAGAACAAATAATACAAAGTAACGTATTATTTCACAAAGTAAATTAGTTTTCATTTAATAGACTTTCTAGCATGGAGTTTACCAAATGACAAACGGTTAAATAAGTAACTAATATTCTTTTTTTTAAGGTGAAGGGGGAGAAAAAGTCCTTTATATCTCACAAGGAAAGTCAATGTTTAATTATTTAACAAAACATTGAGTGCGACCGGTTTCGAAGTGTCATCACTTCATCTTCAGGCTCGCCTAGTGGAAAGGAGAATATGTGGTGTAAGGTGTGTTAACACTTAGAGCAAACGATATATAAAATAGTACAAAAGAGAAAACTCACCATACTCTCCATCCACTAGGAAATACTACAAAACAAGTTTCATCAAATGTTGGGTGAAATAAATTTTAAAATGAACAAAGTTTACAAGTAATAAAAAGTTAAAAATATTTGAAAAACAAATATTAGTCAATTATAATAGTAAAATTTAAAATATTCAAGACTATACAAAAACAAATCACATACATTAAACAGATTAAAAGATAAGGCTTATTTTAAACAACCTTGTTTTTTCAAAAAACTAACATTTTTGAAAATAGACCTGTCAAGTTAAGGCCTCTACAGGTGGTGGTAAGTATTAACAAAAAAATTCTTGGGTAAACCCATGACAGGGTATAGGTAATAAGATGTAAACTATGAGTGAAGAAATAATTATTATTTATTATATAAGATTTGGGCCATGAACCAATCACCAAATGTATGTGATGTAGGAAGAAGAAATAAGAAGAAATGACTGGGTTAACTGTTGTGAAGCAACTGAAGAATAAAAGAAAAGAAGAAAATGACGGATGTGAAATCACACAATCTAACCTAATCTTTAAACGTGCTCGTTGGTTTCTTATGGGAAAAAAATTACTTACTGAAATGTACCCCTTGCAAGAAAATATGTGAATAGAAATAAAGGGGAGGATAAAAAGGAAGTTAGAAAGATAAATTTAGATTAGTGTTGAGAAAACAGGAGGAGTTTCTGACATTATCTGGGCATTTAAGCAACCAACAGGATTTAATTTTAAATTTCTCAATATCTCGAGGCTTTCGAAGCTATTAAGAGTAAATCTATGGTAGGAACTATGTAGGATTTCGAAACCTTCAGTTGAATCGAAGTCGTGATTTAAGTCCAGTAGGTGGTTGGCAAAATGTGAAAAACCTGTTGTATTTTGGTTAAGACAACGCAAATGTTCTTTTAAACCGATCTTGAAATTTCGAAATGTGCGTCCCACATAGAAAGAATGGCAAGATTTACAAGTTAATTTATAAATTCCAGATAAGTCAAAGGGATCTAATTTATCTTTATTATGAACAAATAACTTATGTAATGAGGAGGGGGTTTTGAAAGATACTTTAAAGTGGTCTTTAAGTAAGCTTGCCACTTTATAGGATGCTTTTCCAATAAAGTTAAGAGAAATGTATTTCTTACTGGTGGTTAGTTCATGTACCATATTAGGATTGTTAATATAAACTAAGTTTTGTTGAATTATATTTTGTTTATGTGTTAGCATTTTATCAATAATATCTAGTTCAAAGTTGTGATCTATAGCAATAGTTTTAATTATATTTAGTTCCTTATTAAAGTTTTCCGTAGACAGAGGAACGTTTAATAGCCTCTCTAAGTAGCAATTAAAGGCAGCCAATTTATGTGTTGCTGGATGGTTAGAGGTATTGTCTATAACTGTGCCTGTATGTGTTGGCTTTCTATAGATGTCAAAGTTGAACTTGTTATTATTGTGTGAGATTTTAAGATCTAAGAAGTTAATAGATTTGTTTATTTCAATTTCTAATGTGAATTGAATATTAGAATGTAAGTCATTAATATAAGTCAAGAAGTCATTTAATGAGTCTAAGTTACCTGACCACAAAATCAAAATATCATCAACATATCTATAATAGAATTTCACATTTGAGTGGAAAGGGTTGTTTTTAAGGATTTTTTCTTTTTCAAAATTGTGCATAAATATGTCTGCTAATATTGGGCTAAGTGGAGATCCCATAGAAAGTCCATTTGTTTGTGAAAAGATTTCATTGTTGAATGAAAAAAAGTTTTGTTCTAAACAAACCTTGAGAAGGTTCAAAAATTCTACTAGTTCAATATCAGACATATTCGAACTTGACAAAACCTAGAACCTCTGGTTGGTTGCTTAAATGCCCAGATAATGTCAGAAACTCCTCCTGTTTTCTCAACACTAATCTAAATTTATCTTTCTAACTTCCTTTTTAACCTCCCCTTTATTTCTATTCACATATTTTCTTGCAAGGGGTACATTTCAGTAAGTAATTTTTTTCCCATAAGAAACCAACGAGCACGTTTAAAGATTAGGTTAGATTGTGTGATTTCACATCCGTCATTTTCTTCTTTTCTCTTTTATTCTTCAGTTGCTTCACAACAGTTAACCCAGTCATTTCTTCTTCTTTCTTCTTCCTACAACATCACATACACTTGGTGATTGGTTCATGGCCCAAATCTTATATAATAAATATTTCTTCACTCATAGTTTACATCTTATTACCTATACCCTGTCATGGGTTTACCCAAGAATTTTTTTGTTAATACTTGCCACCACCTGTAGAGGCCTTAACTTGACAGGTCTCCTTTCAAAAATGTTAGTTTTTTGAAAAAACAAGGTTGTTTAAAATAAGCCTTATCTTTTAATCTGTTTAATGTATGTGATTTGTTTTTGTATAGTCTTGAATATTTTAAATTTTACTATTTCAATTGACTAATATTTGTTTTTCAAATATTTTTAACTTTTTATTACTTGTAAACTTTGTTCATTTTACAATTTATTTCACCCAACATTTGATGAAACTTGTTTTGTAGAATTCCCTAGTCTATGGAGAGTATGGTGAGTTTTCTCTTTTTTACTATTTTATATATCGTTTGCTCTAAGTGTTAACACACCTTACACCACATATTCTCCTTTCCACTAGGCGAGCCTGAAGATGAAGTGATGACACTTCGAAACCGGTCGCACTCAATGTTTTGTTAAATAATTAAACATTGACTTTCCTTGTGAGATATAAAGGACTTTTTCTCCCCCTTCACCTTAAAATTACCTCAACTCACACATGACTACCCCCCTTGTCAAAACTAATATTTGTTGCCGTTGTATAAAAAACCATCAATCTATTGTGTATTCTAACAAACTTACTTTTTAAGAATCCTATCTCTTATATCCTTACAAAATACCATGTTATTTTCCTGAGAGAAAAACGCAGTAAGTCCTTATTTCGTTTAAGATAAAATAAAATATTATTACCTAAAAAAGCAAATTATTTTCATTAAATCTAATCTTAGAGCTACAATCTCAAAAACTAGAGCTGACACAAAAAAATTGCAGGTATTTTTGAAATCGACACAATTAAAATTTTGAGTTTAATTTGTCTCACTTTAGAAATATCCTAAATCAATTCTTATTTTTCCGACATCAAAACAATGATGTCATTTTGTTGGGCTGTGTTATATTTGAAACGTTTTCAAATGATTTGCTTTCTAGCTACTGTCACAGTTTGTTCAGTAGTTGTTCAAGACAAAAAAAATCATTTCTTAAAAGTTTTGTTTCAATTTTTATTCATTATTTGGTAAAATATAATTTTTTGTATATTTAGCTGTATCTAGAGCAGTGGTCGCCAACCTCTCAATGTGTTGAGTTACTTTGTTAATTTTGGAATAAACAGCGAGCTACCCACACGGAAGCCACGTAACGCAACGTAAATGAAATAATCCACAGTTAATTGTATTTATTTTACTATTTAACTGGTAATACATAATACATAGGTACTAATAATAAACTAATAACAAAATAACTAATATTACTAGTACGTACTTATTCATAGCTACATTCCTACCTACCAAACGAAGGTGTTTGAAAAATAAACACAAACTTTTATCCAGCCACAACGGCATGTCACGTAAGATTTAAAAATAGTTAATAATAACAACAAAAAAGTAACGCACTATCATGAACATAAACATTGAAAAATAAAAAAGCACGTTCAATGAGAAGGCTAACACTTCAGACTCATCGATAATTTTTTTAATGTTTGCAGTATAATTTGATACAGCCATTCGAATACAATTATCCAAATGTTTATCTGTAAGTCGATTGCGATATTTGTTCTTAATAAACTTCATATTGGAAAAAGAAGATTCACACAAATAGGTTGAACTGAATAATGCTTTCACTTTCAAGACAACACGGCATACAACTGAATATTTGTCTTTACTTACAATAGGCCAGATACATTTGGTACTTGAGACTAACCATTTTAAGGCTAAATCATTTTAAAACTCAATTACTTCCATTTCTGTTGCGATGTCTTCGCCAAAGTTCTGCATAACATAAGTTGCAAACTGTTGGATATCAATTTACAAAAGGGCGATGCAACAAACTGCGCTACTAAAGCCATTCGTTGAAATCCTTAAAACGATTTTTGAAGTTATTCTTCAGGGTAGAAACTATTTCTACATGATATTTGCTGTCATAGGGTTCTAATGGATTTTGAGATATTTTTTCTGAAAGAATAGGAAAATGCTTGGCATTGCTGTTAATTAGGTTTTGTTCCCAAAACTCCAGCTTTTTGATAAATGCTTTTATATCAGAAATCATTTCCGCTAGTTCTTTGTCTCTCCCCTGAAGCTGCAAATTAAGTTCATTTAATTTCTCTGTAATGTCCACGAGAAAACCAAAATCTCTAAGTCAGATTGAATTTTCTAGTTCCGGAGTCGGTTCATCGCGTTGTTTGAAAAATTGAACTATACCAGATGGGACATTATTAAAACGTTTCAGCACCCGTCCTCTACTTAACCATCGGACTTCAGAATGAAGGAGTAGGTAACCGTATTGACAGTCAACTTCATCAGCCAAGGTTTTGAATAATCTTCTTTGTAACGCTTGAGTCCTAATCTTGTTCACAATTTTTACCACCAGTTTCATAACGTTGTTTAGTTTCAGGAAAGTGGTAACAGAGAAATTGCGGAAAAGTTTCATCTTTACGACATAACGCCACCAGACCCTTATCACAACCCACCATAGCTGGAGCGCCATCGGTTGTCAAGCCTACCAATTTCGATATTGGAATTTTTTTGGAAGAAATAATATTTTTTAAATGAGAAAACAACTTCTGTCCAGTAGTGTGTCCTTTCAGTGTAATAAACTTCAAAAAATCTTCTTTAATCGTAAAATCACTAAAAACCATCCTGACGAACACGGCCATCTGGGCAGTGTCAACGACATCTGTTGATTCATCCAGTTGAAGTGAAAAATAAACACAGTTATCTAAGTCAGTTCTTATCTGTAAAAAAATATCATTGCTCATTACTTCTACACGTCTCATCACTGTATTAGCAGAAAGTTGCATAGATTTTATAGCTGAAACTATCTCGTCTTTATTTCTAAGCAGCTTCTAGAAACGCCTGTTTTATCATTTCCCAGTCTTCATAAGGTTTCTTTTTTTGTGCAATTATCTGGGACACACGGTACGATGCTTCAGTTGCAGCCTTATTTTTGTCGACTGTTCTTAAAAATATTGATTGTTGTCCAATTAATTGCTTTTTTAACTGTTTCAGTTTCTCCTTTCTGGCGGCAGAATGTAGTGGGAATGATTTTTTAAAATTAGAATGTACAGTTTTATGATGTTTCTCAATATTTCCTTTTTTAGCAACGGAGACCGAAGTATTACATAACAAACACACATTTTTATCTTTAACTTCTGTAAAAAACTATTGTTCTTCCCATTCCGAATGAAAGTGGTATGTCTTTACCTTCTTACAACTGCTTGCCATAATATTATTTTTTGTTGTTTTCTACTAACCCAACCGCTGGACGTTGGCTACGCGTTCAGTTTTAAACTATGCGCAATGTCGCCGCGCCGTGCGTATTTATCCCGTTCAAAGCAATCCTGATCGTTCTCGAACACTAACGCGCTGGTCCGGCTGGTCGGTTCTAGCCGATTCTAGCTTGATGGCGTCAGCGGCAGATCGCTCACTGCAACGTTGCCGCTGTTTATGTTTAATATTATGACAATTAGATTTTTTGTGGAATTTTCGGAAGCTTCTCTGATTTTTGCAGTTTGTATTTTTTAAATTAAAATCGTTGTGAGAGCTACCAGAATTGCCTCCGCGAGCTACCGGTAGCTCGCGATCGACAGGTTGGCGACCACTGATATAGAGTGTTCAACGAAAATAGGGTACTTTTAAAACTGTTTAAAATCCAATACAGGATGTTTCTTGAGCTGATTTTGTATATTTACCTTTAATATTATTTCATGGGCAACATTTAATTAAATTTTATATTTTTAAACATGATCTATTTGCAGGAGAACGGGAAGGATACAAATTAGTGAACCTAACCTTAAAAATATAACGTAAGTCCTAACATTTTTGGCACAAGATTCATTGGATTCAGTATATGTCTGAATTTTTCAATTCGTAGTTTTCTCAAATTTGAAATATGTGCGAAACAAGGTATTTCTAATTTCAGAAAATGAATGATTAAATTTTTGTTGAACACTCTAATAATTACTGGTTAACTATTTTAAGAGAGAAATGATTTTTTTTTAAAATAAATTTTACTTCTTTTCCATAAACAAAATTCCATGAGGATATTTAAACGTATCTCCGGTGACATATCTAGGATTATATGTACAAAAAAGTATATAATTATTTATGAAATGTACAGTGAAAAATACCAGGCCAGTGTATATATACATATTTTTAATATAAATGTAAAAAAGATATTATATTATTTATATTTTTATATTATATTGCTTTGTTAAGTTTGATAATTGAATCAACGGATTTAGGAGATTAACGAATATATTTTTTTTATATAAATAGTCTTTCAACAAGAGATTCAATCTTATTTTTTTCTGGTTTTACGATCATTAATATCGATGCAGTGCAAATAGTTGCGTCAGATATTTTTCTATACAGGGTGACCAAACGAAAATGTACCAGAGTCATTATCAGAAACAAATAAAATTTTAGTTTCAAAAGGTGTCACATTTTAGAAAACGTAACAGTAAAGGTACAAAAAAAAGTTTTAACCAAAAAAAAGTTGTAAGAAAAAATATCTTAGGGATTGACCTTTTCACAAAGTGTAATTTTTTCGACAAATAATATTTACCAAGTTTCGTGTTTGTAAAGTGATACTTGATATTTTATCTATTTGTTATAGTGTGTTTAAGCTCAATTGATTTTGGAAGTGGGTCAGGTTATTAAATAACTCGAATTACTTTGAAAAAGAAGTTGGGCACCACTATATTTAAAACTTACTATACTTGACTTTAGATTAGTGATAAAAATATGGAAAATCACTAACCACTAACAAATTATATTTAAATCAAGTTTTAGATAAGGCAGCAGCAAACTCTAATTCACATAGTTTTACTAAATTCAAATTTAGATGATTTATTTAAATGCACTGCACTTATCTTTGTTAACATTAAGGTAAAATAAGGAATGTTATTGCATGGTATTCTTCAGGCCTTCTTCAAAGGGATTCAATATCCTTATTCTTAATTCTGGATCTTCTATCGATGAACCAAACCACGGTCTTCTGATTGTACCATACATCTAGGTATAAAAACCATAAAACTTCTAGATATAAATCCACATAAACTGTCTAGATATAGATCGAAATAAACTGTCTAGATATAAATCTCCATATACCGTCTAGATATAGCCAAGGCTAAAAAGAAAAGGTTAAAATGTTAGGCCAGGAAATAGAAAATTGGAACAGGATTCAGATAAAATGCTTTTAACTATTAAACGAACAATTTAAAACTATTAAATGAATAATTTCATAGAGACTAAAATTAATATGAAAAGGAAAAATCTTATTTAACATATTTAAACATACTAAATCATAATATCTTATTCCAAAAAAATAATATATAAATTATCCATGTGTGTTACTCATTGTTGATATGTATTGAGGTTATGTCGGAACTTGACAATTCATTTAAAAAATCCGTGTATAAAATATATATATTTAATAATACAGGGTGTTATTGAAATACACGTACATATTAAAATGGGGAATAGTATGTAATGACCAAAAACGATTGGCACCAATTTTAACTTCAAATTCTAAAATTTAAATATTGGGGAAGAGTCCCCTTTTCCGACCTACTAGTTTCCATATTTAAAGAAGTAAAATAAATCGAAATTGAACTTACCCATAGAAATTGCACTGTTGCCGTAGCAAAACCAATTAATTCAAAATAAAGTTTATTACAGTAATTGTTCAAAATGCCGTCCATTATTATTTACACACACTTGCAATCGTCTTTCCAAAGAACTTTGAACATTAGAAATTAGTCTTGGATTTTGTCGTAGTTCCTCGGCTACCGCATTAACTTTATTGGTTAATTGTTCAACACTATTAATAGGTTCATTATAAACCAGTTGTTTCATGTGACCCCACAAAAAGAAATCGCATGGATTTAAGTCCGGAGATCTCGGAGGCCACTTAGTAGGTCCATTTCTGCCTATCCACTTTTGAGGAAATCTAATGTTCAAAAACTGCCGTACGTTTAAATCAAAGTGTGGAGGAGCGCCATCTAGTAGGTACCACATCTGTTGCCTTAATTGTAACGGTATCTCTTCTAGGAGTACTGGCAAAATATCTTCTAAAAAGTGGAGATATCCTGGCCCATTTAATCTGTTCGGGAGAACATAAGGCCCGATTAAATACTGATCTATTATGCCAGCCCAAACATTTATTGAAAATTTTCTTTGATGCCCAGTTTCCCTAATGGCGTGAGGATTTTCATTACTCCAAATATCCGTATTGTGCATATTGAACACGCCATCACGAGTGAATGAAGCCTCGTCAGTATACAATAATATTTTTAGAAAATCAGGAATATCAACACATTTTTGAATCATCCATTCACAAAACTCCACTCTCTTTTCTTCATCACCTGGATATAAGGCCTGGACTTTTTGGATGTGATAAGGATGTAAACCTTGTTCTTTAAGTGTCCGCCACACAACAAATGAGGACACTCCAATTTCAAGACCTAGTCTTCTACAACTTAATTGAGGCCGGTTTTCAACAGCTTTCAATATTTCTTCTTCGGCCGCCAATGTTCTTTGTGTTCTTGTTCTCCCTCGATCTGCATTGACACTCTCAAATTTTCCATGGTTCCTTAGATGCTGAACAGTTAAAATAAACGTACGACAGTCCGGAATTCTCCGATTTGGAAACCGTTCGCGATACAGGATTTGTGCTTGCCGAGAATTTTCTCCAGCTGCCCCATAAACCAGCACTATATCCGTTAGTTCAATATTCGTAAATAGTGGCATCGTAAAAAAATATTTAAAAGTAATCGTAACAACACTTTTTACCAACTTGGAAATGACGCGCTCGTGTTAGCCAGATTCGTAAATCAACTAAAATTTTAATAATCTATAGTTTCAAAAATGTATAGTTTAAAAACAATCATTTATCAAATATTCTAGTTTTTTGATAACGAGGGTAGTAAAAACCAGTCTTCGGAAATAGAAATTAATTCGAAAATCTTGGCAACATGGTTATTTCTTACAAGACTAGTTTTCTTATCATCTGACAAAAACTTGCATATTAATTACTGTTGATGTTTAAAATAGGTAAATAAACCTAATTTATATAGGTCATCCTCAACATATCAGTGAAGTACGTTTGTTTTAGAATTAATTTTCAAAAATTAATAACTCCCTTAATAAGGGGTATTTTTAAAAAATAATATTTTTCTACATTCAGTGGGGATCTGCGCAATACCCAGTTTTAATATGTACGTGTATTTCAATAACACCCTGTATATTAGTATTAAAACTTACCTTATAAAATCAGACGGAAAATAAGAATATTAAAAATCAATTAGTACATTGGATGGCCAAGATATTTAAATGAATCCGATCTAGTTGATAAACCCAAATCAAATGAAATACGAACCTTTGACACAAGGCATAAACGACAACTGACATTTGAGTAGACAATCATCTCTACTCAAATGTCAAAATAACGAATAAAGGTTCCAACCGTTACAGTTTTTAGCCTAATATACCGATAAAAAGAAAGAAAAACTTTATTCAACACGCTTATATTAGCTTCACCTGTATGTATGTATGTATGTATGTTTGTAACTCTCCTTTGGACTCAAGTGGCTTATTCCTGTCAATATATCCCACTACACCAAGTTCGTTCGTGGCCGAGCGGTCTAACGTGCAGGTTTTCGATTGCCAGACGCACCGATCGTGGGTTCTAATCCCCACGGCTGAAAAAAAAATTTATTTATTTTTTTTAATAATTGAACTAAAAAGTAAAAAATAAATATAGTTTAAAAAAACTAAAAAACACGCTTTTAGAGCATATTAAACTAAAAAGTTAAAAATAATTTTTCAAATAAGCATAAAACAATAATAAATGGAAAATACTAGTATTATTGTGAAAAAAGCGTGGGGCGCTTTGTCCATATTTCTCGTACATGGAAAGACCATGTATTCCCAAACAATTGGAGAGAAGCATCAGTGATACCCATTCTAAAACTTGAAAAAAAAACAAACTTTCGGCAGACTATTTGAGGCTAATTTTAATTACGTGCACCATGTGTAAACCCTTGAAAAAGTTGTAAATAATCGATTGTTATGGGAATTAGAACGCAGAAATTAAATTACTTCAGAACAAAGTAGATTTAGGAAACAGATAAGTAACGCTGATAATCTATTAGATTTGGAAAGTGATATTCACGAGACATTTAATAACCAACAAAAATGCCTGGTAATATTTTTCGATATCAATAAAGCTTTTGAGATAATCCAAACTGCTATTTTTATAAAATTTTTGTTCTAGTTTAGTAAATGTATAATATTTATGACTGGGAAAATAAGAGTCAGACTCAAAAAATTTTGTTTTTTGTTACTTATATACACCTACTGGAAAAATAAGTGGGTACGAAAAAAATTAACTGCCTCCTGAGCTAAATGTAAAATTGCAGAATCAATCAAATGGCACGACACTTTTTATTTTTTTATTTCTGTTCTAAAATCTGAAATGTATGGGTGGATGTGCGATAAATGTTCGAATTATTTTTGGGGGGGCTAATTTGGTTTTTGGGGGGGCTTAGCCCCCCAAGCCCTCCCCTAACTTCGCCCATGAGTAAAAGTGCGGAAATAGTGAGTGATACTTTACATGAAGATGTGAAAATGTGGGTAAAAACCAAAGTTCCAAGTGCATAGCAAAATGAATGGTAAACTTAATCATCTAAGTTACGGGAAGTTAAAAAAACAGTGAAACCATGGCCTATTAAAATATACCCGCGTTCAACACAAGTGCTTATATCGCGACTAAGCATAGGTCATACGAAAATTACACACGAGCACCTATTAAAAAATTAAAATAAACCATACTGTTGTTACAGTAAAGCATTTGCTATTGGAATATGTAAAATATAACAATGAAAGACAGCAAAACAATCTACCAAACTCATTGTGCTCTCTTATAGGTGAAAACTGTGATACAAAAACTATTGTCAAATATTTAAACAACATTCAAATTGTCAATTATTTGTAAACCATGTAAACTTATTTCACCGCTAATAACCTACTTGGTTGATGCGATAGTTTACTAAATAAAAAAACAAACAAAATACTAGATAAACTTAACTTAATTTTCTATCCCTGTCTAAATATTATGAATCGTTAAATAAATTTTATTTATTTATGTTATTATTGCTGAATTCTGCATACAATTACCTTTTCTATGATGTGACATGCTTTGTACTTACCTTATTTAAATTGTACGTTATGGTCTGGACACCCTGTACATATTATGAAGAAGATAAAAAAATTATCTTCAATATATCTCATACAAAACTTATTTAAAATTCATCACAGAAAATTTATTACCTTAAAGTGTCTTACAAGGAAATAATCTTAGGCCATTGTTTCTTGATTGTAATAATTTATATTGGGAAATTCCTTTGGTTTATATAAAACAAAACCTCTTGAAGAAAGACTCAGTATATACATGTCTTTTATACCCCTCCTTAATATAGTTAATATTAATATATTCAAATCTTATCCGAAATAATCACCCACGCAAGATACTAGATGAATGCAAAGTGATCATAATTCAGTTTTTTATCTTAAAAAAGACGTCACTGCTGCATCTGGTTTTTTTGGAAAGATCTGCAAAAAAACCTATTCTTAATTTTAATAAAATAAAAAGAACTGATTTTTCTAACTCTTTAGACTTAAAACGAAGGATATTTCAAACTTATTTAAAACTGACGTCCAAAATTATTAGTTTATAAATTTCTACTTTCTAAGTTCATGTTCTTTTTTGATCAATATTTATGTACATATTTTTAATTTATTATTTTTTAATTTTGGTTCATCTTGCGAGGGAGATAAATGTGATATATGAATCCGTCCATTTTATATAAGGCCAGAATTAGTTAAGAAAAATATAAAACAGTTTTACGAATCTCAATTTTTAACATTGTTCCAATTAGGACCAATTGTACCTGATAAAAAAATCAAGTATCTAGCGCCACCTTGTGGCCTATGTGAGCTCTTATATCTTTTAAAGATTAAAAAAATACAGATTTTTGTAATGCTTCAAAACTGTAAGTCATAGGATCAAATGTAATATAATTTTTGAGGAATTTTTAAAATGGTTAAATGCGAACGCCTATGACCGTAGTTTTTTATTTAATTTATTCATTAAGAGTAAGGAAACTTATTTTTGATCCCCACTAATTTTTGATATGTGCCACTATGATTTTTTAATAAAAGGTTATTTGCTAAGATATTTATTCACAGTAATTATTGTTTTTTACATCACAAAAGAACTAAAAATTTTTAAAACGTTTTAGAAAATTATAAAAATTTTTAAGTTATTTATAGAACATGTTTAAACGTTTTTAAAAATTTTAGAGAAGACCAAGGTAAATCCAGAACAAAGTTTTAGAAAAAACTAAAATAAAATTTATACAGTTATTTTTTTTCAATATTTAATTAATTTAAAAAATCATTAAATTAAATTTTTATCATAAAATTTGTAAAAAATAAAAAAAAAAACTGCATTTAAAAACTGCTTTTCTTGTAGGTTTTTGGTTCTTTTCTAAAATAAAAGTAGTCGGGATTTACAAAATTTTGAAATTGTGAATATAATTATACATTTTTGACTTGAATAAACTTATATGGCCAGTAATGACGTGCCTTTATGTTATATATATTTATATTTCGCTTTTAATAAAAAATGTTGTGTTTTTAATTTTTGTACATTTTTGTTTTCAACCTCAATTCCTTTATTCATGGTTTAACAATTTTTTTCTGAAGATCCTAACCCATAAGGGGTTAACGGTAACTGAAGATGTACCAAACATTTAAAAATAGAGAAACCATTTTCCGGAAATCTTGTTTAGAGATATGAAAAAGAGAAGAATTTTGGTATAAGAAAATCAAAATTATGTAAACAATTTTTATTTTCTGACTGTATCAACCATTTTTTTATTTTGAATTTTTTTCTGGAATTGGAGTTAATAGTAATTTCTTAAAAATAGTTATTTTTTACAAAAAGTGTTTTGAAGTTTATAAGAAGACAAAAAAAAATATTTTTGTATTTTAAAAATCTTCAAAACGTTATGTAATGCTGAAGATGCTCTAAAAGGGTTAAATGAAATAATTATGAAGTAAGTTCAAATTTTCTAGGAACATGCATAATACTAATGCAGTTGAGAGTCAGTTGTGCAGCTAAAAAAATAGGAATTAAATGTTATGAGCTCTAGAAAATCCAAATAATACCAAGAATGATTCCAAAAATTTTTATGAGAACATTAAGTAAAACTTCTATTAAGCAATGTATAAAAAACTTCTCAGGAATTACTGAAACGAGTATTTAGATCGAAGTGTTCATTATAGAATTATACAAGAGTATATACAAAATTTATAAATACTTCCCTAAAATTTCACTTAATAATAATAATGGGCTGAAATTCGAACCTTAAGCAACCCCTGGAGTTGACACGCTAACGGGGTTGCCACTAAATCATAATAAAAGACACTGTTGTTCCTTGCAACTCGTACACTACGGAACCCTAAAATAAAAGGGTTGAGAGCCGGTGGTAAAAGAAAAGAAAGGGATTATTAAGAAAATATATTCAGAAAAAATAAAATAAAACACTTTAACAACTCGGGCACGGTATCGGCTCCCCCATTTTAAAGGAAAATATTTTTCCTACCAAGTAAATTATTTGACCACAAATGTTAAACAATAAAGAAACTAAAAAAAATAACAAACGGAAATTTACGCTCCCTATATACAGAAAATAACCTTCTAACAAATAAACTATTTAAATATAATGGTTAAATAATGAAGAAACTAAAAATAACTAAAGCGAAAATTGTCGACACTCCCTGTATACGGAAAACAACTTTTTTATCGAATAAATTGTTTAAATACAATAATTAAATATTAACAAGACAATATGACTTAATTAAATCGGCAGTTATTATTTATTCGATTTGAAATAAATTAAACGTTAATTTCGACGCTCCCTGTATACAGAAAACAACTTTTTTTTTAATTAATTAGATAACAAGAAAATATGACTAAATTAAATTGGCACTTATTATTTATTTGATTAGGAATAAATTTAACGTTAATTTCGACGCTCCCTGTATACGGAAAACAACTTTTCTATCGAATAAATTGTTTAATTAAAATAATTAAATAATAACAAGAATATTTAAATCAATTAAATTAGGTAGTATTTATTTATTCGATTTGGAATAAATTAAACGTTAATTTTGGCGCTCTCTGTATACGGAAAATATAAATCGTTCATCTCATCGCATAAGCAATACGAGATTTTTACGACGCCAACTTTGGAATTTTCCAAATGGACTAGAAATGGTATTATCGCGATAAATAGCGGGTTTTGGATTTCATACCAGCGATTCCCTTTCTTCGAAACATATCTAGGTTTGGAGATTTGACAGGAATATTTCGCAATAATTTTGATACACTCGCAGCTATAGGTGCTAGACAGGATGGCGTGTCGAATCCTGACTGGGATATCCGCAGTCAGTTCGACTTAGAGAGGTTCGACTATGTTAATTCACGAAAATTTTATTAGCTTTAGTGGTACTAGTGAATCAAAGACCAGCGGAAAGAACAAAGCAAGTAATCTTGAATCAGCAATAATAAAAGAAAAACCTTGTTTAGAGTACAGTTGTCAATGCAAAGAAAATTACAATTCGTGTTTGATATCAAGTTTCACTACGATAAGCGGCGGTTCTACTATTTGCGTCAGAAAACAGGATCTCAGAGAGAGCCTACGATGGTCAGGAATCAAGAAGGAGAAATTTGTATCGCCCTTTGTATTTATGTCTCCCCAGAAGACGAGTCTGCGAAGTGGGAGAAACCACCTCCGGTTCACTATATACAGATAGAAAAAAAGTAAAGAAAAACATCGTTTTGGCACTGTCCAAGTAAAACGCAAGAAATTGACTGTTAAAATCCGAGTTTGAATTTCGTTACATGCGAAAATATTTAAACTACGAGGGTCTCGCAAATCTTTTAGTATTTTCAATGTCCTCTGAGACGGCAATTCCCAGTAAAGACCTCTGTTACTTGCTCATGCAGGTATAAGCTTCCGATCTTTTCTGGTTATATTCACCCAGAAGTAACTTAGCCCTAGGAGATTGTTCCAATTATTGGTTTTTCTACTGCCCAGTTCTTTTTTAATCCTTCCTAATATTGTTTTACTGCTGATACCGAAGAACAGCTCAGGTTCCACAAAGGATTTAAGCCCCCTTTCCTTGCAAGACTATCTGCAATCGTGTTATCCTTTACCCAATTATATCCCTGGACCCAAGTGAAAGTAATTGTATTTTCCTCGCCTAGCTCATTTAGTTTTTCTAAGCATCTCCAATCCATATTTAAGCTGATTACGTAAGAGCTCAGAGCTTTGATGACTGCTTGGCTATCGGAAATGATGATAATCTCTTGTCTACGATAGTTTCTCTCGATGTTAAACTGGATACACTTCGCAATGGCATGAATTTCCGCCCGGAAGATACTTGGGTATTTTCCCAAACTTTTAGAGTTCCTGGTTCTGGACCCATACTCTCCAATTCCAGTTCGCTCTATGGTTTTGGAACCGTCCGTATACCACTGAATAGCATGTTTTTCGATTGCAAGCCCAATGGATTCTTGACTCCAATCTTTCTTGCAGCCCAGCTTTGTGGGTTTGAAGTTTTTTAAAAAACTGTATTTATTTTTAATTTTATCCAAGTATCTTTGGCCCTGAAGCTAGTTGACCATCGTCTGACTGCTCAATTCCCGATCATTTTTGCCATATTCTCAATTATTAAATGTAGAGAGGTAAGGTTTAAGATCACCTCCATTGCGCCCGTAAGACAGATTCTCATTGCACCGGTGATGCAAGGACAAGCTAGCCTTTGCACTTTTGAGATATTGGCTCTTGTAGTAGCCAAATTAGTTACTGTTACTATAGCCTCGAAAGTAATGATTGGTCGCAATATTGCTGTATACATCCATCGCAGTGTGTTCTCTTAACATTAATATCTTTTACTCGCACTGTTTCTGCATATTATCAGGGCTTTTGTGGCCTTATTTACTACTTCCTTCTTATGTATTTTCAAGAGAAATTTGACTTCTATTTTTCATTCTATATCTATCCCGTCTTATTTAACGGTTTTGAGATTAAGTTCCTTGAAAAAGCTACTAATATAGTTTTCGTGCGATTTATAATAAGTCCCACCTCACGTTACCATCTTTTGGTGTGTAATAGACTATAGGTGTATAGTCTTTGGACTATATCACACAGGATATTTCCAAACTTGGTTCTAGCAAATATGACTATGTCATCGGCAAACTTGGACAGGACGTGCCGAGGTCAGTCATTCTGCGTAGAGATTGAATTCCCTAGACTTTAAACTCAATTTTCCTCATTATAAGATCAAGTCATTGATCAAAATTAACTTTTAGTAATCGTAAGGGCTTGCTGAAATACTGGCACACATCATAATGTGAAAAGACTAAATGAAACAAATAATTAGTGGGTGTATAGAACTCCTCCTTGTGGATATTCTCTAGTTGTGCAGATAAAGATGGTGTCCTGCCTTAGCTGTGTCTCTGCAGTTCTCGTAGATAACAGCTGAGCCATCCATCTGGATGTGGTGCACTTCTCTATATGCAAGTACTCTTTTAACAGATTCGTGTGGGATGTTGTCAAATACTCCTTCTATGTTAAGGAAGTCACACACTACCGTTTCTTTGTTTGTCAGTGCATTGTGTATTACATCAGTCAGCTGTACCAGGGCAGCTTCTGTAAATCTTCCTGCTCGGTAAGCGTGCTGACTGTGGTGGAGTGGCACCCTCTCCAGAACGTATGTTTTAATATAATTACCAACAGTCTTCTCAATTGTTTTTAATACAGGGTGTTAGGTTGGAAGGATTTAGGATATGTAGTAGTCTTTTCCTTACTTTTGGAAAAAAGGTGACTCAGGCTCTTCTCCATGATTCTTGTATATATTTCAGTTCCAAACTGCTCCGAGATATTCGGAATATGTGTGGTATTAATTCTCTGAAGCAGAGTAGGAAATATTCCATTAACACCTGACGACTTGAACGGTTCAAAAGTGGCCACCGTTAACCAATTGCTGCTGCAAATGTGTTTGGTCACTACAGCGGTCTCTCTTGAGAGTCTGTTTACCCCAGTTGTGTCCCTTATTAGAAAAGGTCTACTCCTAGAAAGTAAGTTTCGAGTAAGAGGCGAGGCCTTTCCTTCTCACTCTCCGTAAAGCTTCCATTTGGTTTCTATAACGTCATAACTGTATCAACTCCATTTCGCCAGGACCTTGTGCAGTCTCGCAACCGCTAGTGTAGAGTTAATCTCCTCGTCCTGAAGTTGTTACTTTTAGCTTCCCTGATTTCTTTGTTATAGGTGGTAAGTGTCGAAGGTTTGGTTTTATTTTAATTTTAGATATTTTTATATTTATTATAAAAATACTCTTATTACTTTTTAATAAAGTTTTATTTCATTATTCTTGACATTGGCAGTGAACAACTAGTTACTACATAATAACTTTAAGTCTCTAGTATTCATAATAACAGCCTAAAAGTATTATCTTAACAGTAAGTGCCCCAGTGTAGCTATTATAGAGCTTACGCACTTCGGATAGTAAGTTTAACAGATGACGGTTCCACCAAGGAGCATCGCTACTATAGTTCTATATGTTTGAATGGATCAGCTTGATTCAATAATCATCAAATTACAAAACATTCTTAGAATAGACCAGACATCAACCCCTCGAATGTTTGCCTTATGTTTAGTAAATATCCAATATTAAGGAAATTATTAGCATTTGTATCAACATGATCAAGTATCTCATCATCAGATCCATTACTTAGAACGCTACCAAAGTGCCTGGAAAAAGCATTTAAAATAGATTATTTTGTGAACATGTTGACAGGTTCACCAAGAAGTATCATTTGCAAGGATTTAGTTAAGAACCCCTGTAAAGGAGATGTCTGTCAACTCGAAACTTTAAAAAATATCGGCTAAAAGAATGATCCTACCTCCGGTTGAAAAGTTACATATCACCTCTTTGAAGGTCTAAGATGAGGTATACAAATCGTCAGATGGGCTAGCCCACTGCTAGAGGGCTGCCGAATGCCCTAAAATCTGCAATTTTCTTTTTGTTACTTCCATCTGACGTTGTTACATATCTTGAAGACCTTAAACACATATTATGATCATCAGATAGAAAGACAGCTGCCAAATCTCTCCTGTAATTCAGAAATAACTATAAAATTATATGTATTTTCGCTAATACACATATGTATGTGATTAGATAACTTACTTATCATAAGTTTGGGTGGCTCACATGGTTAATCATTCAACATCCATTTACCTTTGGATTTAGAGACCTGGTCTCAATACCCTTTTTTACTTTCCTATCTGTATACAGATATAAGGAAAGTATAGGAATCATGATTTTTTTCGACCTCGAGTTTTCAACGGATTTTTACGTTTTGAGGTCCCCTGTGTGTGTGTGTGTGTGTGTGTGTGTGTGTGTGTGTGTGTGTGTGTGTGTGTGTGTGTGTGTGTGTGTGTGTGTGTGTGTGTGTGTGTGTGTGTGTGTGTGTGTGTGTGTGTGCGTGCGTGCGTGCGTGCGTGCGTGCGTGCGTGCGTGCGTGCGTGCGTGCGTGCGTGCGTGCGTGCGTGCGTGCGTGCGTGCGTGCGTGCGTGCGTGCGTGCGTGCGTGCGTGCGTGCGTGCGTGCGTGCGTGCGTGCGTGCGTGCGTGCGTGCGTGCGTGCGTGCGTGCGTGCGTGCGTGCGTGCGTGCGTGCGTGCGTGCGTGCGTGCGTGCGTGCGTGCGTGCGTGCGTGCGTGCGTGCGTGCGTGCGTGCGTGCGTGCGTGCGTGCGTGCGTGCGTGCGTGCGTGCGTGCGTGCGTGCGTGCGTGCGTGCGTGCGTGCGTGCGTGCGTGCGTGCGTGCGTGCGTGCGTGCGTGCGTGCGTGCGTGCGTGCGTGCGTGCGTGCGTGCGTGCGTGCGTGCGTGCGTGCGTGCGTGCGTGCGTGCGTGCGTGCGTGCGTGCGTGCGTGCGTGCGTGCGTGCGTGCGTGCGTGCGTGCGTGCGTGCGTGCGTGCGTGCGTGCGTGCGTGCGTGCGTGCGTGCGTGCGTGCGTGCGTGGGTGCGTGTGTGTGTGTGTGTGTGCGTGTGTGTGTGTGTGTGTGTGTGTGTGTGTGTGTGTGTGTGTGTGTGTGTGTGTGTGTGTGTGTGTGTGTGTGTGTGTGTGTGTGTGTGTGTGTGTGTGTGTGTGTGTGTGTGTGTGTGTGTGTGTGTGTGTGTGTGTGTGTGTGTGTGTGTGTGTGTGTGTGTGTGTGTGTGTGTGTGTGTGTGTGTGTGTGTGTGTGTGTGTGTGTGTGTGTGTGTGTGTGTGTGTGTGTGTGTGTGTGTGTGTGTGTGTGTGTGTGTGTGTGTGTGTGTGTGTGTGTGTGTGTGTGTGTGTGTGTGTGTGTGTGTGTGTGTGTGTGTGTGTGTGTGTGTGTGTGTGGGTGGGTGGGTGGGTGGGTGGGTGGGTGCGTGCGTGCGTGCGTGCGTGCGTGCGTGCGTGCGTGCGTGCGTGCGTGCGTGCGTGCGTGCGTGCGTGCGTGCGTGCGTGCGTGCGTGCGTGCGTGCGTGCGTGCGTGCGTGCGTGCGTGCGTGCGTGCGTGCGTGCGTGCGTGCGTGCGTGCGTGCGTGCGTGCGTGCGTGCGTGCGTGCGTGCGTGCGTGCGTGCGTGCGTGCGTGCGTGCGTGCGTGCGTGCGTGCGTGCGTGCGTGCGTGCGTGCGTGCGTGCGTGCGTGTGTGTGTGTGTCTGTAGGTCGCATAACTCATGAACCGATACACAGAAAAACACCAAATTTCAAACTTAAGCTTTGTTCCAACGTCTAATGTGCTGATTAGATTTTGGTCAGTGTCGGAACATATGGGGGGGTACTTTATAGGTGGTTATTTTTATATTTTATGGAATATATCTGTTATTTACGTTTGGGGAAGAAATTTCTTCAAATAAAAGTTACTTCTTATATTATTATCTAAAATTTTTGTTTTATACAAAATTTTCCTAAAATGGTCCGTATTCGAGAAATTTGACAAAATGTAAAAAAATATTTTTTTATAAAAATTGTTCAAACAAAAGTTGTTTGTAATATAATTCTCTATAATTTTTATTTTATACATAATTTCTCTAAAATGGACTGTATTCGAGATATTTGAGAAAATGTGTAAATTTCGAAATTTGAAGAAAACTCAAAAACGGATAAAGAAAAAAACATTAAATTTTAAACTAAAGTTTCATTTCGGCCTGACGTGTAATGATTAGATTTTGGGCAAAGTCGGAACATCTGGGGGGGTACTTTATGGAGGGCCGTTTTTATATTTTATTGAATATATCTTTTATTTATGTTTGGAGAAAAAAATTGTTTAAATAAAAGTTATTTCTACTAATATTATCTATAATTTTTGCTTTTTGTCAAAATTTCCTGAAATGGTCCGTATTCGAGAAATTTGACAAAATGTGCAAAATTCCGATTTTTATGAAAATTGTTGAAATAAAAGTTTTTGCGATATCGTTCTCTATAATTTTTGTTTATACATGATTTTTCTAAAATGGACCGTAATGGAAAAATTGTAGGAAAAGTGCTAAATTTAAATTTTCCAGTATTTTAATTTTCAATGAATATCTATAGAAAAATGTTTCGAGGTAGATGTATGTGGAAAATGTATATATTTATTTTATCCTCTAAACATTTATGGAGGTGCTGCAATAGGTTGTACAAAATAACCGGAAAAAGCCTGTAATAACTAGATAGGAAAGTCATGTGTTGGACACATCAGATTTTTAATTTGAAAAAAATATGAAAATAGAAAAAATACGTGCTATTAATTGTTTATTTCTTTTCAATATATTTTATTTATCATAATATAACCCCTACAGTTAGACAAAAAATAAAGAGTGAAACCTACTGAGGACACAATGGGTTCCACGATTGCATTCTTTCTAATTTTTTAATTGGGATATACACTGGAGGGTCAGACCCTATAAACGTATCATAATTTTCCAAGAATAATATTCCTTCCCCCGCCTGTACAAAAGTTTTTCTTTTCAAATCGTTGGGACCTATAGATCGTTCCTCCTTCAACAGATCTGTCTATGAGTTGCATAATTTCTTGGATCTGTATTTTCCATACCAGTTGTTTTTTTAATAAACGATTTTACCTAAATGTTTATTCTCCTATCAGTATTTTTGTCCCAATAATTTGCACCTTGCACGGAAGTAACTTCTTCATTAAATGGTTTATGAATTGAACATACATTAGTTTTAAGGAATCAAAAGATCCTTAAAACATCAGTACTTGTATATCAATTTTTATATGTTTGTAATTGATTTTTGTAAATAACAACGTGCAATTTAATTTCTTTTAAGCCTGAAGATGGCCTTAGTGCCGAGACCACTTGACATGTAATTTAAATATTACAAAAATTGTGTGGTTTTGATTTTGAGTACCATTTCTTAAATTTCTAAGATTACCACATTTCAGCAGTTGTATACCCTTTTTTATATATTGCAGATGATACTTCCTATTGGTTTCTCCACTTTCTCCAACGAATTCACAAAACTACAGTCAGAGGTACGACCGTATTACCTTGCGCCTGCTAGCACTCGGTCCATTGCGATTTCGTTCCTGTATGACATTTTCGCAGACCTAAAAAGAATACAGATTCATCTTAAATTTATCTTGGTTATTGCCGATTAATAAGGGAAATTGAGATAGATTTATAAAGAGCGACCACGCTTTAAATCCTACTCTATTTGCAAGTCGAAATCAGAGGATGAGATAGATCAGCATCATGGATTTGACAAGGCCTTCCTTCTGCTTTCTCTTATTCTCGCTTCATATGAATATTGTTCTTTTTGCTGCTCCTTATAGATTTGCACTATACCCAAGAAAAATGTAACCCAAATCTGTATAATATGTAACTCATTTTCATCTATATTTAATGTAAAATAGTTAAAGATCAGTACCCTATGGAAACACCACAAGTACGCTCTATATCTTGCGCGTAACTGAACTATTCCGTAAAGTGCAAAGTTGTACCGCGAGTACCGCTCGGTATCCGGACTATTACAGAGAACTATCACGTGGACATGACTACTAACAGCTCAACTTGAATACGTTTCGAATAAAAAGCCAACCATGAATAATAACGTTGAACGTTCGTTCAGTTTTTTCTCTATTCGATTAGATGTTTTTTTCCTTGGCGATTCCTAGCACGTGTGCCAACTAACGTATAGGGATTTCAGACTAAACGATGTTTGAAAAGTGTGCCTGGATAGTACTGATTATATATTTTTAACAGCTAATTGCTATTTAGTATTAAAAAATTGGTTTCACACTACTCATTAACTTTTAAAAGATTAAAAATCTCGTGATACCATATTCGGAAGTTTGCTTGCATCTTGAACCTTTAATATGTCATGTTTGTCAACAAATAATGTCAACTCGCCTGACATTAAGAAATGATAGACCATTTACATATCTTAAAAACACTAACGGCCTAAGAATTGTCGTTTGAGGAACCCCTACCTTCTATATTTCTCTTGAAAAGTAAGCAAGTTTTAATTTTAAATAAAAAGGTCAAATAAAAAATCTTTCTCTACTTTACTGCATTTTTATTTAATTTCTTTAACACCCTGTATTTTTTGAAAATAAAGTCAAATTTTTATCTTGAAACTAAGTATCAAATAACGTCTTAAAATTCAGCCTAAAGAACAACATGTATAAACAAAAGAATAAATGAAAAATAGACTTGAAAAGTTTGAACAGAAAATTAATAATTTAGAATGATTAGCATATTTCTTAAATTACGGCAGTACCATCTGTTTGATTTTATAAAAAATATTATAAAGATATAAAATATCACCCAAGCGACAGCAAAGAAATATTTTCGACATATATATTGCATTAACCTTCCATTAATTACAATTAGAAATATGAATATTAATGAAAGTTTAATAAACGAAATCAAATTTGAATTATAAAATTTATATAAATTAATACATTTAACGCTTTATATCGTGGATAAACCGTTAAAGTGTACAAAAAAATATTTATTTAGTTTTTTATTTCTTAACTATTTCAGTGAACGATTTAAAAAACTGATTTATAACACAGACATTTTGGTGTCTGTTTTTAGGTAATTTTTGAGTGCAGAATCCAAAATAGTCATCAGATTTGGTCTATCTGATCTAATTTTTGAGATAGACTATTGTGGACATTCTTACAAAAAAATTTGAATTATATTGTGACTAATAATATATTATGTAGGTGCGTAAAATTTTAATTTCAATTTTCTTAAAATTAGTTTATAGGGAATTTAATGCTAATATGAAAAGATGCAAAATAATTTTCTCAACAAAATGAGATAAAAATATATAGGGTGTTCCATTAAAAAAAAAAGTTTTTCATGTTTAAAATAATTTTTAATCATTAAGTACAACAAACGATATGCAATTAAATATTTTTAAAAAGTACATTCCATCTACAACCTCTGGCTAAATTAGTTCTATCGGTGTATAGCGCAACAGAAGTCCTCTTATAGCGAGAATAATTTATCTTTTTCCTCGATATCTTTTACTTCGTTTCTAAATATAACAAAAAAAGCTGTCACCTTTAGGGTCGCCGAGAGCCAGGTCGTACCCAGTGAAAATTTTCCAGACAGTACCCCACGACAAGTCCTGTCAATATTCAAGCAAAAACTTCATCTCTTTCGTGAAATCTTTAAAAAAACGAAAAGTCCTCAAGCAAAGAGTTGTTACGGTTCAAAATCCATATGAATGTACTGGGGATGCTTTTGCCACAAAAATAATATATATATAGTATTGACATTTAACTTTTAATTTACTTTAATTTATTATTTAAGTATAATAGGAATAAAATCTATTAAAAGATCGCTCCGTATACTCCGTTTTGGGTAGAAGTTTAATAGGAGATCCATTTCTCATGTTCTGTGAGTTAACTAGAATGAAAAGATACCTTTTATAAGTCCATTGTCAAATTGGAAATTGTAGAAGTTTAACCTTTTATCAAGTATTTCTTTCTTGTTTTGAAGATTCGTTCTGGTCCTCTGTAGATATATTTTCCATTGTTTTCTTAATTAGTTTGTAGTTAGGTTCTAGAAAATAGAAAATAGAAACGATTTGAATTAAATGAATGGTTTCAGGTTTATTTTCTTTTGTTTATTTACATTTATTCTGACATTATGTCATTCACTTTAGACAGCTGTCTTATATTATGGAAAATTCAGTAATTAAAACCCCAGATAATCTGGAAATTCTTGGAATTAGGTTTGTGAGAAATTGGCTATGTATATATTTTTATGTTACCTGACATGATTTAATATCATTTCCTGTGCAGGTAATTTTAACTTGTTTTATGCATATCCTGCTATCATTACTTTTCTGGTACACCTTCAAGTTGAATGTGCTTTTGAGGAACTTTTTAAAGGATTCATGTGCTAAAAAAAAAATCAATTGAAAACATAATTACTTATACCGTTGGTTGGTAACTTAAGTAAACTCGTAAGAGGATTTGGTTTTCAATAAACTAAATAACTCACATCAAATAAGGCCACATTTCATCTTCAGGTAACGTAAAATCTTAAACCACCACTTATTTTCATTTCCTAATATTCGATTTTATAACTAAACTAGTATTTTGTATATTTCAGGCCTTTTCCCTTTCTCCTTTTCCTTTTCTTTCTTAACTTACGCTTTTCGTTCGTCATTTCGTATTCTGGTGGTGGATCTTATTCATATATCTGGACATTACTTTGAGACGAGTTAGTTTTATTTGTGGAATCAACTGTTGGATACTACTACTAGATACCCAGTTACCATTTACATCCCTGGAGGTAACCTCGTTTACCGCAGTTATCTAAAATAGAACCTAAATCATAAAACGGAAGTCAATAGGACCTAGGCTTACCATTTGAGGCCAAGAGGCTGATAGGACGACACAAACACCCTCGGAATAAGACGAATCAAATATTGACATACGTTTTTATTACCTAATTTGACATTCAGGTAAAACAATTTTAATTTATTAAAATAACGCTAGTTAAACACTCCTAGGATTGAACCTAGCAGGACATTTACCACCCTCAGTGCTCAGGGATATCCTGTAAATAAATTGTACATATTATTATATGTATAACGAGATTGACTTGTATATTTGTATATATTTACTGTAAACCACCCGGATAGATATCTATTAAATTGGTACGCCAGCTGTAGATTCCAATACCAATCATTTTGTTTAAAAGATTCGATTAAAACATACATTTTTCTAAAAAATCACATTTACAGTTAGAAATTCGTCTACTTTAATTGATAAAACTGGCCTGCATCCAAGTAAGGATAATAGGCAAGTCTAGTTAAACTGCCTCGTAACACAATACCTACGACCCTCTCTTTGACTGAGCAGTGAGATAATTAATTTTTCCCCATATATTGTTTTGCTCTGTACGTCATAGCAGAGTTCTCCACCTTTTAAATGAAATTTCTAAAAAAAAGGTCCCCGCTCTTGTGACGAACTTCTAAACAAAATAAAAAAAAGTCCTCACCTAAAGCTGCTGGTCCCCGGGAATTAGTCCCGGCTAGCCCCCCTCTCGACGGCCCTGGTCACCTTATAGTTAACCAGATAAACCTTTCGATATATTAGAAATTGTAGGGTTGCCACCTGTCCTTTCTTCAAGCAAAATGTCCTTGCGAGTTTTGTAACGGTTTTAATCGAGCGTTAAGACTATAGGTTTTGTTCGTTCATATAGTATTTCTTTACCTATATTTGCCTAAAATAAAACTTATTCGACTAGTTAAAGCTTTCATGCATTCAGATTTCACCCTGCAATTACTGTACACATTCTCACAATACACATTTATATTATCCAGTTTTTAGAATTTGAAATTTTAAAATATCTTCACCAGAAATAGGCAAAGGTAAACTTGTTTTATGATACCTTCTTGGTGAAAATTGTAATATTTATGCTAAAATTTACATTTAATATCAATCCTTATTCTGGTAATTTTCACAAGCACTCGACAACAATCCTTGTGGTAAATCAACTTTACAAACAGCATTTTTCGTTAACTGAGACCATGATTTAATTGTCGTGGATTTTCTAAATACATTTTCACAAACACTAAACTAATTTATGCTAAAAATAAATGGGGCTATATTTATATTTGTGTGACTGTTAGACAGCTGTCGGATCATAGATAAGTATTATAGAGAGTGGTAAAGTCGCTCAATGTTCCTTGAGTATATTTTGACGTTCCGTTGTCTAGGATTAATTAGGCATTCCAACGACCTGTCAAACAATAGGTGCCAGTGGGAAATTCTTGTATATCTAATGGGGTAGCGACATAGTCTTGCAACTTGGACGCTATTTTTATTCAAAGTAGTAGTCGCCAAGCCTGCCAATTTATGAAGAAATGTATAGGTGGGTTTTTTAAATATTATTTTTATTGTGTTTGACATAAAATATTTAAATGTAATCCATTATTCATGATTTTACGTAAAGTAGATAGAATACACCATATGTCGCCACCCTTAGATATACCAAACCTGCCCACTGGCAATTCATTTGTTTGGAATGCCTTATATTGGGTAATACAGGGATACCAACATGATACAGTTAGTTTTATTTTAAAAATCGTGGAAGCTTATTGGCGATACAGGAGTGCCAACCATGAATCGTATTTGTTCCAGAGTCACTATTGGCTGAAGTAGGTTTTACGTACGGCGATTCTGCGCGATCGAGGTTTCGTTTTTGTGGAAAACGAAGCGACACGTGATCTTTTTCTGAGAAGAAGTAATGGTGGCTTAAATTAGACAAGCAAAGATATGTCTGGCCTGCAATTACAAAAGATTGTAGAAAATAGGCTATAATTTGAATTCCTTGCCAACGCTCGAAAATTACTCGTCACGTCAAATCTCCAATTGTAGATAGATTTTCTCGACTTCCTGTTGCTTGCCCAATTCGTAATATATCAGCTGAAACAGTGGCTAAAACACTTTTTACCTCATGGATTTGTCGATTTGGCGTTCCTCTTCGAATAACAACCGATCAAGATCGACAATTCGAGAGTGATCTTTTTAAATCATTATCCAAACTTTTTTAATTTATGCAATAAATAGCTTCAACAGCGCCCCTTGATTTGTCTATTTGCGGAATTTTTATAGCTAGCTATAGCTAACTGTCATCTGAGCGACGTTGAAGGGCCAAAGGCTGATACTGGAACAACCGAAACGTGTATAATTGTAATAGACAAAATTTAATTGATAAAGTAATTTTGTTTTATTTTTATTTTTAAAGTTTAATTTTAGGAAATTCCCCCTTGGAAGTGCCTTAGAACATTTGGTAGGTTACAAGACCTCGTTTAAAACTACGAGGATGTATCAGAAAATAACGAGACTGGTGCTATAGTGTAACAACGAAACATTTATTTAAAAAATTCAACAACTATCCTTCGAAGTACTCTCCATTCTGTTGAATACACTTATTCCATCGCTTTATCCACTTATCATAAACTTCTGAGAAACCATTTTTTGATAGTCTGTTTAGTATACCCATCACAGCTTTGTTGAGCTCTAAATCCGACTCAAATCTTCTACCTCTCAATTCTTTTTTGACTTCAGGAAACAAATGGAAGTCACATGGAGCAAGGTCAGGAGAGTAGGGGGGATGAACCATAATTTCAACCCCTAATTCTTCAATTGTTCGTTGACAAATCATTGATCTATGAGCCGGAGCATTGTCGTGATGCAGCGTCCAGCCAAAGTCCTGATAAAGCGGCCTTTTTTTCTTTAATTTCGCCTTTAAGGGTCCTCGAAGTACATTAGAATAGTAGTCCTCTGTTACTGTATGTCCTCTAGGTACAATGTGATCGTAAATAACGCCAAATTTATCAATAAAAATCAGGTGCATCACTTTACCAGCGCTTTTAGCAGTTTTGGCCTTCTGCGGTCTTGGGCTGCCTTTATGCTTCCATTGCATACTTTGAGACTTTAATTCAGGATCGTAATGATAAAACCAACTTTCGTCACATGTAACCACATTATTTAAAAACTGTGGGTTACGTTGCAATTGCCTTTTCCACTGCTGACAAATGGTCACTCGATTCGCTTTTTGTTCATCGGTCATCATTTTTGGAATCCATCTTGCCGCGATCTTCCGGTACTCTAAATCTTCATGAATAATTTTTTGAGTGGTACCGTAAGACAAATTAACATTGTCAGAAATTCGTTTTATGTCAATCCGGCGATCATTTTGTATCAAGTCGTTAATTTCTGCAATTTTTGTGTCATTTCTCGCAGTTTGTGGTCGGCCGGGACGAGTTTCATCTTCAACTGATTCACAACCGTCTTTAAACTTTTTATGCCTCTCAAACACTCTACATCGTGATAAACTATTATCTAGATATGCACCTTTAATCATTTCAAAAGTTTCAGTTGGTGTTTTACTCAATCGAACACAAAATTTTATCGCGTATCTTTGCTCCACTTTCATTTTTCGATGGGTACGCAAAACACTGACAATTCAATAATTAATTTGTAACAAATGTCAAAAGTTAAATCAAAGCCTACTTGCGGGGTAGTACATTAAATATAAGGCTTTCATGTCTCATATTTTGGGTTATAAAATGTTACCTCTGAAAGAAGTTATAGCACCAGTCTCGTTATATACTGATATATCCTCGTAGTTCAAATACTACTTATTACCAAATACACCGGACTAACAGTGATATTATGATAGAGAACGCAAGCTATCGTAGCCGTGAATTTCTTACATTTTTCAAGTAAATCATTTATTTGTCACTGTGTTTTCCACATGCATTTTTTTGGCGCCCAACGTGAGGCTTTTTTTGCATTAACTCATACAGTTTTATCAACAGATTGTATTAATTAAAACAGACTATTTAATCAGGATAAAACTCGATGATTGGTTGCCAACGAGCATTCTTGTTGGTCGAAATAATAAAATTTGACTAATTTGACAGATGAAAAAAATAATCATAAAAATAAACATTTCGTGGCTATTCTATAATTCGAAGTCACAGCATCGTTTATCTTTAATGTTAATTAAATATACATGACCATTTAGAAACGCCAACCTGCCCGTTGATGCAAGAAACTAAGGAGAACACAAACTTCCACGTATCCACACATCAAAATCGAGTGACTTACTCGTATCATTATGAGATGATTTAGATGGCAGTGTTGTTGGATATTTCGGCAGGGGGCCCTCTAATACTGACCAGGAAGAATCTCTATTCGTGAATTTACATCGTTTTTTCGACGGCGCGCGTAGGCCGCTGAAATGTGGAACAACTCGGATTATTTGGCTGTAACTTACCGATGTTTATTGGAATATTATACGTACGTTTACGTTAGGAGATTACTTAAGAAAGGATCGTTCTTTTTTTACGATGCTGATTGTCACTCGTTTTAATGAAATTTATAAAATGAAATTGTTGTGACTACGATTGGAAGGAACAAAATTTGTTAATGCTACTTAGTTAAATTTATGTTTAACTATTTCTACAGCATTTATGTATACAATGTTTATTTAGTAATACTAATAATGCAATCGTTGATATATAATACAATATTTTAGCATCCAAAATACATATTAAAAAAAATAACTGTAGTAGTAGAAGTGTAACGCAATAATTTAACATATTTGTATATAGGTACAATAATTAAATAAATATAATTAAAATAAAACATGCCATAATAAACACAATTAAAATACCAGAACCATAATACATACAAATAAAAGTAATAAAACATCAATGGAGTATCACAAGTTGAACTAAGTGTTGAAAATTTATTGTTGGATCATTCTATTAAACATAATTAATATTACTACAATTTTAAAGGTTTCTGGTAGATTGTTATAAGCATTATAAGCATCAAAAATACTTTTTTGGTACCTACTCATTAGTCGCGTCAAAGTAGGTTTCCACTTCGAACTTTGGTCGGAAATGTCCAATCGGGCTAATTTTTTTTTGCAAAATGTTCATTGAGACATGAGATTCAAAGTTCACTCAAATCTAGATGCCGCTCGGCCTCCCTCTCCCCCCTCCCCAAATTCACCCCATTGGGGGGAATTCTCGGCTTTTTGCAACAAAAGGCGCGTACTTCATAAAACTTCAGTCCCAACCGGGGTAAATGTTCCACTCGAGGGTTTTAAAGAATCCTGAATCCATTATTTGGGTCAGGTCGCCTTTGCGACCTTCCCAGAGGTGGATGACAGGGCCACTGGGGGTCCATAATACTAGATGTCCGTGGAAATGTATTTGGGCTCCCAAATTGCGCTAGGGGAGTTTAGAAGGGCGGAGATCTCAATGTCATCGAGAATTAAGCCTTTTCAAGCCCTCAGAGTCGTATAAAAAGGGGCCCATGGGGTCTCAAATATCATATTCACGCGGGATTGAATTTCAGGACACAGAATTGGTACGCGCGTTATAAAACAAACAAATCTAAATTTGGGTAGCCTGTCATCGTGTGATATGGAATTGAAAAAGAAATACTCCAACATGAAATGGAATTAGATTTTTTCATGAATGTGTTGTGTTCTTCCATCTTCTTGTTCAGCTTCTTCCAACAAATCATCTGTTTCAGTGTTCTTGAAAATCGTTCCCAATAAACTGTTCATATAAGGTTTGTCTCTTTCTATTAAGACGTTTAAATCCAATATTGAATCAAGGTTGTCGACAAGCTGAATTTCTGTTGCTGCCAATTTTAAATTATCACACTCTATATATTTCCTGAATATTAGCATTCGGCTGCTTGAAAGTTGCTGCTGCTTCCTGCAAAGTTGGACTTTGAAGTACAAGATCTACAAGTTTTGTTTTTCCCTTCCCATAAAATGATAAGGTTGTATCGCAACCAGATATAGCATGTAAAAGTAAGATATGCACTTTCAAACAGGGCGAGAAATCAAGGCTTTTGGACTTGTTTTTCTTTGGCCGGCTTGTGAAAAAATATTTCCCTGCTATTTGGTGCCAATGCTGCAAGTAATACCAGCAGATCAATATCTTCTGCTACTATCACAATGTTGGAATCATTACACAGGATGCTGTGTTCAATAGCAGTATTCACAATTAAACAATCTGCATCACTTTCAGCCTGTTTACAGATGAAATTATTTCTTTGGAGCATTTCTATTAACAGTGCAATGAATTTCTTCTTGTTTTTTGAACTACAGAGTAATTTTTCTTGAGCAACAGTTAATGGCATGTCCCGCTCAAAATTATAGTGAACACAATCTTTCATTTTGACCCTCCGGTTTCTCTCTGAAGATTTGGTCGTGGATTCATTATAACCATCAAATATTATTATGGCATTGTCTGAATAAGTTCTTTATAAATATATGACATATTGGTTCAGAATTTTAGCAAATGTTTTGTTTATTTGCCATTTCAACCTGTGGAGTAACATTCCACCATCAATAATATAAATGTAGTTATCAATTTGGGGGTCAACTAACTCTTTGAAGACTGTTCTAAGGGAAGACCTAGTATTTTTCCTCAATCCTTGCTCATTAAATATTGACATTGGAAAAGGTGATAGCTCATATTTGAAATATTCTTTCAAGTCTTTATGTGACTGTTTTTGAATAATTATGCGTTGAAACATTTGAAAATAATTTACTGTAACATCATGGACAGGAACCTTAGTTTTAGTGCTTATACTCGATATGGGGAGAACTCAATTCTTCTTCTGCAAACTATGGTCAAAGCTTTTTCCATCGAGATCGGACATAATCTTGAGACCTACTTCAAATGCTTTTTGCGGATTAATTCGGGTATCTCCTATTATACCCGATTGTGACTCTTGAACCATTCGTAAAATGTATTGATATCTCTACTGTCTGTTTGTATTAGATCAATTTTACATGTTGATATTAAATAAAATCAAATCTCATATTTTGGGCCTCGGCACCCCTTTCGGACACCCCTGGTTGGGTCACAGGATGACAGGCTGCCCAATATAGAGTTTGTAGTTTAATAATACTATCGCGTACCAATTCTGTGTCCTGAAATTCAATCCCGCGTAATCATGAAACCCATGGGCCCCTGTGTATATGGCTCTGATGGCTTGAAAAGGCTTAATTTTCGATGAAATTAAGATTTCTGCCCTTCTAAACCCCCCTGACGTAACTTGGCAGCCCAAACACAATTTCACGGACATCTCATATTTTGGACCCCTGGGAAGGTTGCAAAGGCTACCTAACCCAAATAATTGATTCAGGGCACTTCAAACCCCCCGAGTGGAACATTTGCCCCGCTTGGGACTGCAGTTTTAGAAAGTATGTGGCTTGTTGAAAAAAGCTGAGAATTCCCTCCAATTGGGGTGAATTTGGGGCGGGAGGGAGGCCGAGCGGCATCTAGATTTTGGTGAACTTTGAATCTCATGTCTCAATGAACATTTTGCAGAAAAAAAAATAGCCCAATCGGACCTTTCCGACCAAAGTTCGAAGTTTCTGCGTTTTTAGTCCTACTTTGACACGACTACATTAAATTAGTTTAATTTTCATGAATATATCTTTTTGTATTGTATTATAAGGTCTGCAATTTAATCCTGATAGCAATATAAGTCATTTATGTTGTTTGCCGATTTAGGATTTTGTTAATAAATATATTGTTACGCTGGTTTTTGGTATTACAATTTATTTTAACTAAACTTTAACAACAATTATACAACTGATACAATAGCTTCAACTGATAACATTAACGTTTAACGTCTTTCATAAAACTGAACTCTGATGTCAGGTCGTCGCCTTATATAGCTTGCCTCGACCTTCTAAAACCTTCTCGAACAATCTGGACTTTTCTTTTACAAGGAATGACATTTCGGGAATATTCTATCTTCTTCATTTACTCGTACCTTTACTTATGATGACCGCAGCATGCTACAGGGTGCTTCGTAACAATATATTATTAATAAATATATTAATACAGTGAAACCTGTGTAAAACGGAATCGCACGGTCGTGCACCGATTTTCCGGCATATACAGGATTCCGCGTTACACAGGGTAGATAAAAAATTGCACATAGTAGATTTAAAAAAGTGATGATTTTATTAAAAAAAATCTAATATACGTACATTTAATATATAGTTGTTATTATTACTATGTACCTACATATTTTTATTTATTATTAGAAACAATATAAATTATTATTTATTCCACATTTCTATCAATGTAAGTTGTTTTTTATTCTTTTGTAATACGTAAGATGATTCCATGAATGTCCTTAATTCTAAAATCTTCTTTCTCATCGGTTCGCTCTCTATTCTTTGGGAAAAATCGTCTAACGCTGCAACACTCCTCAAAGCTTCAGAAAAATTTTTTATCCGATCGGATTCTTCAACTTCTGTTCCTGTAGATAAAAATAATAATTTAAGAACAGATCGTTTTGAAAAGCTAATGGGAAAATAATTTTTTCTAACTGTCATTTTTGTGATGGTAACTGAAATCTTCTTATCTTATTTTTATTATGTATTTTAACTTTATTTCTACTTGGCCAAATGCCCAATTAAGATGGAAAGAATAAATAAAAAGTTGTTTATTTTTTTACAGAATTAGAAAAATCGCTTACCAATTCCAATCCCATCATTATCGTCTGCCACAGTAGTTTCCACGGCAGTTTTTTGTAACACCAGTTCTTCTATGGACTGAAATCTAGCATTTGTTGTAACGGCTTCATCTAATGTGATGTAATCATGAACATTACAACCGGGATTAATTTCAGTAATTAACTCTTCGACTTCTTTTGTACTTTCGTCAATTTCGTCAACATTTTCGATTAGGTCAACGTCTCCATCTTGCTTGATTCCACATGCCGCAAAACATTTTTTAACACAATCAGGTTTAATATTTTTTACTGAATAATCAATCCATCTGATAGCATCCAAAACTGATATTTTTTTAGCCAAATCTCCTGCTGATTGAGAGAATCTCATATTCGCAATAATTGACCGCAGCACTTGTTTTCTGTAATGCATTTTGAAGTTTTGTATAACTCCATGATCGAGAGGCTGTGTTTGACTTGTGGTGTTTGGTGGTAGAAAACACAATTTTATATTGGATAGTATTATTTTGGGGTGACACGTTGCATTATCCAAAAATAGAAGGATGTGTCGATTTTCAAATTTCATTTTTTGATTTAAAATTTTAAGCCACTGTTCCATAAGAACTGATGTCATCCATGCTTTTTTATTTGCTCGCCAATAAACTGGTAGCTGAGGCACATTGGTATTGTTAAAACATCGCGGTCTGAGGGATTTTCCAATAACTAGAGGTTTTTCTATTTTCCCGTCAGCAAAGGCGCAAAACAAAACGGTTAACCTTTCTTTAGATTGTTTGCCTCCTTGACATTTTTCACCTTTAAAGCACATTGTCTTGTCCGGCAGCGCTCTATAAAAAAGGCCAGTTTCGTCACAATTAGCAATGTCTTTTAGGGTATATCCTTTAATTAAATCTGTTATGTGCGATGTCCATTGAGTCACAGATTCCATGTCGACGTCCTTAGCTTCACCGCAGATCTGATTAAATCTTATGTTATGTCGTGTTCGAAAACTTACCAGCCATCCATTCGAAGCTTTAAAATCTACTTTTCCAAAATGGTTTGCAATTTCTCTTGCTTTTTCTTGAATAATTGTTCCAGATACAGGAAGATTGCGAGACCTTGCATCCATAAACCATTCCAAAACTGTTGAATTTACGTCGTCGTGATGTGATTCCTCTGGCTTTTTCTTAATATCGCCATTACCACCACGCATCCACTCTTCTTTAATTTTTTCCTTGTTTTTCAAAATTTCATACACTTGCGTTTTTCCGCACTTAAATTGAATAACCAATTGCTTTGGAGTAAGTTTTTTTTGGTCACTACATTTAATTAAGTCCATTTTAGATTTTAGCGATAATGTATTCGTTTTTCGGTTTGCCATTTTGAAATGTTTGCACTTTCACGGATAAACTCAAACTGCCGTACCTACACAATACTGGTTTATTTGTGTATTTACTGCTTTTGTACCTAAATTTTTGTGATAATGGTTCTAAGCATTGATAATAGTTCGCCCTTATTATTGGGCTTTCCGAAATCATAAACTAATTATGTAAACATCTATAAATTCTTTTATACCTGCAAAGCAATAACATAAGTAGGTTCCGGCTTAACAGATTAGGGAAATTCCGTGTTCGCGTTAGACAGGGTTCCGGCTTATAAGCAATTTTTACATTACAATATGTAGGTAATCGCCAAAATTTCCGTCAGACACAGGATTCCGTGTTACACAGGTTCCGGCTTACTCAGGTTTCACTGTAATTTAAACCACATTTGAGAAATAACTCTCCCTTGTTCAGGATATCAGTTTCGTCTATAATTAACAGTTTTTATATAATCAAGGCTAGGTATCATTTTCTTTTTATATAGAGTATATATTGTTATATTATTTTATTTTATTAAAAATCCCTTACCATGAAATGCAAAGAACACTCCGTTTAGCCTGTTAAATCATCCGACATAAGTCGTCAGAATAGATTTATTTGTTTTGGATCAACATAGATATGGCAACATTTAAAGAAGTAAAAGAAGGGATAGAAAGTTTCGTTATTTGACGCCTTTATCTCCATTCAATTTTCTGGTTTCTGCATGTTCGTATTGACAATTTATGCTAGTTGTTTAGATGTAGGTTTCATTGCCCTTAATTATTGTTAAATTTTTTTGCATTTTTCCAAAAATCTTTATTCCAATATCTGTAAATGTTAATTTATATAGTTGAAAGTTTAAATAATACTTTCATTTTTGTTATATAACTTTATTTCAATTTTAATCAACATATATATTTCCATTTATGTCTTATAGAACGAACGACAACCAACAATGAACAACGAACGGCATTATCTGACATAAATCAATATTCTGTCAACCGTACAGTAATACCACTAAACAAAACTAAATATTTTATAACTAACTGACTTAAGCTGTGTTCACATAATAAAAGTAATGATACTAAATCATATTTCATCAGTAAATAATAACAATACATAAAAAAAATATCATAACGTCATAAAAATGTTGATCCTTAGAAACTGTATTTTTGTTATTTTGATTTAATGTATAATAATTGAATTCATCAAACTTTTAACTCGATTCTTGACAGTTGATCCTTTCAGTACCTGGATGGGTATATAAATTAGTACGAGTACGGCATCACAAAGTCGATTCCAGGTAAGTTGAAAACAGTTTTTACAGTTTTTACTGTTTTTACGTACCGCGAAAGGTGTCGCATCGCTATGGCGGTTCGAAGGCAAAAAGAAAACGAATGTACTATGAGAGTTCGTTACCTATACCTATACATAAAAGTATTCGTTATCGGTAGCTTTTTCAACTCGTTTCTACCATCCGCGATTTTCTACGCAAACGTTCCATTCTAAATACTTATTAATAGTAGTAATATAATTTTATCTGAGCCGTATATTTGCTAAAAGTCTCCATTCAGCCATTTCTTTGGACGACAGTACGTCACGCGTACAAACTATTCTTAGATGCAGTGGCGTACACTTACTTTTCTACTTTTATATAAACTTATTGAGCTGGAAACAAAATGTCGTTTCCAACATAGAAATAATATAGAAGACCAATATAAACATAACATTTAAGCAGAAATTGAAACCTACTGTGCATAAAAACGCGTCTCTGCGCCTGACATCGCAAAATAGTGTGTCTAGAAGCTTGCGCAATATGCATGACTTGTCCCTGTAGTGTTGCCAAATATATTGAACATACCTAACAGAAAAGAATTTTAAATTAATTAATTTTTAAATTATATGATTTAAACAGTTTATATCTATGAAATATCGCCACAAAATAACTTATAAACATTTAAATAATCAACTAATAATATTTATGTGTAATTACATTCCCAAAAATATATACAAATACCGTATTAATGTCATTAATACCGTATTTTTAATGTTCAATAAGCGATTCACCTACAAATTCAATATTGACCTGGCAATAGCACTAAAATCCGGTGTTTCAAGGCTATATGACGCTGCCCTTACAGGACCGTTTGTAGTTTATTATTTATGCCGCGTTTGAGAATCCACATCGGATGCATCTGAGATGTAGTAAGTAGTAAATCTTTGATCACGTGATTCAGTATACGTAAATGTAATGGGACAGATGTGTCCGATGTGGATAAAAAACGCTCGAGATGTAAAAAATGCATCCGATGTGGATGCATTAATTACACGATGAAAGTGGCATTTTATTTTTAGTTTTGTGTAGTGTTTAGTCAAATCCTAGGTACAATAAAAGACATTTTTACATTGGCTAATGAAAATGTAATCATTGTATTAGGCAGCTGTTATATTTATTACAAGATTTATGTCTGCAAATCTAAACTTACCAAAGAATTATAATTATGTAAATAGAGAGCTGTATATTTATATACAGGCTGCTCAGCGACGGGGAGACATTATCGATATCGGTTTTAAGGCATTTTAAAACATAAACCCGATCTCAACAATCTTAGGAACTCTTCTGTCACTCGATATTTTAATCGGTACTTCCTCTTCGCTTTTTAGCTGACACAACAATTATTTACATTTCTTCATTCCTTACCGCGTTCGAACCAGTAAGGTTTAAAGAAATTAAAAAAAAAAAACCTACTTTAAAAATAAAGATGTTAATGATTTTCTTATGGATCCCATCTTCAGATCTTGACTTAATGTATATAAAACTGTTTCCTTTTCTAACAAAAAGAATCCTAGAAATCGGGCAACGTGGTAAAGAATTATCGCTCAACATACATAAAAAAATATTTCAACGAATTGAGAATATCCTACCATTTTGAAGTATGTTAAAAAAAAATTGTTAATAAAGTGAAAAGTAGGGCATGAACATATATTATAAAGTATATAAAATGATAGATAAATCCAGTTTAGAAAGTATTATAAATAAACTGTGGAAATATCGAGAATCTCGATTTTGAATCGGAAAAATATTCTACGCAATTTAGTATGAAAGCTGATCAAAATGAAACACATGAACGACAAACTGTTATTGACAACTTTCTTCAAACGTTTTCTATTTTTCCGAAAACTAACTAGATAGTTCGAAAATCATTTCCTTCGTTAAAACGCCTCTTGTTCCGAAAAAGGTACACGCCTGTCAACATTCATCGTTCATTAAAAAAGTGGTAGATACAAAACGCTTCGTATTGTAAGGCCAAAATATATTTAGAAATCGAAATAGTCATATAAACAAAAAAATCATATGAGTGAGATAACTACCAAATTAATGATTTACAAGTTTATTCCTATTATTTATAAAATAGGTTTGCAATGTGCTGGTGTGGAATGTTATCATCGACTAAAAACTTTAAATCTTTGTATTAAATTGATCGAAAACAAACTATAAATTGGTTTAGGCTATATAGAATGTTTCTAGTAAGCAGCAACTAATTTTTATTATGGAACCGAAAGACCCTCTTAAAAGGGTTCAAAATTAAAATAAAATATGTACCAAGTAAATGTAGTAGTATTTTTTAATTTTTTAATTTATATTGAAAATGGTAACATGAAAGGTTTTTTGTCTAACGACTCATAGTCTCGGCTGACAAATTGTAAAAAAATATCGAACATAATATTCCTGGGCCCTATTTTGCACTCCCCAGATTAAATTTAGTTGTAGCAAATGATATTATCAAATAAGATGTCAAATCACAAGCAAAATCTCGTGACTACAGTACTAATGATTGCCTGTTTGGAAAAGTATCTTTATTTGTAAATATTTATATGCATAGTTATATTTAAATGCGCGAGTGTAATGTTAAGTATAAACAAAATCCGCCCATTATGTATATACGTTTAGTTACCGACCCTAGTAGATAGGTAATTTGTTATTGTTTTAAGTTTTACCGTAGGGAGAGAGAAAATCAATATTAGGATAAATGGTCCAGCTCCTTTCTGGTTACGTAGGTACCTAAAAAGTATTTTAGTTTTTGGTTAAGTAATTAATTATTGTAACAGTGATTTTCTTGTGATAGTACCTAATTTAGATTGTGGATTAAAGTTTTTCTATATCATTTCGCTGTTTAATAATAAACGTAGTCAAAACCGGAGCACGGGGTTTTTCTGGAAATTATTTTTAAAATCACAAGCAAAATCTCATGACTACTGTACTAATGATTGCCGAAAATGAACTAATTCATATTTTATGCCATATCTTTCTTAATAAGGACTGTCAGAACCATATTTACCTTAACTTGAAATTTTTTTGTATAGAATCATCTCTAAAAATGTATTATTGAAATATCGTGTGAACTATTTGTTCGATCAATAAAAAACTTGCACCGGTCCTGTTCGCGCCAGCACCGTTATACGCATGAGCTCCGACACACTATTTTCTCCTTATGGTTTCATTTTTGATACATGGAATCGGCTTTCTATACTATTTCTATGGTTTCCAACCAAACTTATATGGAATCACTTTGTATTTTTGAATAAACTTTTTGTAAGGAAAAACATTTGGTATCCAATTTTAAGATGAAGCTTTTTGTTCTAAACAAACATGATAATTTTATTTCGGTCCAAAAAATGTCATATTGGACTAACAGATGTGCAGAGAAGAATTATTGCTCTCATTAATGCCCCAAAGAGACGTAGCAGACGTAGTAGGCGTTACCCAGGGTGTTGTATCGAAAACATATGCAAGGTACTTGGAACAAGTCTTCAAAGAGTCACAACTAAACAACAGGACCGCTTTGTGTGCCAAATTGCTGGACCAAATCCCAGTTTCTCATCCATCACTTAAGTGATGACAGGTTGTCTGCTTTACTAACTAAAATGTACTATCGATTTTTTCTAATTTAATGTCAATTTTATTTCTAAGTGCTTTTCTCTTTTTTAGATCGAAAGGTAACATTTTGGAAAACCATAATCAGAAGAGTGGAAAGGCTCTATAAATGTAGACGGATTTCTCGAAGATGAAAATTCGCAAGAAACTGAAGATACCCAAGATTTCTTACATTCTGGTCAACAAAATTCAAGAGACTGTGAAAGTATCGGTGTAATGGAATGAACTGTGCTTTTGACGCCATCAATGTCAATCTACGAGCCATCTACCAGGATTGCCAAGTTAAGGCAAGAGCTTAGGACCAATAAAAAAAAGAAACTCCAGCTGGACAATTTAGTCTAGTCCAGTTGGGAGTACTGTAAATGAAGCCCTTAAGAAAAATATTACTATTATTTTTGTATGTCTTTAAGGACCCATAAAAGAAATAAGGGATAAAAATAAGTTATTATTCAGTTCAAAATAGTAAAATAATTCCTATTGATACTTTATAGTTTTTGACTTAAGGCTACTATAGAGTTTCAGGAATTTTATGGTGAAGGGCTTAACTTTATAGTATCTTTGTTAAAGGCGGCCATTATTAGTTTTAAAATATTGACGATCCCAAAAATAAACTAGACTAGACTAGACTTCAAACTCAGTCTGCCTCAACAGAAATTCTACTCGGTGTTCAAAATTTACTTCTTGGAATCGTAAGGGGTTACAAGAATAGTGGTACAAATCAGAATGGTAGAAGACTTACAGTCAAACCAAAAGTGAAGATTTCTAATGAAAGGTCGACCAAAAAACACGTAAACAAGTTGCTGAAATCATATGAATTTTTGGGATGATTTCCTGAATACGTGTATGTTTTGACCTTAGTGGTTTACCCCTCGATTCTGGTTGAGGAGGCGATACTGTGAATCGTAACCCTTCTGCAAATACTAGAATCGTATCTAAGGAAATGGAAAATATTTCTGTACACAGAATTTGGATAGAACAACAGTATAAATCATACCACTTTACACGAGTGCAGGAACTTTTAGAGATTATGGACCTAGAGAAGAATTTTGTCAGTTGTTTCTAAATAATTTGGGAAATGATCGACATTTCCTTCGTTAAACCTTTTTTACAGACGCAGTGTCATTAACAAGAAAGAGAATTATAAATTGGGATAATTTGGTATATCTGGACTGTTAAAAATCCTGGCAGTAGAAGTTTTTAATTAATATTTTGGCAGATATAACTCAAAATAACATAACTGAGTTGTTTTCATTTAATTTAATTTCTGTAGTTTTTGACGAAAACTGCTGTTGACATATATGGTTTATAAAGAATCGTCGATATTTTAACCGTTCCTATCTTGCATTACCAGCGATTGTGCAGATTTTTTTCACATAAGGGACATAGATATTTATGATATAAAATGTGCCACAATATAAAATTCAGGAAAACTGATATAGGGTTTCTGTCAAATATACTACACTGGAGCTGTTGCCTATATGATGTGGTTCCAGCACCGGCAAATTTTTGAAGCACCTGTTCGGGAACACCTTGTGGAAATATATGGCCATCGTTGGATTGGACGTGGTTCTCCAATAGATTCTTTGACCTAAATCCATTGTATTTTTAGCTGTGACAGCAATTAAAAGAGCTTGGGTATAAAATACCAGTACAAACAAGAGAATACTCGTACATTCTAAAACGAATTGATAAGGCGTTTGTCAGAGTTTAGCGAATTTCTCGTATATGTGTCAGATGAGAAGATTTTTGTGTAAAAGGTTACTGTAATTATATTTAAATAAATATCAATAATAAATAATTATATTTTGCTAAAATCGTGCTACATGCATTACCTAATAAAAATTGCATTATTTCCTAAATTACGAAAAATTAAAAGATGCTTTTTATTAGTCATTTAAATATCTAACTAACTGTGAAAAGACAGTGGCGTGTTATTAAAAAACATTAGGGAGCGTGGGGCACACTGATACAAGAGAATATTGATACACAAAGCAAAACTACAAGTAGAAAACCTTTTAGAGGTTCTACTACTCGTTCACAGATGCCAGTCAGTCCATAAATAAGTGTAAATTTCAACGACCGTCGGCAATGTCAGGTTCATTCAGTGCAGAGCATGATCGGTTTAGAGCATCCTGTAGTAATTTCTTGATATCAGCGATGGGATTAAATTTATGGTGGTATTTTTCCGGACAGTGGTGAGATCAGTGTCCCAGGTAAGTTACAGATCGTATTAGGTAAATTTGGATATATTTTTAAGCAGGTTTCTTCTGATTTTGTGTAGCAGTGTGTTTACCCAAAAAATGGCAGAGCGGGGCGCATTGATGCAAGTATCGGTGGGGCAATTTGATACGTATCAATGTGCCCCGGAAATACAGATATTAAAAAAAAATAAATATTAAAATACAATTTTTTTCTAGGAAAAATGGTTTGATCGTACAAGAAAAAAACTGAAAGATCCAGCATCGATGAAAATGCCATAAATTCTGCAATAAGCGACATACTTTGAAGAAAGGCTGTCAATAAGAAAAGCTTATGACAAATAGAATCTAAAAGTAGCCACTTTGCAGCACAGAATAGAAAGAGCAGAAAATGAAGAGCAAAAAAATATTCCTCTAAATATTCTTCACATCAGGTGTTTACTAAAGCTCAAGAGGTACAACTTAACGAATATATAATAAATACATCCAAAGTTCAAAGACAAGTTGGCCAAATAGTCTCTGCTAAAAGAGGTGAACTGGTGACATTTGGGGGTTTAATAACGGCTATAGGAAATTCGATTCCACCCATTTTTGTATTTCCTAGAGTACACTATAAGAGTCACTTCTCATCAGGTTTAGCGTCGAGAACTAGTTGGATAAATTCTTAGCTTTCTTTGGAGATGTTGTATAGCACACGAATAGCACCAAAAATAGACCAATATTATTAGTTTTCGACAACCATGAATCTCATATTTCGATTGAAACAATTTATTATCCACAAATATCTCACAAGATGCAGCCATTGGACGTGGCTGTTTTTGGCCCGTTTAAAGCAAGGCTGAAAATAGCATTTAATGACTGGCATATAAACCATCCTGGAAAGGCTTTATCGATATATGATATTCCTGTCCCAGCTAAAATTGCTTATTTCGAGTCATTCACTGCCAAAAATATAACAAGTGCCTTTTGTAAACCCGGTATTTGGGCTTTTAACAAGTTAGCCTTCGCAGCAGAGGATTTCGCTCCTTGCGGCATTTATGTTAGCAAAAATCGATCTGAAACCACATCAAATATGGATTATCAAGAGCCTTCCATATCCGCTAGTAACGCCAGGGAACCAGAAAAGTTAGAAGAAAACCAAGCTTTGGAAAAACTGGCACCGATTCTTTCAACACCACCTCCAATAATCAACGATAAAATAGCCAATGTTGAAGCCAATATGGAACCTGAACCTACTGAACCATTACCGTCAAATTCTAAAACTCTTTATTTAACACCTGAATGCCAAAAATTGCACCAGTTTTGAAAAGAAAGGGAAAAGAGGGGAAAGTCAAGAATTTTCACAGACACGCTCGAAAAAGACAGGCTTCCAAAATTGGCAAAATTTAAAAGAGCAAAAAAAAATATAAAAAGACAGAGGCAGCGTAAAAAAACCTTATGTATCAAACTACCTTAGATCTGTATCAATGTACCAATGTACCCCCTTCATTGAGTACCTACATTGATACGAAATTAAATTTTAAAAATATTTGATGTAATATTTTCGTTCTGTGAGTTACATCAAATATTTCCACAAAATGCGAAAATATAATAATATGTCTCTAAGCAAAACGAACAACTGATATTTTCTGCAGTTCCTGACTTAAAATTTGTGATTTAACAAATCGTATCAATGTGCCCCCACGCCCCCTAAATCGTCCGTCCGCACGAGCGTCCATGGTAAATCTGTTTATTACTAAAATATGTGCTTTTCTAGGTAAATTTTAAAACTGCAAAATTTAATTCGAATCGTTTTGGAAATACATTAAAAAAGAAATTAAAAATTGTAATACTCTGTATCTTTGAAACAAAGCATCTACGGACTCACGTTGATAAGAACTATTTGTCTTATTTTTGGGTAAAAAACCACCACACGAGCGATGTTTTTTAGATGTTTTAGATCGTATCGTCCTTAAAACTGTATCTATTAGAAATCCATCGTAAAATAATGTTTCTATGGTATGGAGTGGTGTGTGTCTCGATAGGAGAAGAGGACAGGATACCTACAGAATCGGGCAGCGTGGATTGTGCTGTGTAGAAGAGTGTTGAAGATCGCGTGAGCCGAGATATGTACTTGATATAAAAGACATGTGAGCATCGGCCGGTGTGGGCGCGCGACAACTGTACCGGCTCAGACTTTACGCCACCCAGGGCGTCCTGGTCACGCAATCGCGAACCCAAAGACTGTCCGACACCGTATCTTTCGGACGTCGACGACAATCAGAAAAAAAATTATTTCTCTAAACGAATTAACGAGTTCATACTATTCGAAAAATAGCTAGTTTAAATAGGCTAGTTTAAAAGGCCGTATTTTCAAATATTTAATAAATGGAGACTTGACAGAGCAATCCATTTTCTTAAATGTGGCTAATTTTCTTGGCGAAAAAGTAAAACACGTGTAATAAACTTGGTCGAGGGTTGAAAATAAAGTCCCATAGATTAAATATCCACTCAGGATTGTTTAAATAAAACAGGATTTACTTTTGAATTAGTTTTATTGTCTTAACAACAGAGTGGGCTTCACACAGAACATTGAATTATCCAAATCTGTCATATGTCATTGTACAGTACCAACTTAAAATGTTAAATTATAGTTAGGCATTTTATAGAGATTTTAACACACGAAATTAATACCACAATATATTTAATGTAATAAACAGAAAAAAGTGTGACTAGTTTCGATCTATAAGGCCATATTCAGGCATGTAAAATAAAATACACAATAAGGAAATACAATTAAATGGTGTTTTAGACTTAGGACAATAACTTAAATACAAACAAAAAATATCAATATTAATCAATATTAAACTTATAATTTATGACAGTACAGGGATTAAAAGTGTGCCATCAAAAAGTTATGAAACTCTACTAAACTAATTGTAAATGCAGAGATTAGGAAATTAGGAGAATGAAAACGAACTACTTTACATATGATAGCTATGTGATTTTGATAATGTAACACTTTGGGGTACACTGTTTCTTCTGAATAGTTATTACGTACTGTAAATACCACATCCCCAACTAGCCATTCATAAAAGTGTATTTGTTGTGAAGTTCTCATCATCATCTATTGTATAGTCCAGGAGACAGTGACGATTTTCGGTATTTATTTTCCCAGTCAGAAAGTGCGAATAGAGAATTGTAGGATTAGCAATTCTAAACAAAATTCATATATATTTAGAGGGGAGATCCGATGGGCTGAGGCCGAAAATGCGTCAAAACATAGGAGAACACGGCCCTTTTTTCCATTGATAAAAATAGTTTTAGTAGTAAGAGATGTACTGAAGTTAAGTAAAAAAATAGTCTGATTAATCTGTATGGATAATATATTTGGCAAGTGCATAAAATACACTTTCAAACGAGTTATGTACACAATTATTTCTACGACCACAATTATTTAAAGAATGTTCCAGTTGTTTTGTATATTAAAGTGTACGCATAGGACACATAAATAAAATCTTATATCACAATGTTTCACCTAACCAGTTGGTTTATCTATAAAAATTAAACATAATAGTTGAAGATATTACAGAAGAAAATAGGGAAATACATTTCATTTCCTTTTACACTTTTATATAATAATTGTTTTATTTAGAATTCACGAATCACTTATTACATTAATTATAATTATTGTTAGTTTCGTTATGTCAAATCATTTATACTAGAGGTGTGAGGAAAATACAGTGAACTGTGGAACGCCAATATCGTTGGATGCGCGTGGTAGAAATGGTCCTATAATACTGCTAAAAACATAGCTAAATTTTCATGGAAACACTGTACTTTTGACATTTGCGATACTCCGACGCATATGCATTATTGATGTAATCTCATGATTTTACAGTAATAGTTTTTGCAATTTTAGTGTGATTTTTAGGTTATTATGGTTATTCATCTTATTTGGTTCTGATCTTTTGCGCTTTTAGAGTATTTGTTTTTTATATAGTTTTTAATTTGAATTTTAATATTGTGGTCTATTTATATTTGATTGCTGCTTTTCGACTAGTGCTTTATTCTTTTTGTGTTAAAATAAGCTTTATAACCATTAAGTACATGATTCTAGTTGATATCTACCTAATCGTAATCGGGTGCTTGCAACAATGGGAAAAAGTGTATGGTTTTTTTGGTGTAAAGTTAGACGCCTTCATTTTTCAGGTAAATTATTTGTAGTTATTTTTTACTTAAAAGGATAGCAATACATCCTGGTTCGGGGTGTGACTTTTGGGTTTTAGCTATCTAAGCCAAATTGTCGGCTAAGTGTCCTCTTTTAGGGCACCCAGAACCGAAAACTATATAGGTATATAATATGTTTTTTTTTAAATTATTTTTTAATATGTATGCAGCTTGGATGAGGGCTTTAGGAAGAGATCCTAAGACTGAACACTGACTGCTATAAATTCCGTTTTTAGAGCACATTTTATAGTAAGTGATTTCATTCTAGCAGCAATGAGGAAACGTTTAAAAAACATGCTGTACCAGCTCCTACTTTAAGACCTCGTCTCTTTAAGTTATTATTACTTTATTCTAATGTATATATTAAAATGGTTTTTAACTTATGTCCTTATGATTAAAAGATTTAGGCATTTTAGTTATGTAATAATAGAAATATATGATACTTTGTATTGACTGACCTACTGGCCACTGGTCATTCCACTTTTACTCCCTTTTTTCATAAATTATCAAATTATTTAAAAACAAATACATACCTAGCTATTTTAGTGTTAATACTTTACTAATAAAACTTCAGTTAATTTATCTTATATATATATATACACAACGGAAGAGTTAATTGGATTTTCTCCTTGTTGAGTTTCAAAAATAGTAATTTAACATGATTTAAAAACAAATACATGAAATGGGCAAAATAGGCCTGCAAAGACACTTTGTAAACAATCTCACTTGTATCGATGTGACGTAATGCGCAAATTCAATCTGGCTTACTTTTGTTAATAGATTGGCGTTCCATTTTAAATATACAGTTCACCGGGAATAGATTATTTAAATATACACGGACCGGGAAAACAAGTAAGAAAAAAAATCACTGGCTCCTGGACTAGTACTGTATCGAAGGAATTTTTATGAATGAAACAATATACGACCCTCCACAATTGCGGTCTACTCTACTTCCGCTGTTGTCAGACGTTATTTTTTTTTGGACAATTTAAAGACCTAACAGTAATTCAAGCAAACGCAATAACATTACTACAGTTAAAAACATCGCGAACTTGGCATCAATATTTTAATTTTATCTAAATATTGCATTTCTGTCGAGGATCATCCGCGTTGACTTCAGAAATTGTGTAATCTGTATTGGTTATATATATATCTATAGTTAAAAGCACGTAAACTTGGCATCAATGTTCAATCCGATTATTGGGTTTCTACCGCGGACACCACCGTTCATTCTTCAAAAATTTTGTAAATAATCCTATCTGTCTTGGTTATATATCTATGGTAAATACCTAGATAGCAGATTTGAACGCATTTTTGTGTCAATTAAATTGTGAACGAATAAAAAAAATTAACAAATAGTGTATAATTTCTTGTAGAAATAATGCACTTCTTCTGTAAATGTATGATTCTGCGTCGATGACTTGTAAAAATTTTTTATTTATTTTAAATAAATAAAAATAAAACAACGAATAAATCAAATCTTCAAATTAACAAGTGACATAAGATATGACTTTTTACAGACGATTGGCAATTTCAGTGTTGCCAATTTTTCTAAACCAAACATCAATGTCACTAACATAAAAAAGTGATAAGTGTAAAAATACTCCATTAAAAAGGAGCTCTGTCCTATCAAAATTTTCTAATAAGGCAGCATTACATCAAGAATAAACTGAAAAAAAAGGATTACGATTATAATACTCGTTCTATCCTCCATACTTTCATCCAAATACTTGTGTGTTACCAGAAGTACATAAAACAAATATGCAGAAAAGTTATTGATACATGATGGCTACCTGTAGAAATAAAAATTATTAACTTAAAAACACTTTACAAAAAAAAAGGTAAAACTTTACATATAATAATAGAAAATTAATAAACAAAAATGTATTATATCCTAAAATATAAATTTTATAACCTTAAAAAAAATAATCCATTCTCGTAAAAAAAATTAATTAATTTCAAATAAAAAATTTAATTTCATCATTTCTGTTTGTTGTAAATCGACGGACTACATATACCTCCCCCTTTCAGTTAATACGCAGTACCTACACCACTGATATCAATTTAAAATGAGTATTAATATATTTCGCACAATACCCTCAATGGCGTGCCCTATTAAAATAAATGAATAGTTGATTGATATATTCTCTGCCGGATTTAAACCCATTGTAGATGGAGGATAAAAAGTATTTTAATTGAAAATTAACGGCGAAATAAACTTTCTGCGCCGGAATTTGGATTGCATGCGAGATACTGGATCAAAATTTGGTTACAGATCATGAAATCAAATTCTCCAGCCAATACTAAAATATGCATAAAAAATGGACATATATTAAACAATCACATCAACGAGCACATGGCTAGCAGCATCGAACATTTTATTATAGTTAGAGTGCTATTTGATTAGGAAGTAATTGGGATTAAACAACAAGATCTGATGTGTGTAAGTGATGTTTCAAGTAAAAATAATATGCGTGATGTGATAACAAGGATAGATAGGGGATAGATCACGGGGGTTTATATTATATGTACAATATGCCAATATGTTTACTGCGCACACCACCCGGCTTTTGGGTGCTTTGTCCGTTTTACAATAACCAAATTGTATTAAAATATAAAATAAACTGAATAATTTAATAACATCTCGCTTGGTAACACAAAAAAGTACTATTTCAACAATTTTAATTTATATATTCCAACAAACTAAAAAATCATGTCTTCACTTAATTATTTTTACAATGAAAATCTGTCTTTCTGTCCGCTGTATGCCTGCTGGCTCCTCCGTGTGCCTGCTACCACGATGACAGGCGCGCGCTGTCAACAAAAAGTAAAACAAAACAAACAAACAAACAAACAATATGGTTATGGTTGCCGACGAAAACATGAGAGTGAGAGTATTTTTATTTATTTTATTATTATATGTAAGTTATTTAGGATTATTTAAAATTAAGTAAGTAAGTAAGTAAGTAAGTAAGTAAGTAAGTAAGTAAGTAAGTAAGTAAGTAAGTAAGTAAGTAAGTAAGTAAGTAAGTAAGTAAGTAAGTAAGTAAGTAAGTAAGTAAGTAAGTAAGTAAGTAAGTAAGTAAGTAAGTAAGTAAGTAAGTAAGTAAGTAAGTAAGTAAGTAAGTAAGTAAGTAAGTAAGTAAGTAAGTAAGTAAGTAAGTAAGTAAGTAAGTAAGTAAGTAAGTAAGTAAGTAAGTAAGTAAGTAAGTAAGTAAGTAAGTAAGTAAGTAAGTAAGTAAGTAAGTAAGTAAGTAAGTAAGTAAGTAAGTAAGTAAGTAAGTAAGTAAGTAAGTAAGTAAGTAAGTAAGTAAGTAAGTAAGTAAGTAAGTAAGTAAGTAAGTAAGTAAGTAAGTAAGTAAGTAAGTAAGTAAGTAAGTAAGTAAGTAAGTAAGTAAGTAAGTAAGTAAGTAAGTAAGTAAGTAAGTAAGTAAGTAAGTAAGTAAGTAAGTAAGTAAGTAAGTAAGTAAGTAAGTAAGTAAGTAAGTAAGTAAGTAAGTAAGTAAGTAAGTAAGTAAGTAATTGATGTTTTAAGTCTTTACCAGGGAAAATTCATTATAAAAATACATAATTTCCAATTGTAATAGTAAATTTTATAGGTTCATTTCAAACGTAAATTTTAAGAACAATTATTTTTTTAAATTTTCCACTTGAAACCGATCGCAAATTGTTCAAAAATAATACTGCTAAGATTGTTGTTGCCTTTAGCATCCTCAAAACCAGATACTCCAAAGATAATAGTACTTAGTAATGTTATCACACCTCGTCAAATTTTCTATCTATTCATTCCGAGAGAATTGTATTTAACGTCACATGTTCCTTGTTGGCCCTCATTCGATAAATGGTATCACGAATTTCAAAGTATTCCATCTGGAATATCTTTCGTTTTCAATGATGGCGAGTTTTGCGGTGATCTTCTTTCGGCAGTTCACTATTGTGATCTTGTAATACTCCTCTTAATTTGGTTTCACTAATTCTTAGAGCATCGCGTACGCGTTGTTGTACAGACATTACCGATTTTAAAGGACCGCCATTTTCTTTTTCATCCGTAAAATACTTATGTACACTACAAATTAAACTATCTACATCTAACACACGTCTAGGCATTTTTAAAATTTCCACTAAACCTACAATATATATACAATGTCAACACTTGCAAAAAATCAATTCAACTGCAATATTTGTAACAAATTTAGTACCTACCCTAATGTTATTTTAATTTAAATCTGACCATTAGGGCAATTTTACCTAATTTCTTGGGAAGCGGCTTATTGGAACTGGTTGTCAATGACTAATTTGCATAATTTTGTTAATCCGAAACCCGCGTAAGTATAGCGAACAGACTGTAGGGCCCGTATAATCAAATGTGTCAATAATAAATTCAGAAAGAAATAGGTACCTACCTAAAAACCATCAAATTATAAATAGTTCTACTGAAATTTATAAATGTTCTAAAAAAAATACGAATAACAAATATTTTTACTATTTACACCAATTTATTCCGTCTACGTTTTTATATATATATATATATAAAAAAAAACAAAAAATAAATCTTCCTAAGTCTCCCTATAGGCTATTTCAATACCAGAAAAGGAATTTTCTGCCACTATCCACTCCGACTGGCTGAAGGACTCGTGAGCGATTTGCAAACATCCTTCTTACTGTACCAGCCATTTTTTTCCATTCGACTTTTTTGTAGTACCAAGTTTACATATTTTAAAGCCGTTCGGTTACAGGATCGGACTAAACACATTTTCAAAACATACATATATTAACAATGGCTTATTTATATTTTGGTAATTACTCTTTGGTAACTCAGGTCACATTTTTTTAAAATGAAATAGTAATAAAATGTCTCTAAAAAATATTTTTTTATTATTTTGATTTATTATTTTTATTACTTGAATTGGTTTCCTCTGTTAATGTTTTATCCACTCTTCTGTGACATTTTATTTAAGTTTTTTAGGTAATTATGCTTTCTCAATACTAATTATATATAATAATTATCTCTGAATAAATATACCAAGGTAGTATTTACAGAAAATAATATAATTAATATAATTCAACAGATCAATTAAATAATAGAAGCTTTAAAAGTAAAAAGGCACCAGAAATAGATGGTTTAACAACCGAAATAGAAATTATTTCTTCTTTAGTGAACCTAATAAATTTAATTTTTAATACTTCCAATTGATAAACAATAATAATTATACTTACTGTAGGTGTATTTGTATTTCGCGCCATGTTAATATTAGTAACCATGTTGGTATTACTGTTTAGGGTGACAGTTGTCAGTCCGTCACCTGTGTTTCCGTTTTTGTTAGATTGATTTATGATCTCGATGTGTAAGGTGCTTTAAGGTTATGTTAAAGTTTTGGTTATGTGTAAAATGCCGCTATGTATTTATGATCAGGTTTATTTTGTTTAATTTTATGATCCCCCACATTACTAAAATTTTTCAATAAATATAAATTAATATAAAAAAGTCAAAATGGTTTTCAAAATAATGCAGTTGCTAAATCAATAAGAACAATCTACAAACTCGCTAATGATAGAAAACTAACCGTCTGTGTATTTATGGATCTAGCGAGGCATTCGACACTGTCATAAACAGCTGATAATACAAGAATATGATTTGATGACTAGTAACCTAACTAACAAAAAACAAATAGTGAAAGTAAATGGTGTATTTGGTAAGAATAAGGGCCAATTTTATAAACAAATTTATAAGGAGGCTTCAATATTAAAATGACACTTTGAATTTATTAAACAAGTACACTTTAAAGTTTCATTTAACTAAATACCCACTTTAGCTCATTTAGAAGCTTAAAGGGTACTTTCATTCAGTGTCATCTTTAGAGTTGGTGACGTCCTGGTGCGAACAGTGACTACACAGCCCCTCATTTGGCATTACGAATTTTAGGTGGTTATTTAATAGTTTTAGCTTACTAAAGGATTTGTCACCGAGACTGACAATGTTAGGTATATCCTAATAGCTATTGCCTAATTAGGAGAATTTAAATCTAAGCCATCTGCTACCAGCATATTTGCATTTTTTCAGCACTAGTTTCTGATTTCACCTTAAATTTATTGAATTAATTGACTCTAATGTCTTTCATTCTTCATCAGTAAGAACCAGCTGTAGACCTTGTTTTTTGCTTGAATCCTAACAGATTTATCTTTATTTGAATCATTTCTCAAATAATCAAAATCTTCCAAATCTTCCAAATCGTTGCAGACCACCTGGTATCTGATAGACCTTTTAGAGTGAGTCCTTTACTGTGTATTTTAAAGGTCAATGGTTGATGGAAGATGACAAAAGCACATTCTGTTCTTGAACTAAATCAAATACCTTTGTTGTTTTAAATAATGATCGAGCAATATCATTTACCAAAAAAGTTCAAAAAATATGCATTGCAAGGCATATAAAAAGCTCTGGAATGTATCTTTAAAATTTCCCACTGTACTGTAAATAACTAAATTTAATTCCTTCAGTTTTTCTGTCAGGAAACTTTATATTCCTTAGCTGGTTACATCAGTAATCTGGCGGAATCCTAGAAATAGTGCTTATTTTTGTCTTTTTCAAGTCATTCATAATATCCACAAATCTAAGTTCATTGCAGAAGATTAGTTAATGGGCGTGTTGGGTACACTTTTCAAACTGCGCATGCGCGGCATATGTCACGTGTCAGCTGTCATGTTAGCTGTCATATGTCAATTGTCCTGTCCTCTGTCAGCTGTCAATCCAGTGTTGTCAACATCTGTCAGCTGTCAATCCAGTGTTGCCAACCTAACATCAACAATGTTGCCAACATTGCTATCTGACAGTAGATAGTACAGGAGTTACCACGAAAAGACGTCTTCTGTCAGTAGATGGTGACCTTTAAAAAGTCTCAAAGTCGTGTCAAACGGCAAGCTGTTAAAAGACACCAATTGTCAACAGTCAAAGACGTTCAAGATAGTGGCCGGCATGAAAACATGTGTCAAACTTAGGACTCTGTTGTAAGGGAAGAGGGAGACGTGAAAGTTGCTAATGGTCCGATAGGGCAAATTAAACATAAATTACAGCGTTACGTCACTATCGCAACAGTAAATCCTGGTACTATTCGCCTCAAGAATAGCTAATGGCCAAACAGAAGAAGCTTGGCCTAATCTTGTAATTGTAACAGCCAGCCGAGATGTGTTGAAGAAGGAAAGAGAGAAGAGAAAGAAAGGGGTGGCTTAGGAGGATGTGGAGTTAACAAATTTGCCTAGTGTCAGACGAAGGTGGACGTTGAAGAGAACTAATATCTCAAAATTACCTAAGAGTAACATACGAAAAGCCATCCAACCTAACGCATGAAGACATAAAAAGCTGGAGACGGAGAAGAAGAGTAGGCTGAAGTAGAATAACGTTAAAATGCAATGGCCGTAAGGGCATAAGTCATTGGTGCAATTCAGACAAAAAAAAAATGAGTTAGAGCAAAGACTCGCTACTATTTAAAAGGGATCAAATTGTATGTCATTGAAATAAATTTATCATTGCCAAAAGGATTTTAGGTGGACAAATGGACAGACAGATAGACGAAAGGAGGAGGCAAAAACATGGTCACACGACTGGATAAAGTCAAAGACATGGGTTTCATATTGAGAATAAGCTAAGTGACGGGTAGAAATCGCATCAGCGTCGTTTGTTCACAGGCGTATCGTCATTGTTATATATTGTTAACAAGGTGCCAAAATACTCTTCGTCCTTTGTCGCACGTGATCTTAGTCATTGTCATGCCCTACGTTCATTGTCGTACGTCATTGTTGTTGGTTATTAATAACAAGGTAACAAAATACTCTTCGTCCATTGTCGTACGTGATCGTCAGTCATTGTCATACGTCATTGTCGTACGTCATTGTCGTACGTCATTGTCGTACGTCATCGTCGTTGAATAATAATTATCTTTATTAAAAAATAAATATAACAGCAATTAACTTAACAATAACAATGTACCATCATCGATTGTACTCGAATTATCTTCACAGATTCAGTTTCTCATGTGATTATTTTAGTATTTTGAACCTAAAAAATCATCTGTCAAACATTTATTATTACTAAATATTTTCTTTTTTTAGGCTGTTAACCTAAAAAATATGACAGCTATTCTTTTTAACCTAAAAATATGACATCTGTCATCCGTCACTATTAAAAAACTTTTTGTACTTTTTCCGTAATTATCTACATTTTATTGTTTAGTTTCTCGTACATATTTTTATAATACTAACATCTTTTTCCATTGTTGTGATTGTATTGTGTACTTGATGATTCTCTTAGAAAATTAATCTGTTAATGTGGTACGTTCGTACTTATGGCTGGAATTTTGTGAAGTAGTTGGCAACACCATCAGGAAGTGTCATATACAAGGATTTAATTTAGAACCCTTTATGGAGGGTAGAGAAAAGGAGGACAATCTTATATGGATCTTTATATTAAAAAGTGGCCACCAAAATGTATACAATTAAGATGGCGCTCGTGTAGCCAGGGGACAAAATCCAATGCTATATAGTCATATAGATTGCTCATTCATAATTAAATCAGACAGGAAGCAGTAAATTGAGACCTCCGTGCCATTTTAATATAAGAATTATTTATTGTTTATATTATTATTTTTCAATAAAATTTGACTATTGTCGTGTATTGTCAAAATTTATCTACGATCACAGAACACTTACTCTTCTACGATCAGTCACTTTTCACGGTGTAGTTTTTAGTTTTTTATGGTTGAGCAATATTTATTACTATATACATCATTGGTGTCATTGTGTGATCTGAATTATCGACTGTCGACGTCCCCTGGGCACAGAAGCGCCATCTTAATTGTATACATTTTGAGGGACACTTTTTGTATACAGAGATTGTTCTCCTTTCCTCTACCCTCCATAGAACCCTTGCAAACGAGACATCAGACAACTTAAAGTTGTAAAAAATAGCGGATAAAAAATGATCTTTACTACTGCTAAAAATTTACATATCCAACTCCTTAATGCTCATATTTTTTTTTATATGATGTTTTTACATATTATCTTGGAGACCTCCTTAAATTACATAATTATGCTTGTCAGACAAAAAGACCGCTACAAAATCCCCCTACAATTTAAAAGCAACTATATAATAATATTTTTTTTGGTTAATACACATATTTGAATGGATAATTCACTTCATATTGGCTTTTATGGCTCTGATAGTTAAGAGTTTAACTTGGGATTTCGCTGGTCCAATTCCAGATAAAACAAATGTTTTTTTTTTGACTAAAATACATTTTATATATAATAATTTGACCCCCACAGTTAGGAATTTGATTTCTCCATTCTCTATTCCTCTGTTTATGTTGTACTATTTTCACAACAGGCAAGGTTGCAATAATATAAATAAATAAAATGAATAAACTACAATAGTAAATATATTTTTTTAATATTGCTAATTTATAAAAAAAACATTTATACTTGATAATTATTTATATTAATGCAACTGTAACTTTTTTTTGTATATACTTATATATAATAAATTATTTGCTGTATACATGTAAATATGCAGCAAATAATATACTGTTATGTTTCTGTTTTATCACTTCTTACATAACTTTAACAAAAAATTGTAAAAAAAATATATTATGTTTTTATATTTACCTTCAGCTAGCCTTATCCTCTTGCTTGCAAGATTTAAATTTAGAGCACAAGATCCTCTTAATCTCAAGGTGAGTTCAGGTAAGTTTTATACACACTTTAACTTTTATTTAATTAGTTTTATTTTTTTTATTTATTTTAATTCTATTTCAAATGATTTTATTTGATTTTAATTTAATTTTTAGTTTTTATTATTTCATTAGATTAGTTAGTAATTTCATTAATCACAGATTAGTTAATAATTTGAGTAATCATATCCATAAATCCCTTCTATAATTGATTCTTTACTATAGATTTACTAGTTGTCATCCAATTAGTTTTAGAATTTAACAGAACAATTAAATAAAGAGATTTTCAAAACAATGTGACAATTTATTACACAAATAGATTGATTTTATCAATCTAACAATAAAAACTTCATTGAACTTGTTGATTAATCTACATAAAATAAATCAATGGATTCCCAAACATCAATTCATACCAATTACTAGGAATAAGTCAAATAATCGATTCAAAATCGATTATTTATGATAAAGAAACTAGAATTCTTTTCTATGTCAAGTAAAAGTTTCGATTATTATTTGACATTTTATTATTATAACCTGCAAAATTAATGTCTATCTACGTAAAATATTTATTAAGAATTCTACTTTCTATTCAATTTTATCAAACGGTAATTAATATTTAGAATAAATATACAAATTTTGTGAATAATTATTTACAATATCTTCCAGATTTTTTTTCTGCAAGGATTTCCCAATCTATTGGAAAATGGATCAGCTTCAACTCCAATTATGGCTAACCAAGCATTCAGCCGTGGTTTTTACCTTCAGGGATTTATTATCAAGTAATTTGATAATATAGTTTCACAATAAGTTTTTTTACAAATACTTATGTAGGTAATCTCTTTACTTAATTATATTTATATTATAACTTTTTCCTTTTTTTAGGAACTTAAATTCAAAATTGAGGAAAGAATTGCCTGACTTTTCTCTCTCTGACAGGACAAGATGAATTCAACAACCTCTATTTTTTCTATCGTCATCGTGTCTCCATAAAACTCATTAGCTACCAGTAAGATTTACTAATTAAAATGAGATCATTATTTGATGATTTTCTATTTCAAAATTCTGGTTAGACTACTATTTATAATATTTATGTTTAAATTTTAAGCTTATATTTTCCATAAATTATATACTCTGTAAGTATTAATGATTTTTACTCTTTATTTCAACTGCCAATCAAATTTATCTTCTTAGTTACACATACTTTGATTTTCTTTTACTATACGGAGAATGGTCGCACTGTGCAGCTTTCTGAGTGCCTTTTAAAAGGAGATAGAAAACTCCGCCATTTTGAACCCTTATTACGTGTTGCCTACATCTTGGCGCAATATTTTTAATAGGTGCGTTTTAATCATCCACTTCTGCTTCGGAATTGTCGGTTTACTTGTTTTAATCTGACAGGCTAAAACGACTAAACCGACAATTCCGAAAGCAGAAGCGGATGATTAAAACGCACCTGATATTTTGCTTGCTGCTGTCAGTGTCAGTGAATATTATTTTTGAAGTCACAGTTTATTGCTAAAAAATCAGTTAGCTCACTCGGACCAGTTGAAAGTTCCAAAATAACATCCACTCCAGGGATACAAATTCAGGATACGCAGAAGACTGCTGTTTTATTGTAGGAGGTTGTCATATATTGTATTATCCGAGTTGCACAGTGTATAAACTGAAACATTGAGATCAAAAATGCCGACGCAGAGTGAGCGATCTGATTCTTTAGCTGTAAACTGTGTCACAGGGTTCAAAATGGCCGCGCCCTATGTTGGGCGTGTCGGACCTCTCTCTTGCCTCGTATATTTGTGCTTTTATTAGAAAATTATAGTATCACATACAGGGTGATACTTTACTATATTATTAAATCAACATTTTAATGTGAACATTCTTACGTTTCTAAGTATAATTACTTTGCTGAATTCTAAAAACACATCAATACATTTATGTATATGATAAATAATATCGGCTCCTTAATAGACCCTTGTGAAACACCAGTACTTACAGAATTTAAATACACTTTAAAATCAAAGGTAACCATTTACAAAAGATGCCTTTAACAAATCACAAAGAGTAACTTTTACAAACTAAGATTCGTAATGCTTACTTATGTCTCGAGTCCGGTTCTGGCGCTTCGCATACCGATTAATCGAACGTTTGTCCGGCTACCGAACGTCTGATCAAATTATGATAATTAATGAGCTTTAAATCAATGGTACATTTCCGCCAGGGGAGTTTTAACACCATATCCATGCGTACCTACGTCTTTTTTTACAGAATTGATAATGTGGACGCGTTGATTATATATATGCTCGGTGCTCGAACATTATGTCCGGTTTGATTGAAAGCTTTTTTGACATGGAAATTAGATAGCCTTAATACGATTTTTTTTAGAGGTACAGTTGACGAAACAGAAATGTGAACGCCAAAATTTAATGGTGAGACTTTGAATCATAGTCGTTTGTAGCATTCAAATTTGACAGCTCTTAAAAATGATTGTCAAATAAAATTTTAAATTTCGCTGGGTTTCAAATGAAACAAAATAGAATCAGGCCGAATTTTTAAAAAATATGTCAAAAGTAAGGAGGCATGTTTGTATCAGTTTGTTTTTATAGAAGGAACTTGGATTTTCAAAAATAGTTCAATAAACCGTTCTTGACAAGAGAAGTGTCAAAATTACAAAAGTTGGTGGGAAAAGTTTGTTATAAAAATTAAACAATAACTTGCTTAATTTCCGTATAATGATTTTTACCATAAATATCAATCATATAACTCTTTGCGACGCTGCTGGAACTATAATCCATAATAATAATAGACGCGAGTTATGTGTTGCTAAAATAGCTATATAGACAATAAACGACTTCCTGTAAAAAAATTTATCTTATCATACTTTTATAAATGTTCCTAGAGATAAACAATAGGTGTGGATTAAGTAAAATATATTTATTCTTTAGCTTGACGTTGTTCAATAAAGACGTATTAAAGGTACTCCTTAATGTTTTAAAAAAATAATTTCAATAAAGAAAATTAAAACTAGCGCTACTGTTAACAAATTTTTTGATTTATTAATAAAAAAACCTCTTATTTTTAGTAATATTTTGACACCTCGTTACTCGGAAACGAAGCAATTTAGGACACACGTTAATATGTACTTTTTTTCATAAAAATATGACAAGGAATCACTATCTGAAATTAATGACATCATTTCAGATAATTCTTCAAGTGTTGTTAATTTTATTGTCTAATTATTATAATAACTTCTTTTATATTAAATCCATTATAACAGAATTGTAGTAGCTTGGGTTTAAGTTTAAACTAGTACAGCTTTTAATTTAAGCTTGTAAAAGTTGCACATAATTTGGAGAAAATTTATAGATAAAATTCTCGGATGGTGCTAAAATTGTTGTGCTAACTTTATATATAACTCCTATTTTACGTAAAATGTTCTTGGTGCGAACTAGATACGATAAATCGAAAGTGGAGACATCATGTATCGCGCGCGCAATGAAATTTCCAGTTTCCAAATACTATTTCAAGCCTGAATAGTTACGAGCATGAAATATGGCCAAACGATTATCTTTTAGTGGACTATGAATATCGTAGGTATAATTTATTACTAACAATGGTGGCTATCGATAGGCATACGTGGTACTTGCTTAGGTACTTTTGCAGCAAGAATATATAAAGTACCTATATAGGGGAATATGCATCGCAATCTTTCAATATTCTTCGACTAGATATAGTGACAGTGGTGCGACGTCTATCATCAATCATCTTATGTAAGTGTATGAGAGTCGTTCGAGAAGTATAATCAATTTTCTTGGTTTTTATTTTTAAAATGGAAATTCTTTTGAAATAATAAAAAGTATCAAAGACATATGACAATTATTGGACAAACATTGATGGTTGTATGAGTAAAATATTTATTTCTTTTACGAATCATGATTTTTTTCGACCTCGAATTTTCGTGTGTGTGTGTGTGTGTGTGTGTGTGTGTGTGTGTGTGTGTGTGTGTGTGTGTGTGTGTGTGTGTGTGTGTGTGTGTGTGTGTGTGTGTGTGTGTGTGTGTGTGTGTGTGTGTGTGTGTGTGTGTGTGTGTGTGTGTGTGTGTGTGTGTGTGTGTGTGTGTGTGTGTGTGTGTGTGTGTGTGTGTGTGTGTGTGTGTGTGTGTGTGTGTGTGTGTGTGTGTGTGTGTGTGTGTGTGTGTGTGTGTGTGTGTGTGTGTGTGTGTGTGTGTGTGTGTGTGTGTGTGTGTGTGTGTGTGTGTGTGTGTGTGTGTGTGTGTGTGTGTGTGTGTGTGTGTGTGTGTGTGTGTGTGTGTGTGTGTGTGTGTGTGTGTGTGTGTGTGTGTGTGTGTGTGTGTGTGTGTGTGTGTGTGTGTGTGTGTGTGTGTGTGTGTGTGTGTGTGTGTGTGTGTGTGTGTGTGTGTGTGTGTGTGTGTGTGTGTGTGTGTGTGTGTGTGTGTGTGTGTGTGTGTGTGTGTGTGTGTGTGTGTGTGTGTGTGTGTGTGTGTGTGTGTGTGTGTGTGTGTGTGTGTGTGTGTGTGTGTGTGTGTGTGTGTGTGTGTGTGTGTGTGTGTGTGTGTGTGTGTGTGTGTGTGTGTGTGTGTGTGTGTGTGTGTGTGTGTGTGTGTGTGTGTGTGTGTGTGTGTGTGTGTGTGTGTGTGTGTGTGTGTGTGTGTGTGTGTGTGTGTGTGTGTGTGTGTGTGTGTGTGTGTGTGTGTGTGTGTGTGTGTGTGTGTGTGTGTGTGTGTGTGTGTGTGTGTGTGTGTGTGTGTGTGTGTGTGTGTGTGTGTGTGTGTGTGTGTGTGTGTGTGTGTGTGTGTGTGTGTGTGTGTGTGTGTGTGTGTGTGTGTGTGTGTGTGTGTGTGTGTGTGTGTGTGTGTGTGTGTGTGTGTGTGTGTGTGTGTGTGTGTGTGTGTGTGTGTGTGTGTGTGTGTGTGTGTGTGTGTGTGTGTGTGTGTGTGTGTGTGTGTGTGTGTGTGTGTGTGTGTGTGTGTGTGTGTGTGTGTGTGTGTGTGTGTGTGTGTGTGTGTGTGTGTGTGTGTGTGTGTGTGTGTGTGTGTGTGTGTGTGTGTGTGTGTGTGTGTGTGTGTGTGTGTGTGTGTGTGTGTATCGCATAACTCATGAACACCAAAGTTCAAACTTAAGCTCTGTTCTAGCGTCCAATGTGCTGATTAGATTTTGGGCAGTGTCGGAACATCTGGGGGGTACTTTATAAGTAGTCATTTTTATATTTTATGGAATATATCTGTTATTTACGTTTGGGGAAGAAAATTCTTTAAATAAAAGTTACTTGTTATATTATTATCTAAAATTTTTATTCTATACAAAATTTTCCTAAAATGGTCCGTATTCGAGAAATTTGACAAAATGTAAAAAAATATTTTTTTATAAAAATTGTTCAAACAAAAGTTGTTTATAATATAATTCTCTATAATGTTTATCCTATATATAATTTTTCTAAAATGGACTGTATTCTAGATATTTGAGAAAGTGTGTAAATTTCGAAATTTGAAGAAAACTCAAAAACGGATAAAGAAAAAAACATAAAATTTTAAACTTAAGTTTTATTTCGGCCTGACGTGAAATGATTAGATTTTGGACAAAGTCGGAACATCTGGGGGGTACTTTATGGGGGCCGTTTTTATATTTTATGGAATATATCTATTATTTATGTTTTGAGAAAAAAATTGTTTAAATAAAAGTTATTTCTAATATTATTATCTATAATTTTTTTTTATGTCAAAATTTCCTGAAATGGTTCGTATTCGAGAAATTTGACAAAATGTGCAAAATTCCGATTTTTATGAAAATTGTTGAAATAGAAGTTGTTTGCGATATCGATCTCTATAATTTTTGTTTATACATGATTTTTCTAAAATGGACCGTAATGGAAAAATTGTAGGAAAAGTGCTAAATTTAAATTTTACAGTATTTTCATTTTCAATGAATATCTATAGAAAAATGTTTCGAGGTAGATGTATGTGGAAAATGTATATATTTATTTCATCCTCTAAACATTTATGGAGGTGCTGCAGTAGGTTGTACAAAATAACCGGAAAAAGCCTGTAATAACTAGATAGGAAAGTCATGTGTTGGACACATCAGATTTTTTAACATACTATTTAAACATTGAAATCAATATTTGCTAAATGTTACCGTTTTAAAATATTACCGATAGAGTTTTGAGAAAAAAAAATATTTTTAAATTCAAAAATTCAATTTTTACTTTTATCATAACATTATGACGTTCCTTAATACCTATTTGTTATATAAAATTTTCTTTATTGGAAGAAATGTAAAGGAACAGTTACAAAAAAAACAGAGTTTCCAATAATGCCCGTATCCCACGTGATTAAATTGATGTCATCAATTGGCTAACAACAGTTGCGGTACGTGGTTTAATTTGGGAGGGTACATGTGCACTTATTAACGAAACGCCACTGACGCCACTGGCTAAAAGTAATATTATTAACTATAGTTGGCAGGTCAAACTAATTGAAGTTGTTGAAATTGACACAATGTATAAGATTAGACTTGAATGTCATCTAGTTTACATGTTTTAGAGTGACTTTGATTAATAATTTTGAATTTTGATTTCGGATTTTGTCAAACATTTTATTTTGTAAAATAAACACAGTTCTCTCCAATATCGCCCAATTTATTTATTGATTAATAAGTTACCATCGGGTAGATCGTATCCTTATTATAACATTATGGCGACCGTGACAGGACAGATTTTGGAGAAGAATCAGAGACTCTTGGAGATCCACCGAGTATCAGTTGAAAGGATTTACAATGCGATTTTAAAAAATGTGAGTAGCTCTGATACTGACTTCAGTGATATACAAAGCGATTTGTATCTCTTACAACAAAAAGTTAAAAGCATTACTGAACTACATAAAATATTCCTTGATTTATTACTGGAATATGAATGTACTGAGGAGGATATTAATGCTACTCTAGCCGTAAATGATGATCTTACCAGTCGTTACAATAAACTTAAATACAAAGTAGAACAACAAGTTCAAAGAAATACATTTGGCAGAAATTGTTCAAGAGCAAGTCATTCAGGTTTATCCAATTTAGAAGACAAATCTCGAGCCCGTAATTTAGTAGAAATATATCCTTCGACTAGTCAAAATTATTCCAAAGCATTGGAAAGTTTAAAATCTCGCTTTGGAAGAGAAGAGTTACTTATGGAAATTTATGTTCGAGAACTATTACAACTGGTATTAACCAACTTACAAAATAAAACCAATCTAAGTAGTTTGTTTGACGATCTTGAATCACAGTTACGAGCGTTAGAATCTTAAGGCGTAACATCAGAAAAATACGCAGCTATGCTATTTCCTCTGGTTGAATGATCTTTATTTGAAGACATTCTACGCGTTTGGATACGCTGTCTTCCCACCGATGATGATAATGATGTAGCTTCGAAAGTAATGTCGGTTTAAAGCCGACTTAAGAAATTAATGAACTTTTCAAGAAAGGAGGCAACGGACGAGGAGAAGATATCTATGGCGCTTTCTGGATTTGATCTTAAAACTAAGAAGGAGGATGTTAAATAAACTCGTGCTCCTATCTCTGACTTATGGTTTAGTCAACCACAAATCAAGACTTACTAAATGTAATTTTTGTAAGAATGAAAATTTCTCCAACGAATGCGATAAAGTTTTAAAAATGGATCTTTCTGAAAAGAAAACAAATTTTGTCCACAGAAGGATGTTGTCATATTTGTCTAAAATTCGGTTACATTGCTCGAAGGTGTAGACTCCATTTAGATTGTTCAAGTTGCAAAAAAGACATGCTACTGTTATGTGTCCGAACAAAGAGACTATTACTGTCCCGAAAAATAAAGAAAACAGCTCTAACATAGAAAACTTAAGTAATTTAACTTACAATGAAGAATTTCTTCAAACAGTCGTTGTTGATCTATGTAATGGAAATGATTCAAAACGTGTTAGAGTTATTATAGACACTGGATCGCAAATATCATATATAAATAAATTTTCCTTTAATAAAATGGGTTTTGTACCAGTGGTAGAAGAAAACTTAGTTTTTGCATTGTTTGGTGGTTCTGAAACTAAAACTGTTTTGCATCATTGTTACCGAATTAAATTGGCCAACCTAAACAACAATTATGCATGTAATCTACAGGTACTTGATCAACTTATAATTTGCAATAATATAGTTCCTATCAAAGGTGGCCCTTGGTTAAAAGAACTCGAGGAACTGAAAATTAATGCCTTTGATAGAATTGATGCTCCAATAGAAGTACTTATTGATGCTGATGTGGCGGGAAAAATATTAACTGGGAAAAGACATATTTTAAAATGCCGCCTTGTTGCAATGGCTAGGATAGAATTTAATGGGAAAAGCGAAAATTAAACTTTTATCGAATTTTTTTTTTGGAGTGGGATGTGAGTAGTAGGGATTAAGTGTAAGGGGTTAAAGAAAAGGTCCTTTATTTCTCACAAGTCACTTTAATTGGCGACCGGTTTCTAAGCTGTCACTTCATCATCAAGCACACCTAAATGGAATGTCAAGGAGTCAGTTGTAATAAAAACAATTATAAAGCATGAACGGACTTTAACATATACAAAATAACAGAAAAAACACAAAAGAAAGTTAAACAATAACTTTGACTCACCTTGGCTATTTCCATAAAGGAAGCGCTACATAAAGTTTAACAAAACGAGTTAAAAAAGTCATATGTAATACAATAGTATTTTTTAAAAAATATTTTAGGTTAGGTTAAACCGCGAGATGTCTGTTTGAATAAATTAATTAAAACACATATAAGACACTTATTAACTAAACAACACAAAATAGTTTTTACAAGCACAAACAGTTTAAAAATTTTTAAGGATATAACGTCAATTAATGAAAGTAAAAAGTAAAAATTATCAGACTCTCAAGACATCTATCTAGATTTTTAACGAATCAATGTAATAAACTGTAAATTTTAAATTTAGCGGATAAATAGTGTACTAACAAAGGTGTTATTTACTGAAAGTGAGTATAGGTGGCGGTGACAAAATTTATTGAAAAAAAAAATATTAAACTGGGAAATGAGAAAGCAAAAAATACTAACAAGAAAATTAGAACACTAAACAAGAAAATATCAAAATTCATATGTAAATGGGAAATTTGAAGCAGATAATCAAAAGAAAAATTACTGTTACAGGAAACGGAAACTAAGTTGACAAGTACGAATGTCAAAAAAGAAAAGTCAAATTTTGGCGTATGACAACCACGTGGGAGAATTTGAATAAACTAATAAAGAAACATTTAATAAGATGCGAGTGGGCAAAAATTAATGGAAACAGAGAAGAAAATCTAAATTGGGAGAGTTAATTAATTTGTGGTAAGTAACTGATTGAAGATCAAATGAGTGGGGGTATAAGTCTGAAATTAATTTAAATAAGCGCAGAGAACGTTGGGTACTAATAAATTGAATTTGTGCATTCAGAGAGCAGGAGGGGCCAGATTTAATATTTTTTAAAATTTCCAGGTTCTCAAAGTTATTCAGAAGAAATTTATTAGAAGTCATATGCAAAATGCCGAAGCCAATGCTAGAATCAAAATCGTGACCAGTGTCTAACAAATGAGCAGCAAAGTGAGAAAAACCAGTAGTGTTAGTGTTAAGACAGCGTGTGTGCTCTTTCAGGCGTATTTCAAAATTACGAAAGGTCCTTCTCACATATGAGCATGGACAGTTCAAACAAGTTAGTTTGTAAACACCAGACTGATCCATAGGATCAATCTTATCCTTATTCCTAACAAATAGGCTACTGATGGAGTTGGACGTTCTAAAGCTAATTCTGAAGGAATCTTTGAACAAGTTGGCTATACGATATGAGAATTTTCCAATAAAAGTTAGTGAAACATACTTACGATTATCTGCTTCAATATTGGGAAGGGGGTCAATTATGTAACTATTGTTCTGATTACGTTTATTCTGTTTTCTATGAAGCATTTTATCTATTAAGTTCTGATCATAATTGTGACTATTAGCAATTTGTTTGATAACATTGAGTTCTTTATTAAAGTTATCTACTGTTAGAGGTACTTTCAGAAGACGTTCCAAGTAACAATTAGCTGCTAACTTATGTGTAACTGGGTGATTGGATAAATTATCAATAACAACCCCTGTGTGAGTAGGTTTTCTAAATATGTTAAATTCCAACTTAAGATCTGTACAATGGGATATAGTTAAATCAAGGAAGTTGGTAGATTTGTTGTTTTCTGTCTCTAATGTAAATTTGATGTTACTATGTATGGTGTATATAATTTAGGAAGTTATTTAACTTATCCAGATCACCAGTCCATAGTATCAGTATGTCATCAACATATCTATGATAGAATTTAATAGCTGAGCAAAAAGGATTGTTGTTTAATATATTGTTATTCTCAAAATTATGCATAAAGATGTCTGCAAGTATAGGAGATAAAGGCGAACCCATAGCTAATCCTGATGTCTGTGTAAAAATTTCATTATTAAAGAGGAAGAAGTTTTGTTCAAGACTAATTGTTAATAAGTTCATAAGTTCCAACAGTTCTGCATCTGGTAAGGTAGATAAAGACAAGTAAGATTTGATGTATTCTAAAACCTCTGGGATAGGTACATTAGTAAAAAGATTTGATACATCTAACGAAACTAAGTATTCTGTGTCAGTGACATGAACATCTTTGATTTTTTCTATCAATTGCACACTGTTCTTTACTGTATGAACAAAATGATCCTTGTAGTGTTCTTTAAGAATATCATTAAGCCATTTTGAGGTGTAATATGTTGGGGAATTGACGAAGGACTTCACAGGCCTTATTGGCATTTCATCATAAACATCCGACTTATGTATTTTTAAGAGACCGTATAATCGAGGAATAAGTTTATGATCTGGTTTGAATTTATTGAAAAGAGTAGGAGTTATCAAACACTTACTATTCTTAAGAACGTTCTTAAATTTAGTGTTAAATTTATTTAGTGGGTTATTGATAGTTGTAAAATCGTTAGTATTTAAGAAGTTGTAAACTTTAGAAAGATAATCAAATCTGTTCATTACAATGAGACAATTACCTTTGTCAGCTTTGGTTAATATTAAATCGTTGTTTTTGATTTTTATAGAGATGCTTTTAATTAATTTATCATTGTAAGAACCTGAGGTCAAAGTATTGTTAGGCAAATTAATATTTTCTTTTTCTTTTCAAAGTTTTGTAAAATTGATTCTGTTTCAACCGCTAATAGTTCTAAATTGTTTTTATAAGAATTATTGTTTTTAATTAAAGGATTGAACTTAATACCCTTTTTAAGTAACTTAACTTCTTCAACAGTAAAAACACAATCAGAACAATTTATGAGAGGTGTATGGAAATTAACAAAATGGTCATGTATGGACTGTGATTGATTATCGAATTGATTATCGAATTCCAACTTAAAATTTGTGAGCAATGTTAACTACAACTTCTTTACTAAGTCATTGTTTGGATATTTCAGATTTATGGAAACTTGATATTTAAGGGATTGGTGACCCTAAAGATATTAGTAATAAAAAGAAAATGAAATAATGAATGCTTTTCTAGACACTGTTTGCATTAACAAGAAAGGTAGATATAAAGTAAGTCTTCCATTGATTGATGATCATCCTCCTTTACCGACTCTTTTAGAAATGTCTAAATAAAGATAGATAATATACAGAAAACAGCACAGTGTTTTCTAAATGGTTGGAAGAAGGAGATATTAAATACGTTCTTCTAAACGAGATCGATAATGGTAGACACCATTTACCCCATTGATATGTAATAAAATTGAGTAGTACTACAAAATTTCGACCTGTTTTTGACGCTTTTGATCATAAAAGAGCCCATCTTTAAACCAATGCTTAGAAAAGAGTATACATTTCATTGAACTTATTCCAGCTACAATATTTCGGTTCAGAATGTGAAAATTAGGAGTTATTTCTGATATCAAGAGAGCTCCTCTTTAAATTAGTAACAAAGCAGCCGATAGAGACTTTCTACGTTTTCTGTGGCATGATGAAAATCGATCTTTAAGAAATTTTCGCCATTCTAGAGTTATTTTCTTGTAGTCCATTTTATTTGGGTGTTGTTATCCAATACCACCTAACCAATATTTTACACAAACTTTTTTCAGGGAACTCTCCTTATTCTGAAATCTTTATTTCAAAGCTTTTAAAACGGTTTTATGTTAATAATTATGTCGTCAGAAGAAAAGCTCCAAGAATTTATTCACCAAGCCAGAGAGGTGATGAATGAAGGAAAATTTGATTTACGTGGACGGGAACATACAATGTCTGGTAAAGAGGACCAGATTAACGAACATACTTTATTAAATGTTTTGGGTTTAATATGGAATAGACAAGAAGACATACTAGTATTGTGTTTTGAGTGGTTTTGAGGTATAAATTTATCTTAACTATACATTACCAACAAAATTTTTGACCCTATTGGTTTCTGTTTACCTATAACATTGTTCACTAAAATTCTTCTACAAAACCTATGGGTTACCAAAATTTCATGGGACTCTGAAGTTCCCCAAGTTATTCTGAACATATTCTTAAATTGGTTTCATAAGTTAAATGTTTTGATTGATATGAAAATTCCAAGATGGTTCATCAAAGACAACAATATGTTTGCTGATGCTTCCAAAGATGCTTATGCTGCCGTGTTTTTTTTTTTAATCAGATCTACAAATTCAACTTGTTCAGGCCAAATCAAGAGTTTCTTCCTTGAAGAAAATATCAATTCCTTGTCTAGAATTATTAGCAGCCAACATCGGGGCTAGATTACTATGTTCAATCCTAGAGATACTAGGAGATAAATATATACCAATCTTCTGTTGGTCTGATTCTAGCTCTGTTTTATCTTGGATCAGAAGAGAGGATCAGTGGAGGATATTTGTTTTGAACAGAGTTTAAGGGATCTGAAGTCTTAGCAGAATAGAAAACTGGTATTTTGTACCTGATTACTTAAACCATGTTGATCTGCCTTCCAAGGGATGTTTTCCTCACATAATTTTACCATCGAGCCACTCTGTAGTTCACAAAATGATGTACGTTGATAACTGTCATCTTGGAATTCAAGATTTGATAAGCATGATACGTGACAAATTTTGGATTATCAATACGAGGAAAACTATAAGAGCAGTCATCTACAAATGTGTCATATGTCGAAGTACCATCAAGGTCGTAACAGTACACAATAGTAATTCAACTAGGGAATTTAGCAAGCATATGCTCGCTCAAAGCGCGTACTGGGCGACTATTCTAGAAGTTATAGATATTTGCAGAAAAATTAAAACTGTTTTGGCCCTTGGAACTTACTGGAGTAATCAGTATGGCCCTAAGGGTGATACGTTTGGAGACCCCTGTATTAAAATATAAAATAGCTATAAAAATATTGATATACATATCACAAAAATCATTTCAATCAAAATTTTTTAATGCGAGTTAATCGCGTTCTGCAATTTTTTCTTCACTTATTATTGATTAGAATTACTATATCTGTCATTTTCATCTTCTATAAACATATCCCAACAAACCTAAGTCTCTCCTCTTTTATATCCTACAAAAATTATTAGAGAAATTCCTTCTAATACTTTATTCTCATTGTATTTACCTGTTGCCATTCAGAACCGATATTATTTATTAACTAATAAAATTTAAAGAATTTCAACATACACTTATTTATTATTGAAAAAAAAATTATTATATTGCTTTATTATTAAATTACTTGAATAAGGTATTGATGGTAATTGACCTTTTTCAATATCGTTTCCCATTTGTAATATGATTAAGTATTACAAACATTTGCATAGGCGTCCGCTTTTTTGGTAGGAAAAGTCAAAAATAATAATTACCTACCTAACGGGTAGAATAATATTTGATTCGAGACCCTTTATGTAGGGCGATTCATTAGTAGCGCACGAAAATGTAAGGTTAGATAAAGTCAATTATTTACAGTGACGGGATCTACTATTGGAACTTTCTCGTACTTAACATAAGGAACATTGTGACAAATTGTTTTTTAAAACAATTTGTAGAAATCTAGTTGTTGTTTCAATAGGTTCAAAGATCAATAAATAATTGTTTTACAATTTTTTTTTTCGAAAACCAAGCGAGACAAGTAGCTAAAGTACAAGAGCCAAAAAAGTTTCTTCAACCAAAAAATTGCAAAAAATCTATTGGGAAAAGAAAACTAATCGAACTGACCAACCTACACCACTGGAATTAATGGATCAACTGTAGTAGGTCCAAAAGATACCTAATTAAAATATCAATAAATTTTGAAAATACTGTTACCCATCACCCTACAGTGTGTTGCGGTCGTCTTAAGTAAAGGTGCGAGTAAAAGAAGAAGAAGGGAGAATATTCGAGAAATGTCATTCTACGTCAAGAAACTTCTGGACATTTTGAGAAGGTTCTAGAAGGGTAAAGCGAGCTATGTAAGTTGGTAATCCTAACGTTAAGGAGACAGTTTGATGATAAGACGCTATACATTAATGTTATCAGTTATCTAGTTGAATTATTGTAAAAGTTGAGTTGAAATAAATTGAGATACCAAAAACCTGCGTAACATTGGTGGCAGCGGTGGGATATAAAATAAAAGTTACTTAAGCATTCTATTCATGGTAAATACTAGATCCAATGCGCACGAAATAAATAGGGTTATTTCAGGCCCACCATCAGGGCCGCCGAGAACTAGGCCGGGCCCCAGGACAATTCTCTTGGTCGCACAAAAAAAAGTTCTTCCTCAAACAAAAACTTTTCCTCTTCTCTTTTGTCGAATTTCTCCACACATACCACTGCCGGGCCCCCATTTGAGTCCGGGCCCCGGAAATTAGTCCCGGCTACCCCCCCCCCCCTCTAGTCGGCCCTGCCCACCATCATGGTTTTTGAAGATAAAAGAGGAAATATAAAGGCGCAGGAAGGAAGAAGAGGAGGAGAAGGAAAGGTGAGAAGAGGAAAAGGAAATACGAGAAGAGGAAAAGAAAAGGCGTAAAAAGGAAGTAGAGGAGGAAAAGGAAGGACATAGGAAGAATGAAGAAGAGAAGAGTGAAAGGCGAGAAGGGGAAAAGGAGGAGATGCATAGAAAAGCAGAGGTGGAAATTATAAGTGGCTTGCTCAAGAAAACTTCGGACAAGAGGTAGGTCGACTGAGCAGTCGAATAGATCTCCTAGACCATCAATATAATTTAAAAGCTACTTTAGAGCGAAAAAAGAAAACGCTAGAGCAGAGCTGGTAAGGCAAATTAGAACTGAAATAGTGGAGTTAGAAAGAAGAATTCGTAGCCTAGCTTCGGTAAGCAACAAAAAACTACAAACACTACCTCGTCCTTATTTATAACCCAATCCAAAACCCAGTTTCACAAAGTTATAATAGCAAGACCATTAAGCACACCCACGTTTGATGGTCAGACAATATGGCAAACGTATCGACTCCAACTTGAAGCAGCAGCTAGAGCCAATGGCTGGGCTAAAAAGACATGGTGGCTTCATTGATAGTGTCGCTGTGAGGACAGACAGCAACCGTTTTGAAGTTAATACCTCAAGGGGAACCCAGTTATTCGTCTCTCGTCCAAGCCTTGGAAACAAGTTATGGCCAGCAGCATTTTAAACGGGTCTTTCAAAGCTAGTTAACGGTTTTTAGACAGAAACATAATGCGAGTCTATAGGAATTCGAGGCCGATATAAAAATATTGATTTATTTGGCCTATCCATAGGCGCCAAAAGATTTTCAAGAACAAACTGAAATACATTTATTAATGGATTACAAGATGTGGAAATGCGGCAAGCACTTCGGCTACAACATTACAAGACTCTGAGGAAGAAACTGATTGTAGCCCAGGAATATGAAGCGGTAAAACTCATATCCAGATCTTCTTGCACCGAAGTAAGAGAAATTAGATTCCAGGAAAGTGAAGAGGCCATTACTAATATTATCCCCCAACCTACCCTCTCAAAAATCTTAAATATCCTGCAAAATATGTAACGAATCAGCCAAAATTGAAACAGGAGATGCTTACGTTGCGGACAACTTCAAAGAACCTGTAGAAACTGGGCTGATTCTAAAAATCGAGAATCAGGGAATGAGGTCAGAAAATCACATAGATCAATCTCCAGAAGCCTATCACGAAATCAAACAAAAAATAATTACAGCAGCAATGCATTCCGGAGAAGCCGATTCCCAATACCTAGCTGGCTTTCTAGGAATAACCAGGAAGCAGAGCATCGAAAAGGTCATTTCCAACAACGCAGACATTTTCTCCAGGCGACCCTGTTTAGAACGACAATGCCGTTATAAGAAAGGGCTCGAAGAACGGGAGGAACCGGTTGATAAAGTTACTCTTCGAGCAAGCACTATCAAGCCAGAGGGCGACGAAAAAGAAATTACCCTTGAAAACTTGAGAAAGGGGTAAAAGAAAGACAATGTTTAAGAATGGCTCAAAAATAAAGTCACACCTACTCGGCAAGAGATAGCCAAATATAGTGGAAGTATGAAAAGGTACTGGACTCAGTGGGATTCCCTGTATCTTTACGATGGTTTATTGCTCCAGAAGTGGTACTGCTGAAAATACATGTTTTGGAAGAGCTTCATAGCAGCCGTTCGGGAGGACATTTTGGTACTAAAAGGACACTGGCACGAATTCAGGAAAGGTTTTATTGGGTCAATTGCCAACGGGATTGTGGGGTTGGAGTAAAAAATGTGGTGTATGCAAAGACAGGATAGAGGTCTACGGATTCGCTCTGAAACGTCCGAAAGCTAGCACTGACAAAGCAGAAGCTAGAATCGACATGTGTGACAACGGGACACATTTTAGGAAAGGCGACACAGTATGGCTGTGCAATCCCAAATGCCGAAGAGAACTTTGTCAGAAACTGCAACGAAACTGGGGAAGGCCCTTACACTCCGTTCTTGAGAAAAATCAACGACCTAATCTACGCATTTAGCTGTTAGTGGGAAGCAAAACCCAAGATAGTTCACGTTTGGTAAGTTGGCGCCATTCCGTAGTCTAGATCCTCCTCGTTAGCTCTAGCCAGGTCCCAGTAATCAAGTTATTCGAGGCGAATAACTAAATAGGAGGGAACAATGTTAGCCATCACGCTACAGTGTGCTGTGGTCGTCATAAGTAAAGGTGCGAGTAAAATAAAAGGGACAATATTCTAGACATGTCTAGAAATGTTATTCCACATTAAGAAACATCTGGAAGTTTCAGGAAGGTTCCAGAAGGTTTAAAGCAAGCTATATAATTCGGTGATCCTGACATCAGGAGTCAGTTTCATGATATACGTTTTACGTTAATGTTATCAGTTGTATAGTTAAATTATTGTAAAAGTGAGTTGACATAAATTGAGATCTGCGCCCATTATTAATGAAATAATATATTTGATAAAAATTTAAGCATTTCCCCGCGGATTTTGGAGTTAGATATCTATTAGCAAACAAGCCTTAATTTTGCTATATGCCAATATTGTACAGGGAATTTTACAAAGTGTTCTTCCATGTAAAATTGACAAGATTTTAATTTGGGATTTGGAAAATAAGAAACTGTCAAAATTTCAATTTTATTTGAGTATCTCCTGTATAAGTTTTATCTTAGTGCCTTGCGTGATAAATAAAAGAACTTTTAATTTTAAAGGGATAATTAATGTAAGCAGGGGCATGCCTATTTCCTTGGTGGCTAGCACGCAAGATTTTTCTTGCATAAATTAATTACATTTACTATAATAGCTTTACCATCTTTGATAATTTAAAGTCCTTATGGCAAAAAAAGATCGATTTTTGAAAAACCCTATTTTTTATTTATCAATAACAGCACTGTAATGAAACTGATATAAGAGGTACTCAAAGAAAAGTTGTAACCAACGGCCTAAAAAATTGACCTTTTTACACGCCCATGTTTCCTAAATCCCAAATTAAAATTTTTTAGTTTTACATAGGGGTACATTTTATAAAATTTCCTATACAATATTGGCATATTGCGAAATCAATGCTTGGTTATTAATATACGAAGAAGAGAGCTATTTAATTCCAAAACCCGCGGTGGAGTACATGGATTTTTAACAAATATATGGTAGTTAAAATTTTTTGTTTATTTTTAATTATTCCAGACTTCCGTAAATGACAAATTACAAATATTTGAGGTTATTTAACCATTCTTATACTAAATCCTTTTTTTTAAAGTAAGTAAATTCCCTGTAGTATTTATCGTGTATCCAAAAAGTCAACTCGATTCTATACTGTAACTAACATTTTTGTACAATATGCTTAGCAAAAACCTTTTAACCCACAAGCCAACGCAAAAAATTAAATCAAACTTATTTTGTATTTATATTGTATTTAATTTAACAAAAAAATTTCTGTTATTGCAAATATCCCCATTTCATAGTTTGCGTAGTGACTAGCGTTTGGCTTATGACGGCAGAGCTGGTATATACCTGTCATGTAAGCCTTAGATCCATTTTTTGCACCGTTAGTTAAGCAAATGGCTTTTAAACAATTCATTAATAGAGCCTAATTTGGTTTATGGGTTAAAAAAGTCGTTGCTCCATTTTATCCGTGTCACCACCGCTGCAGTGGGATCATTATTACCAAATAATACACAAGTTGTACACAAATAGTATACAATAATAAACAAATAGTACATATGCTGTAATTTTAAAGATTAAAGAAAAGTCCAGAAATAAAAATGAATTAAAGTCTAAATAATATGTATTTCTTAAATAAATGAAAAACTTTCAAGTTCAGTACTATAAATATTTTCTTTAAATTACCTATATTAAAAACAAATACTCATGCCTAAACAAAACAGGTGCTTTTAATCAGAACTGTAAAACTAATAAATAAAACTAGGGGAGGGATAACAAATGTAGCTTATATTTAGATAAAAATGACAGTTAGTCTTTTTACCTCTAAGTAAAGTTGAAAAAACTGTATACCTATTTACTGATTAGACTATAGACTATAATTCGTTGATTTACCAAAGTAACTCTACGTGTAACTTTATTCAGAGGTGAAAAGATTTGCCCTAAGACTGCCTAAAAATTTGATTAAAAAATGGCGTCACAAGCCTTGTATCTCTGTAGAAAAGTTACCTCAATTTCTAAAGATCTATTCTGATCCTCATACAATAACAACGCACAAACGAAAGAAGCAAATGGTAAAAACCGACACCAAACGCAAACTAACAAGTATTTAGAATATTGGGTTGTCCACAGAACACTTGGACTGCCTCTGGAATAAAATGACTACTACATAACCTATCTTCTACTTACAAATGCTAAATTTTTCAATAATGCTTTGACTTTTACAAATAACCCGTTTTATAACATTTTGTGTAATATTTTATAACATGTTTCAGAAATACTTTCAATGAAATATTTCAGAACCTTGTGTTTAAAACCTTTGAAATATTTCTGAAACACTTTGGAAATAATGTGTGGTGTAGGTAGTTAAAAAAGCAAAAAAACAATCATAATTTTGTTGGTGTCTACATTTAATTTTGAATTACTCTTATTTACGAGCCCCCTATACTTTTTTTCAGTAAACATTAGGTAGATCTGATTATTAAAGTTTCATTGTCTAATAGACGTACCCACTTCTTATTAGTACCCAACCTATATTGTAGATGGAGTTAGGAAATTTTTCATTTATTTTTTTAAAGAATTTTGAAATTACTTTTCATGATATAAATCTAATTAATGCCATTTTGATCTCAGTCTTCGAGTTGAACGTCATTTGTTCTTATTTGTAGTTTTTTAAAATTAAATTGACTGTTGGAACTTTTTGTTATTTAAATAAAATTTGTATTATGTAGTAACAATGACTTTTTTACCTATTTATGTAAACCGGTGTAGCTTTTGTTGAATTTTCATTTTCTTTTATTAAAACTTTTCACTTTACAATGCATTGACTCCATATTAGATGAAGTAACTACAGTTCATCAAATTTCTAGAGGTATTCGACGCCCAGACAGAGAACGCGCTACGTGTGACTAAGATAGCTATTGTACAGTCTGCTAAACAAGTTATTTTAAATAGTTTTTAATATTTTTAGGTAATTAAATTTTAAAAGTGTGGAATAGTTTAGGGATTAAATTGGTCTGATTGGACTTTCTTAGAACGTTTTAAAAGCAGCTAAAGATAGTATGTAGAATTGAAAATAATTATTATGCCATAAAAGGTGTTTTTGGAATTCCTTCAACCTTTTGAAATTGAGTCAGAAAATATAAATTTTATAGGATAGCGGAAAATAACTATAATTTTTTTGTAGGCCTTTGTAAATCGTGAAATAGTTTATATTTTATTTCTACCTTATTAAGGAAAATGGTACCTATTATTAATAACGGTTGTTTCTGAAACATTACTAAAATTTTCGAAATTTTGTTTTTCTACAAAATAATAAACTATACTGTTTAGAAAAAAATTTATTTCTCTTATAATTTTATAAAAAATAACAGGGGAATATTTACATTTCTTGATCTATTAAATAAAACGATAAATTATCTCGACGAATGACACCATGTTCTAGTACGGAAGCTAGCTTTACATTTTTGTTGGTGGTTTCATGGGTTTCATATCAATTTTTTGTAATTGTAGTTTACACGTACATATACCTCTTAACACTTGTTTGCTTTATTAAAAAAGTGTGTTGTTGTGATTTACGTCGAAATAAGTCAAAAACAACTTGAAACCCCATATAAAATCAAAAAGGAGAAACGGAAAAAAATTGAGCCTGTAAATGAACACAACTTAGAAACAAAAATAGCTATCTAATAATAAAAAAATAAAATTTGATTCTTGTGCAGCTTCATCTATATCATTAACTGTTTTTGGTTTTTTAATGGTTTTTCTTGGTGATGAAAATTCCGATATCTCACGGTTATCGATTCTTTTTTTCTCTCCAGAAATGCGGACGACAGTGTTTTTAGATACTCCTGTGGCTGCAGCAACACGATCATTTACATTTTTAAATGGTATTGAAGGTGAATTAAAGTTTACTTCTCTTCTCATAAACTCTATAACATTGGCTATTATTTCGCGAGATTGACTGTTAATCACGCGGCCTCTTAATTTGCTATTAAACTCCATACTTAGGTTCTATTAAACTGTAATGAGCAAAAAACACAAACGAAAATAAAAGAAATGTTTTAGCGAAATTTACATCTGACATTTACGTCTGAATGAAATAGTGAAATACTTGATGCGCAGAGTGTACTTTCATTGCGTAAATCCGTCGGGATGCCTGTCAGTAGTGCTTTCTCTGTCTAGCCGTCGAAAGCCTCTAGAAATTTGATGAACTGTACTTCGAAATCAGTCACAATAACTTTGTGTTAACTAAGAACATTTCAATGCTACCCTGTATATAATATAACGAGTAAATCCTGAAATCTAATATTTTTTGATTAAAATTTCTAACGGACGCCCTTGGTTATTGCTAGGTTCGGCTTAACAGGTTTCGCGAAGCTATTGTAAACCATAGTCGACTATGAAAAATCTGACCGTAATTTAAATCTTAGCAGGCCTTTGTAACTGCTCATATGACAGAGTAATTCAATTGTTATATGCTTATGCACTCCAAGGATGGCATAAGCCAACAGGTTCGGAGTCAGGAGATTTTTTTGATGACAAAATTAATTGGAATGGGTTAATAAATATTTATGAAAAAAATATATCGTGTAATGTAAAAGAAAAATAAACAAGAAAAAATATACTTAAACAGTAATTTGTAAAAATTTTAGAGGGTATTAAACTGATAAAAAAAAACAAACTTTTATAAACTACTAATGTGTTTTAATTCCTACATTATGAAAATAAGATGATTTAACCTGACTTATCTATACCCACTATTCTACCAAAAATTACAAGTTTAAAAGTAATTTAAAAAAAAAGAACCTCAATAATGAAAAGTGTGATGAATTTCTCATGGATTCTTGACTAAATTCATATGGGATTATCCCTGAGATACCCTTTATCTAACAACAAAAATAATCATAGAAATTGCACAACGTGGTAAATAATTATCGCTGAGCAAAGATAAAAAAAAATATTTACATGAATTGAGAACCTCCTCTTTAATTTGAAATCGGTTAAAAATTATTCCCTACTTAGGCGTCGGTGTCGGATTATTTTAAATATATCAAAGTGGTTCAAGTTCGAATCCTGTTAAGGGGTACAGTGTAACATGACGAAACCAAAATATAAACATTAGTAGGTATGTTAAAAATAATAAAAAATCGCCGATAAAAATATTTTTAAAAGAAATTAATAGTGATAGAAATAAAATGGAACATTTCCAAGAAAATAGTGCCGCAAGATCACAGAATGAAGAAGCATTATATAATGCTCTTAAACAAACGGAACTGGAGAGGAATGATCTTGCTGATAAAGTTCAGTTGCTCCAAATCCAGATAGATAAAATCGTAAAAACAAATGATGAATTAATCACAAAATATACAGGAAAGTATGGCTAGCAATATAAACAATGCAAATAAGCTCACTGAATACTTTACTGATGAAGAAAATCTGGCAAAAGAGTGAATCTGCGTGAAAAACAGAAAAAAAAAAAAAAGAAAAACATATATGTCATTGACACCTCCACAACTACAGCCACAACAAAAAAATAACAGAAATAAACATAGAAAAACCTGTAAAACTCCAGGTACCACCACCTATCATAGTGGATAACGTCCAAAACTTTAATAAACTCCATAGTATTGTAAGACAAATCTCAAACTGCCAAATTAATGTCATCGACGACAATAATGTTAAAATTAACGTTCCGGATGGGCCAAAATATTGAATGTTTTCTGGAGCATCAATAGAACAAGAGTACACTTAATACTCGTATGCGGACAAACAGAATAGATCAATTAAAGTAATGGCATATAAACTGCATCATTCTTGCGAACCAGAAAATATACTTAGTGATTAAAAAATCGTTGCTTTAACATTATTTCTGCTACTCCAAAACTAAAATATAGAACTAAACAACCATTGAATATGTTCATGCTTACATTTCAATACGACGGAAGTGGTAAAAAAATATATAGAATCAGAGAAATTGTAGGAGTTTAAATGTAGGTATACCTATTGTTTTACTGTGCACAAGTGTTTAACACTTAGCATATTTTTTTCTTTATTCATAACAAATATTATATTGTATTTAATTTAATTGCATTATTTATGAATAAACATTATTATTATTATTATTATTATTATTATTATTATTATTATTATTATTATTATTCGGACACACTTAAAGGTATCGCACTGAAGAGCCTCGATGCGTAAGATGCACAGGGAAACATTTAACTGTAAATTGTGCAATATCGAAAGATGCTCCACCTATATACGTTTAGTGTGGCAAAGGACATCCTGCTAACTAGAGGGGATGAGAAGAAAAATAATAGCACAGCCAAAAACCAAACTTACCTTAGCAGCCACAGCGAGTAATCCAACATAAGTCTGTTAATATAAACAATTTAATAGACACATTTAGATTATTTTTAGCCAGTAAAAAGGAAGAAATAGAAAACACTTAAGATTTATCCATTACTAATACTGGAAAAGCTGATTCAAATGGATGAACAAATTACTAGGTTAGAATATAGTAGCAAAAGAGCTATACCTAAGAGACGATACAATGAGTAATAGCCTAATAATAATAGAATGACATGCTAATGGACTGCTGCAGCACCAACAAGAATTGCAAGCAATTCTAGACTTGGAAACATAGATATATGCTTAATTTTAAAGACTCACTTTACCAATGAGTTATTTAAATTTAAGGAATACAAGGTTTATCTGTAACATTCTATTTCAATCATGTCACAATAATAAACAAACCCTATCTATTATTAAAATCACTAGAATTATTATTACTTATTTTAGGATAGAAAATATCAACGACAAGAGGAAAAATCTGATGTGTCCAACACATGACTTTCCTATCTAGTTATTATAGGCTTTTTCCGGTTATTTTGTACAACCTATTGCAGCATCTCTATAAATGTTTAGAGGATAAACTAAATATATACATTGTCCACATACATCTACCTCGAAACATTTTTCTATAGATATTCATGGAAAACGAAAATACTGAAAAATTAAAATTTCCTACAATTTTTTCATTACGGTCCATTTTAGAAAAATCATGTATAAACAAAAATTATAGATATCGATATCGCAAACAACTTTTATTTCAAAAACTTTCATAAAAATCAAAATTTTGCATATTTTGTCAAATTTCTCGAATACGGACCATTTCAGGAAATTTTTACATAAAACAAAAATTATAGATAATAATATTAGAAGTAACTTTTATATGAAGAATTTTTTTCTCCAAACATTAATAACAGATATATTCCATAAAATATAAAAGTGGCCTCCCATAAAGTACCCCCCCAGATGTTCCGACTATGTCTAAAATCTAATAATTTCTCGTCAGGCCGAAATAAACCTTAAGTTTAAAATTTAATGTTTTTTTTCTTAATCCGTTTTTGAGTTTTCTTCAAAATTCGAAATTTACACATTTTCTCAAATATCTCGAATACGGTCCATTTTAGAGAAATTATGTATAGAATAAAAATTATAGAGAATTATATTACAAACAACTTTTATTTGAACAATTTTTATAAAAAAATATTTTTTTTACATTTTGTCAAATTTCTCGAATACGGACCATTTTAGGAAAATTTTGCATAGAACAAAAATTATAGATAATTATATTAGAAGTAACTTTTATTTGAAGAATTTTCTTCTCCAAACGTAAATAACAGATATATTCCATGAAATATAAAAATGACTACCTATAAAGTACCCCCCCAGATGTTCCGACTCTGCCCAAAATCTAATCAGCTCATTGGACGCTAAAACAAAGCCTAAGTTTAAAATTTGGTGTTTTTATGTGTATCGGTTCATGAGTTATGCGTTATACAGACACACACACAGACACACAGACACACAGACACACACACACACACAGACATCATCGCGAAAATAGTCAAAATGGATTCAGGGGACCTCAAAACGTAAAAATCCGTCAAAAACTCGAGGTCGAAAAAAATCATGATTCCTATACTTTCCTTATATCTGTATACAGATAGGAAAGTAAAAATGAACAGAAGAATATAATAATATAATTAACAGAATATTAACATGGAAAATCTAATTAAAGAAGGTCAGTAACTTCAGGATTATTAAAGGTATGTTTTATTTTAAATTTCAGGTAACCAGAATCAGCTGGGGAGAGAAACTACTCTATTAAATGTCATCAGGCTTTAGATTTATTCTCTTTACAGGATATTTTATATAAATTTTAAATGTTAATATTAAACGTTTCATTTGCATAAGAGGTGCATTTTTCTCACTCATTTCATAATAAAATTTTTTGATTCTTTTATTTAAATCTGGGTTCTTTGGGTTTAGTTTGGAAATATTCAACAGAAAAAAACTTCTTCATCTTTCTAAAATATCTTGCATTTTTCGAATTTGATACAGTTCAAGGTTGTGAGTTTTGTCTAATAGTTACCGTTTTAGTTGTGTATGTAAGTAGCATTCTTAAAACTGTTTAGAAATGCGTTATATGCCTCATCAACATCTAGGAGTATGTTTACAATGATTATACATAAGCAAGAAGAAATCCCTCTTTATATAATTTTTAACTTTTTATAAAGCCTCACTTTTAATATTTAGTTAATTTTTGTTCTATATCTTTACTGAACCACCTAGATTTGTCGTATAATTGCCTAATTAAACATTATTCATAGACTCTTTCCAATAATATGTTCTGCAAGTGTCTTACGCGTGAACTACAGTACGTTCTTTGCATGTGAATACCAAAATAAAAATTCTGGTCATAGAAATACACCAATAAAAAATCGTGCAATACTTGTACGTGCGTCTGGCTCTACAACAAATTAATCAGAATTGATTTCAACTGATTTCGACAATGTGCCACATTGTAAATTTGAAATGTGGGGTGCGTGTTGACACTCTTATGGTATAAATACCGTGCGATTTTTATTTGGAAGCACAGTCCACTTGACTACCCGATAAACAGTTTCAGTAAGATGGCTTCACACAGTATGGTAAGATGTTTTTCAATAATTTAACGTATATTTCTTTTTTCAATTTTATTTAATTCGTTATTTTGGAATATTTCTATGCTTCAAGTTTTTAGTTATTTTTATATACCTATACTAGAAACAAAAAAAAAAGGTTTTTCCTTAATAGTGTAGTGCTAGTCAATCGGAATTATGTTTTTTGTGGGGGGGGGGGCTGAGTGTCTCAAGCTAAATTGTTAATTTATTCAAAACTAATATTTTGGAGATTCTAAAACCGGAGGTAATCCAAAATTAGACTATGCAGAAGGGCACTATGGGTACCAATGCATAGAGCGCAAGATGTACTATAATATGACAGCAAAATTGAAAAAGTCACCTTACAGGGTAGGCAAATGTATTATTTTAAATATTTAAAAATCCGTAGGGGCTTACGGCCCAAACAAATTAAAAATGGGAGTTCCTCGGTTTTATCGTAACTTCATTTTTCTTCATATTATTTATTTCGTCCTCCATTGCTTGATACTATTTTTCAGCATTACTTCCGTTCATGGCTTCTTTTACTGTAGGTAGTGAGTTTATTTTTATCATGTTTTACAATATTACAGAAAGTACATATTTTCGGTTTAATCTGTCTTCATTTTGTTCGCGATTGCTCCCTACTACAATTTGTCTTCTATTACGCTTTTAATTAACAACTGTTCTCCAGTAATTTTCAGTGTTCGTATCACTAGTGATTTCGTCATTCATATTTAACTCCTTAGTTGAGGACCAATATTCCAATTAACATTTTTTTTTTTAAATACCGTACCATTTTTAATATTTATTTCTTTTTTAATTGGATTATTTCAGTATTATCCTACACTGCTGAATTAAGATTAAGGGTAAACATTTCTTTGTTGTTTATATAACCTTACAAAAGTATTATCCTCATCTTTAGCCTGATGATTTATATCATTTAATAAAATTATATCGTAACTGACCTCGAGTTTTTCTTTCCTATCAAGGAAATGCCATATTTTAAAAATATAGATGATTTATTCAACTCACTTTCATGCCTGCTAAATTTATTAGCACTCTGTATAACAAATTTCAAATTTTTAATTACCTACCAAACTTGAATTAATTTTAAACTCTATTATTTTTTAATTTCTGGTCTTATAATCATAAGGAATTCTAAAAATTCGAGTTTTAGTTCGACAAGTCAGAAATATAACCTTAAAAAAATTTTCATTCTTGCTGAAAGGCATATTATACATTCATTAGATTTTATGGTTGTCTCATAGTTATAGTTTGTAAAATAACTTCTTCTGACAGAAACACTTAACGTTTAATTAGCGATATACCATTATTACGGTTTTCATTTAAAATTTAAAACGTTTTCGTTTGCATATTCATTACTTCCATTTTCCATTTCGTTTTTGTACCAAACTTTTAGTTAAACATTTGGTTTTTCTGCAACTGCATTGAAAATGTAATTATATTATACCGCATGTTAATTTCTTTACATTTACTTATTTTGTTTATTTATAGAAATATATTTAAGTCTCATACTGGATGAAATGTTATAATAACGTAGTTTTATTTTCAATGAAAATAATTTATAAATATTCATCTTTGTTATTAATTTTACTAATTTTTCTTATTAATTTCAGTTTTTCGCTCTCTTCGTCACATTCGCACTGACCAGCTGCATGGGAGGCGCAGAACCATCAGTTGCAGCAGTCCCAGCAGCCATAGCAGCGGTACCAGCAGCTTATTCAGTTCCCTATGCTTCATCTTATACCGCCAGCGTTGTTAACCATGGAATCGCAGCCCCCGTAGCCGCACCCTTAGTCGCCGCCGCTCCCGTAGCTAGAGCAGCTCCCTTGGTAGCACCAGCGGTGGCGCCAATAGCAGCTGCATACAGCGCTTATCCATACAGCGCTTATCCATACAGCGCTTATCCTGCAGGTTACAGCGCTTTACCAGCAGCTTACAGCGCTTTACCAGCGGCTTACAGTGCTTTACCTGCGGCTTACAACGCTTTACCAGCAGCGTATAGTGGTTTACCAGGAGCTCCATTGGTTATTAGAAAATAAATTTGAAGGATTTTGACCAAATAGGAACAATAATTTCAAGCCTAAAACTGACTGAGATATTTTGCAATAAAACCAACTAGGTATATATTTGATGTTAGTTATTATTGTAAAATATGTTTTAGTTTTGGGGAATAATGACCTGTCTTGTATATAATGTACATTTGTGAAGCTTTAATGTATATTTTTTATAGTGTATTAAATGTTTATGATTACAATTTTGGAGTTTTTTATTGGTATTTATATTGCATTCTTTTCTCTGACAGAAAATGTGACCTCCAAACTAGCAAAATATAACTGTTGTGAAAGACTCTTGTATCTGGATTTATCTCAGAACGTAGTCTACTTTCAGGTACAATTGTTGCCACTAAATTGAAATACAAAAGGCAATTAGAACAATATATATGAAGTAACAAAGTTAACGCAACAAGTCTGATTAAAATTTAAAAAAAATCATAAATCAAAAACTGAAAACATTATTAATTTCAATTAATCAGGAAAATCAAGCTCCGCAATTGGACAAAGCTTATAGATTAAAAAAAAAATCTGATTAAAAATTGGGGATAAAGGGGGGGTTAAAATTATATAAAAAAAAATCATAAATCAAAAACTAAAAACAATTCCAACTTAAAATTTTTAGGAAAATCAAGTTCTGCAATTGGATGAAGCTTATAGATTTTTTAAAAAATCTGATTAAAAATTGGGGATAAAGGGGGGGGGGGGTTAAAATTATATAAAAAAAAATCATAAATCAAAAACTAAAAACAATTCCAACTTAAAATTTTTAGGAAATTCAAGTTCTGCAACTGGACGAAGCTTATAGATTTTTAAAAAAAATCTGATTAAAAATTGGGGATTAAGGGGGATAAAATTATAAAAAAAATTATAAATTAAAAATAGAAAACAATATCATCTTGAAGTTTTTCAGGAAAAATTAAGTTCTGCAATGGGGCGAAGCATATTGATTTTTAAAAAAACTGATCAAAAATAGGGGGTTTGAGGGAGTTTAAAATTAAACAAAAAACATAAATCAATAGCGAAAAGCGATATCAAAATGAAATTTTTATTAAAAATTAAGCCATAGGGAAACAAAACTTTTTTGAAAAATCCTAATAATATTGAAGGAATTAGGAAATGGGTTTAAACTTTCATAAAAAAAAACACAAAAAAAATCATTACAAAAATCATAAAAAATCATAAAAAAAATAAAAAAAAAAAATCATTACAAAAATCATAAAAAATCATAAAAAAAATAAAAAAAAAATCATAAAAAAATCATAAAAAAAATATAAAGAATCATAACAAAATCATAAACAGATGATAAAAAAAATAAAAAAAAATCTTAAAAAATCTTTAAAAAAATTTTAAAAACAAAAAAAATCATAAAAAAAATTACAAAAAAAAATGAATAAATCATAAAAAAAATCATAAATTTTTAAAAAAAAATCTTAAAGCAATTAAAAATAAAAATCATAAAAAAAAACAAAAAAAAAATAAAAAAATAAAAAAAATGAAAAAATTATAAAAAAATTAAAAAAATTAAAAAATCATTAAAAAAATAAAAAAGAATCACAAAACAGAAGCATAAAAAAATAAACAAAACAAAAACCCAAAAAAAAAAACTAAAAAACCTAAAAAAACACCTAAAAAAATCATGAAAAATCATAAAACAAAAACCAAAAACAATGTCAACTTGTGACTTTCATGAAAAATCAAGCTCTATAATGGGACGAAGCCTAATAATTTTTAAAAAAATTTAAATTAAACTGGGGGATTAAAAGGAGATTTGTTTAACTGTAAAGAGTATCATGCAGAATTCTAAGCATTATATTTCTTCATTCTAGTATTTTATTGCCTATGCCTATACCTGACACGCAGAATATTACCAATCAATTCATGGAATTTATCCATAATTCTAGTTTTGTTCAACTTATAATCCAACCCACGAGATTTAGAATAAATCAGGAACCTTCTACCCTCTATCTACTACTTACCAATGATGAACAACTCTTAACCCCACCGGTGTATCTCCCACCAGTTGGAGTATCTGATCATGCAGTCATAACGTCTCGTTTACAATTTCAATCATTCTTTTCTTCATCCAATCACACTATCTTCTCACTCACAAACTTTGCTGAAAGAAAAAATTTAAGCGAACCACCAATATGAACGATTTCTCTACTCATCGACTATTCTCCAATTAACCAAAGGTTGCAATTGTTGAAGCAAAGAATATCTATCAGGAGTACATCGCTAACTGCAAAAAGTCCTATAAATATGTTAGGACAAATCTGATATCCAAAGTGTCCGTACCTCTTCTACAAAAAGAAAACGGAGATAAGTGTGCCAACAAAACTGAATCTGCTAAACTTCTTCCTAACACCTTCTGTAATGTCTTCGCTCTTGAAGATCTGACATCACCACTTCCGGATATTTCACTAAACAGAATACATGCCTCTATTTCCAACGTATCGTTTGGCTTAGACATAATAAAAGACAAACTTAAAATCCGTAAGTCCAACTCCTCGCCAGGTTTAGATGATATTTCATCTTTTCTGTTAAAATCTTGTGCTGACACTCTCTGTTATCCCATTTCCCGTATAATGACCTCCTTTAATTCTCACATCCTGCCATCTATATGGAAGACTGCATCAGTGACTGCCATATTCAAAAAGTGCATAAACTTGACCCAATAACTATAGACCGATATTTTGAAAAGTAATGGAGTCCATAATATGTGATAAGGTAACTGACTTTCTCGTAAACGAACGTGTATTTCCCACCCAACAACATGGATTTATCAGAGGACGATCTACCTTAACTAATCTCCTGCAGTCTGTCAATGACTGAACAAAAGCCTTAGATGCTGGTCTTCCTACAGAGGTTATATATCTGAATTTTTCTAAAGCCTTAGATAGAGTTCCAAAGCACCGACTTCTCAAAAAGATTGAACACCTGGGAATCCAAGGCAACTTAATAGATTGGGTAACGGACTTCTTAACCTCCAGACAATTTCGCGTAAGAGTTGGTAATAGTTTCTCCCAAACCAAATTCATTGTCAGTGGAGTGCCTCAAGGATCAGTCCTTGGTCCCCTACTTTTTCTACTTTATACTGCCGATATTACTGTGCACATAAAAAGCTGTTGCTCCTACGCAGACGATACAAAAATTTACGCTAATCCGATTGAGAAACTGATCTAAGTGCGGTATTAACGTGGAGTTCAGACTAGTTATTACCGCTAAACGTTGATAAATGTGTTGTTCTTCATATGGATAAAACCAATTCTAAATTGACGTATATTATTAATAATAATGCCTTATAGACAGTTCCGTCACAAAATGATCTCGCCGTTATCATTACTAAAGAGCATATCAGTAAGCAAACAATCAAACCCTCAACTATTCTTATTAAAAAAGACTTTTGGCAATGTTTCTCCCTCAACATTTTTGTAAATATACACGACATATGTTCGTCCTCGCCTGGAGTACTGTGGTCCTGTTTGGTGTCCCGTATTAATCTCGGATCAAAAGAGGTTGGAAAATGTGCATCGACAAGTCTTTCGTATGGTATAAGAAGGCCACCGTATAAACAACGTCTATCTGCAACTAATCTGACTCTTTTTAGTGGGCGTTGTCTGCGTGGTGATTTAATCATTTTGTTTTCGCGCAATTAGGCACATGTTCGGTGTAGATGTTTCGGATTCATTTGTATTAAATAATGACCTGCGCCTACGTGAGCACATGTTCAAATTAAAAAAGGAAAATTTTAGCTCTAGAGTTAGGCAAAATTTTCTTTCAAACCTAGTTTTCTGTTTGGATCAATTTATCTGATAACGTTGTATGCACACCTTCAGTTAACTCGTTTAAAAACAAATTTGATTCCTTAGATTAAGTAGGTATATAATAATAATAATAATAATAATAATAATAATAATAATATAAGGTATATTACACAAGAATTACATTAATTATTTATTCTAAATACATATAAGTGTAAGTAACCTAGTAAATCCACTAAGGCTAAGCCAGCACGTGGATTTGCCATTCACACTTTTTTTTTTCTTATATACCTATTCAATTACATTTATATTTATAAAATTTCAATAAAATGATGAAAATAATAGTTATTAAAACAGATATATTGAATCATATTAAAAAAGAATAATTATAAAATAATAATAATAAAAATAATTATAATCGATTAAAAACATTGAAATTACAGGATAAATATATAAAAATTAAATATTAAAAACTAAATACATTTATTTAAATGAATATCACAATTTTTTATACTAAGAATTGCATAGGATCGACTACGGCGTGAACTTCATGCCTATTCATTTGCAACATGTGTCTTTTTATTTTATTTTTAAAAATATTTACGGATTTTGTTTCTCTTATATGTACCGGCAGATAATTAAATAGTCTAGAAGAGTTATGTACAAATCCCCTTTGGCTTATTGTTTTTGAAAAGTAGTCTACATGAACGAGATTATTAGTATTTGCCCTAGTTTTATATTGATGGTCTATATATTTGAGTTCATTTTTATTTTTATAGGTTTCGATACACATTTTTAGAAAATAAAGTTGCCGTATATCTAGAAAACCAGATTCCTTAAATAGATTATCCGAGGAGTACACTCGAGGCTTACCTAAAATAATTTTAATAAAATTTTTTTGTATTATATCTATTTTTTTTTTCCTGTATAGAGACAATAAAATTATAATCACAACAAATGTAACAAAGTAATTTATTGAGTGAGTTTAACCATTACCTTCCATTAAATCTGCTTCAATATAAATGTTATCTACTTTACCAAAAAGATAACAGATAAAAAATACCAATTCGCTCTAGAATCTAAATTTTTATATATTAGTGATTTTTGTTACACTTATAAATTTCTCTGTGATATTAAATTAACAATTATTTAGTAAAGATATTAACATTGAAAGAAAATAACTACATATCTATATTTTGCATTTATGATTGTTCACGAACATCCAATGAATTGAATACAATTAAAGTTAAATCGACAACATCTGTAGACATTTTTTAATTCTTGTCAAAGCAAAAAGTAAGTGCCGATTTAATTAACGGCCCCGGTATACGTAATACGTCAAGAAAAATCTCTAGCGCATCTTAGGTACCGAGAAACCGACATTTATGCAAAAAACAGACATTTGCAGCCTCCGATGTGGAATAAAACATGAAAACATCGGTTTAACAAAGTATTATTCACGCCATGTTACAAGAAAAGGGGCAAGAAGTGAACAAGTCAACGAATACCAAAGGACATTTTATGTATCTGTTAGAACTGTCTATAGTGTCTATGTCTGTGAGAAGTGGTACTTTGTTCTATTTAATAAATTTGTGATATATCTAAGGAGCCCAACCCAATCAGACTTTTGAACCATTTTTTTTTGTTTGGCTGTATAATAAAGCAAGCTGCATTCTAAGAATAAAAATTGGGTTCTTATAAACCATATTAATTACCAAACTTAGGTGGTTTCCCTAGTGAAAAGAGATTCTGGTTAGTTTTTCAATTTTTTATTTTAATTTTCCTTTTTTTCTTGGTCTACGTTCTATATTTTTAACTTGACTAGATTCTGTTTGACACAAAAGCCTTTGAGGATGTCTGAGATTTGTTCTTTGTATTTTTCCATAAATTATCTCTTACACACAACATGATTGCATTAATTTTAGCCTGAAATACAGTGGGTATGGTCTCCTAGTAATGTAATTTGTTGTTATTTCCGGAAAAACCAAAAGTAAGCCATGGCGCCACAGAATAATTGAATCCGTCATAGAAAAGTTCTTATTTGAAGATTCAAACAAACAAAAAATCAATTTGTATATCTCAAAAATGACTATGATAAGAGCGGGTGAATTTTTAAAGTGTTTTCCAATAACAAAAATGTTAAAATAGGTCACTACTGGTGTAATTTGGGTAGTCTTAATGGGAACACTAAACGGGTTCTGCTACAGAACCCACTGATGTTCACAATAATATTGGAGAAGTTGCGGAAACTTTTTTACAACTAAATAAAAATAATAACGTAGATGAAGTTCAACAAGAAGAGCTACCTTCATTCCTCAACCTTCAACGTTAGAAGGTCAAGAAAAGTTTAGAGCGACATCCTGTACTTCTCTCCGGAAGTAATTCTACCTTATCGAAAGTGACAAAGAAACAACAACAGACTTTCAAAAAGCAAAAAAACTGACAAAACTGTTGTTTTAACGAGCACAGTAAAGGGGTTAGAGGAGTTACAGCGCAAACCTTATGTAAATTAACATGGTAAATCGCTGAGGTCCATTTTTGAAATTTTTGTCTCTTTCCATCAACAGTCATGTCATCTGTCAACAGATTTGCGAACTATCTATCACCTGTTAACAGGAGTGCGTTTAGAAACCCCGCACGGCGCGTCTCACCAGATACATTAGAATAGGGTCCAGACGCGCCGTGCGTGGTTTCTAAACGCACTCCAGTGTTACCAAACATCTGTCATCTGTCAATCCAGTGTTGTCAACATCTATCAACCTAACCTGACAGTAGATGTTACAAAAGTTGTCAACTGTATAGGATCTTGGACACCAATGCTATTTAAATGGAAAACGTGTGGTTCACTCTGGACAGTAAAGTAATGGTGTGAACATTTAATGTTAACTTTCCAGAAGAACGATATAGAAACACAATTCTATTGGATAGAAAGAAACAGATTAATACGTCACCAACTGTGGAAGGAAATATCCCATGCTTGGCATCATAAGGGCATAGTTGAACCAGTTACTCTTTTTAACATTCTTATTTCCCAATATACAGGGTGTTTTTTAATTGAGTGCCGATACTTAAGGGTGTGAATCCTTAGGTGATTTTAGGAAAAAAAGTTAATATCAACATATGTCGTAACTCACTTAATTTTTGAGCTACAGGGTGTTACAGTTTTAAGAAAAAAATTACTTTTTTATCATAATTTTTTTATCACTCCAGATATTTTTATGAAATTTTGTATACACGTTTTAATAATTAAGTAGCATTTTTTGACGTAATAGATTTTTTTAAATTTTTACCAGTGACGTCCGTACGGGGTTTGAACTGAATATTTTTGAAGAAAAAAATGGTACGCCACTGCTTTTTCTAAAAACCAAAATTATTTTTAAAATCATCATTTATTTTGGAGCAAACTTGGTTTATAGACTTACTTTCGTACGATGCACCGTTTTCGCGTAAAAAAATAAAAACCATTGTAGTGGTTGGTCAAATTTTTTCCTTAAATTCATTGATACCTACTGCTTTTGATATTTTGTTCAAATCTGGTAGGCACCCACCATGCGTGGAAACATTTTTTTGAGACAAAAATTAATTTTCTACGTTTTGAATAGAAAAAAATGGTAAGCGCATTATTGCCCTCTTAAAGCAAATGAAATAAACATATACTAATTCTCTTAGATTACTCAAAAGCTTTTGACAAAATAAATCACTCTTTACTGTTAGCTTTATGTCATTTTATGGGATTTAACACAGCCTCAGTAAATTTATTGAGCTCTTACCTAAATGGAAGATATCAAAGAGTTCAAATAGAAGAAAAAACATCCAATTTAATACATATTTCACGTGGAGTATCGCAGGGATCAATTTTAGGTCCTCTCTTATTTTCAATTTATACCTCTCAATTTTTTAAATATCTGAAACACATGAATTCTCATTTCTACGCTGATGACACTCAACTCTACCTTGACTTTAAAGAATCCGAATCGAATGGCGCTATCACAAAAATCAACGAAGATCTGCAAACTATCTCGGAGATATCTAACAAATTTTGCTTAACAATTAACGCTACAAAATCCAAAGCTATGCTTTTCGGCCGTAAACAAGTTAAAAATAGAATTAAAAATATTCTAAGGGTAAGTATTAACAATGAATTTTTAACATTCTCAGTTTGTGAAAAAAATCTGGGCATATACATTGATGAAGATTTATCCTTTGCGCAACATATCTCTTCTATAATAAAAAAATCTTTCTGTAATCTAAAGTTAATTTATTCTAATCGGGAATTTCTCAACAGAAATACCAAAAAGTTGCTTTGCGAAAGCTTAGTGCTGTCTCAGTTTAATTACGGTGACATTGTATATGGGCCTGCACTTACACAATTTCATAAAAACCGTTTACAACGAACTCAAAATGCGTGTGTTAGATTTATTTGCGGGGTTCGTCGTCGTACCCGTACATCTCAACATCTGGCTAGTTTGGGATGGCTTAATCTAAATAATAGGAGATTGTTACATGCCTATGTCCTGATCCATAAATTATTGTTATCAAAAAAACCTGATTATTTGTATGAAAAAATAAAAAGGAGATCTGAAGTCCATAATGTTAATGTAAGATTTAAAAATTTCCTAACACTTCCGAAACACACTACAACCTTATTCCGATCTTGCTTTTCGTATTTCACAGCCAAATTATTTAACCTTGCCCCTAAAATATTTAATATCACATCACTCTCAAGTTTTAGAAAAGTAGTCAAAAATCTTTTATTTAACGGAGATATCACTTACAATTTTTAATTTATATTGTTAATTAAATTTAGTTTAACAATAATATTTCATGTTATTTCTATTTTTTACTCGTCACTATTGATTAATAACTACAATAACAACACAGATCTAGGATTTATAAAATTTGACCTTTGTTTTTATTATTTCTAAGTTTCCATATTAATTGTTTGTTTGCTTTCTTATTGAAAGCTAGAATTTCACTTTTTTTCAAAGAAAATCTGTATGCATTACTTAATTATTTATATTTTTCTGGGTTGCGTGGAAGAGCGCTGCTTATTTGCTGGCTCAATCTTTGAGCTCGCCAGTAAGTGCGAACGTCGCCTTTTGTCTTTCAGCATTTTTTTATGTATATTTATATAATTTTGTATAATAATTTGTATGTATTGAAAGCAATAAAGTCATTATTATTATTATTATTATTATTATTATTAGTAGGCTGGGTAAAGCGTCATCATAAAGACAATAAAGTTGACATTGATTTTACATTATTAAATAATTATTATTAGAGTAAGAGTTAAAATCTGAAAAAAAAAATGGTAAATTTTACGAACAGTGAATTAGCTGACATGCATTTTAGTTATGGGCTTGCAGACGGAAATGCATACGAAGCCAGACGGATATACCAAGAGCGGTATCCAAATCGCGTACTACCCTATCCGAGAACATTTTCTAGGATTCATAGACGTCTTCACGAGACCGAAACTTTAAAAGTAGACCACAGGGCTAAAGGAGTCCATCAAACAGTAAGAACACCGGAACTTGAAGAAGGAATTTTACATGAAATTGAGGAGAACCCCGAAACTAGCACGAGGAGAATCGCGTCAACATTTAATGTTTCACATGTACTTGTTTGGAAAGTTCTCATCGAAAATTTGTTATACCCATATCACATTCAAAGAGTCCAGGCATTACTTCCTAGAGATTTCCCGTTGCGCATTAATTTCTGTGAGCGGTTTCTTCGAAACCTGCTGGAAAATCCATTATTTGACAGGCACATTCTTTTTACCGATGAAGTTAATTTTTCTCGAAACTCAATAATAAATTTCCATAATAACCATTTATGGGCGGATGAAAACCCTTATGCAATTGTTGAGTCAAATCATCAAGAACAGTTCTCATTAAATGTTTAGGCTGGCATTATTGATGATTATTTGATAGGCCCATTTTTTTTCCAAGAAGACTTTGATGTACCATCATATTTACACTTCCTTGAAGATGATCTGCCGCCAATGCTTGAAGACCTTCCTCTTTTATTAAGAAACCAGATGTGGCTAATGCACGATGGTGCGCCTCCATATTTTAGCTTACGAGTGCGTGAATTTTTAAATCACACCTATCGCAATCGGTGGATAGGTCGCGGAGGAACGCAGTCATGGCCGAATAGATCTTCCGACCTTAATAGTTTAGTCTTCTTTTTCTGGGGGCATCTGAAAAGCTTAGTGTACGCAGTGCCGATTCAAACCGAAGAAGAGTTACGAAATCGTCTGCTGCCAAACCATAAGAAACACCCCAGGAATCTTTGAAAATGTGCGTCAGTCTATGCGAAGAAGAGTAGATGCTTGCATACGTGTGGGTGGAGGACACTTCCAACAATTACTGTAAATAATTTGGGTTCTTTATTTTGTTTGTATTCTCTTGTAATTTCGATTTAGATTCAAGATTTTGAATTTTCATTTTACAATAAATAAATCCCGATTTTTAAAATACATAGAATTTAAAAAAATCAGAGGTGTACGTTTTTTTTTTCTATCCAAACATTCAATATGATGCCTACGTGGCCGTCACTGGTGAAAGTAGAAAATTAATTTTTGCCCCAAAATAAGTGTTTTCACGCATGGTGGGTGCCTACCAAATTTCAACAAAAAATAAAAAGCAGCTTAAGAAAAAAAAAATTTTGGTTTTTATTTTTTTACGCCAACACAGTGCATCGTACGAAAGCAAGTCTATGGGCCGAATTTGCTCAAAAATAAATGAATATTTCAAAAATAATTTTAGATTTTAGAAAAAGCAGTGGCGTACCATTTTTTTCTTCAAAAATATTCAGTTCAAACTCCGTACGGAAGTCACTGGTAAAAATTTAAAAATATCTTATACGTCAAAAAATGCTCCTTAATGATTAAAAGGTGTTTACAATATTTCATAGAAATATCTGCAGTGATAAGAAAATTATGAAAAAAAATATATTTTTTTCTTAATACTGTAACACCCTGTAGCTCAAAAATTAAGAGATTTACGGCATATGTTGATATTAACTTTTCTTCTTAAAATCACCCAAGGATTCACACCCTTAAATATCGGCACTCAATTAATAAACACCCTGTATAATTATGCGGCTCATTTTTATTTTGCTTGATGCGTCGGTTAACGTACTGTGTACAGTTTTAGCTTTTAAAGCCAATTTTATTGATATACGTATTTGATATTGATATTTAAGTGTAGGTAAATAGAATAATCATAATAATAAATAGCAAGAAATCGTGTGTTTAAAAGTAACAAAATTTAACAACTCCATTTAGACTTTAGGCGTAATTTAATGTATCCATTAGCACACGCCGTAACTGCCCTATAAAGACATGGATGTGTGGAAATGTAGACCGAATTATTGCCAACAGAATGACTTAATTTGAAATTTAAATTTAAATTCTCCTCTTTTATCGTCAATACACTAGAAATATGTACGTCGACATGGTACAATTTCTAGTAACTAATTAGCCATTAACAGATATTTACACTTCCACTTATACTATTTATTTTTCAAATATTTACATAAAATTTCGCTATTATCATAAGTTACTGCTGATTATGTTGTCGAAGATGGTACTGCTAATATACTTACTATCCCTGAGGAAATCATTCTAATTAATGGTACTAGTAAAGTATAAAACTCCCATTGCTATTGCGATTACGACCGAGCACCATAGTAGTATACAGGGTATTTCAAAAGTTGAGGTTTAATTTTTAATAGGTCTTTATTTGGATGTCGTCTTTAATGGATATCTCTTTAAGTTTCATTTCACTATTTTTTCTGTATACGTTGAGTTCGGATACCAATTACAATTCTGTCATTTCTATCATATAGATTAAAAAACTGATTGATCAAAAACCGACTTGATAAAGAGGCCATTTCATATAAACCAACATGCCTATCAATAAGGAAAATCTTGTGAATCTGATCCACATCATCTTGTAATCAAGATAAAGAGGGACTCAGTAATCAAGAAATAGTCCTATAGGAAATAAAAGGAGCTTCTGATAAAGCTTCCTTAAAACATGGAATAGAAGGCAGCATCTGCTGTTGGATAGAATACATCCAAAGAAGATGATGCCCAAGAAGACGAGTACTCTCCCCTTCTAGTGGCAGCCGTGAGCCTCATAATGAATTTGTCACTAATATAGTTTTATCACTGTTACAACAGTGACAAGCTGTCCGTGGTTCGTGACTTGAAGTCGTAACATGACAAAAATTTAACTACTGAAAACCGTAAAAATCAATGAACAAATATTCGATTTAAATTATAATAGCCCAATCGGATTAGGTGAAGAACAGGCTTGAGATTCTGAAAAATTCGAAACAGCAATTTTCCTTCGGAATTCGTTGGAGGGGGTCTGTGGTAGTCTAAATTCAAAAAGTTGGGATTCCAAAGTTGTCGTTACCTCCGCCAGCTTGATTTAAAGGGTTATTTTTTGTATCTTAAATAACTCATTTATTTTTAATTTTACACGGAAAATAGTTTTTACAAAAGTTATTTAAAATTAAATTTCCTACAATTCTGCTTTTTTTTTGTACGATCGATTTTTTTCGATTTATACCCGAAAAGAGGGGGTGAATTTTTGGTTATAGAATAACTCGTTTATTTTCAATTTTACGAGAAAAATTGTTATAAACAAAGTTGTTTAAAATTAAATTTCCTACAATTCTGTTTTTTTTTGTACGCTCGATTTTTTTGTATTTATCCCTGAGAAGAGTGGGGGTAAACTCTTATCATTGTATTATCACGTTTCTTTTTAATTCCAGGTATACAGTAAACCCCAAAAGAACGATGGTACAACATCAATAATAAACGTGACAATACAATACTTAGGATCACCCCCACTCTTTTCAGGGATAAATACAAAAAAATCGATCGTACAAAAAAAAACACAATTGTAGGAAATTTAATTTTAAACAACTTTGTTTATAACAATTTTTTTCGTAAAATTGAAAATAAACGAGTTATTTTATAACCAAAAATTCACCCCCTCTTTTCGGGTATAAATCGAAAAAAATCGATCGTACAAAATAAAAAGCAGAATTGTAGGAAATTTAATTTTAAACAACTTTGTTTATAACAATTTTTCTCGTAAAATTGAAAATAAACGAGATATTCTATAACCAAAAATTCACCCCCTCTTTTCGGGTATAAATCGAAAAAAATCGATCGTACAAAAAAAAAGCAGAATTGTAGGAAATTTAATTTTAAATAACTTTTGTAAAAACTATTTTCCGTGTAAAATTGAAAATAAATGAGTTATTCAAGATACAAAAAATAACCCTTTAAATCAAGATGGCGGAGGTAACGACAACTTTGGAATCCCAACTTTTTGAATTTAGACTACCAGAGACCCCCTCCAACGAATTCCGAAGGAAAATTGCTGCTTCGAATTTTTCAGAATCTAAAATACTAATCCGATTGGGCTATAAAACTGGAGTCAGGTCCGTATACCCTTATGTAGTTGATGCTATTTTTATGCTTATTACCTTTCTAATCGAAGCCGTAAGAGATAAACAGCCATTTTGCAAATAAATAATGTAACTTGTCACATGTTGTACTTTTCATGTTTCAATAATTTTTCTAACTTGTCAATAATTGCTTTTTAATTTGTTTTGAACTAGTAGTTGTATTTCGACAAAATATACTAGGAAAAATTATGTTCATATTTATATTCTCAAAATTACAGAAGTTTCGTCAAAAAAAAGGAGAAGCTGAAGCTAGGCCAGAGCACGCAATGACCGAGGCAAAACCAGGGCCGTAACGAGCGTTCAGCGCCCCGTTCCTAAAAAATTTATGAATTCATGAATAATTTAGTTATTGGCAATGGAGGTTGCAAATAAAGTCCTTAGAGAAGAGGAAATATTTGGACCCAATGGGCAGCAAGAAACAGTAGGCCCAAAATAAATAAAAATACGAATAATAGTAATTCATGCTCCGAAAAAATTGTTCGGTATGAGTTTTGATCCAATTCTGGAACTCAGAAGATCTAGGGGCCTCTTAGAGCCCTAAGGAATTTTTTTAAAAAGGTTTATACCCGTAGACTGGGCCCAACGTCATTAACACTCCGAATTTTGAGATTTTTCGCTCAAAAAAAATTCTTTTGTGTCAGTTCCAACCCAAGTCCGGGTCTCAAAAGGTTCAAGTGCCTCTGAGGGATCTAGATAATTTTTTCGGAAAGGGTTCAACCCGTAGACTGGGCTCAATGTCATCAAAATTCGAAATTTTGAGATTTTTTGTTCAAAAAAAATTCTTTGGTGTCACTTCCTACCCAAGTCCGGGTCTCAAGAGATTCAAATGCCTCTGAGGGACATAAAGAATTTTTTTTGGTAAGGATTAAACCCGTAGACTGGGCCCAATGTCATAAAACTTCAAAATTTTGACATTTTTTGCTCAAAAAAATATTTTGGTGTCAGTTTCGTCCCAAGTCTGGGTCCTAATGTCATAAAAAATTCCGAGTTTTAATGACATTGGGCCCAGTTTACGGGTATAACCCTTCTCAAAAAAAAATATCTAGGTCCCTTAGAGGCACTTGAACCTCTTATTACCCAGACTTTGGTCGGAACTGACACCAAAGAATTTTTTTTAAGCAAAAAATATAAAAATTTTGAAGTTTTATGACATTGGGCTCAGTCTACGGATTTAACCCTTCTCAAAAAAATTATCTAGGTCCCTTAGAGGCACTCGAACCTCTGGAGACATCGACTTCGGTCGGAACAGACACTGAAGAATTTTTTTTGAGCTAGTAATCTCAAAATTCGGAAGTTTTATGACAGTGGGCCCAGTCTACGGGTTTAACCCTTTCCAAAAAAATTCTCTAGATTCCTTAGAGGCACTCGAACCTCTTAAGACCTGTACTTGGGTTGGAACTGCCACCAAAGAATTTTTTTTGAGCCAAAAATCTCAAAATTCGGAAGTTTTATGACATTGGGCCCAGTCTACGGGTTTAACCCTTTCCAAAAAAAATCTCTAGGTCCCTTAGAGGCACTTGAACCTTTTAAGACCCTGACTTGGGTTGGAACTGACAGCAAAGAATTTTTTTGAGCACAAAATATCAAAATTTGGAAGTTTTAAGACATTGGGCCCACTCTACGGGCTTAACCCTCTTTAAAAAAATTTGTTAAGTCCCTCAGAGGCACTTGAACCTCTTGAGACCCGGACTTGAAATGGAACATGGAAAAGAATTTTTTTTGAGCAAAAAATCTCAAAATTCCAAGTTTTAATGACATTGGACCCAGTCTAGAGGTTGAACCCTTTCCGAAAAAATTCTCTAGATCACTCAGAGGCACTTAAACCTCTTGAGACCCGGACTTGGGTTGGAACTGACACTAAAGAATTTTTTTGAACAAAATATCTCAAAATTTGAAGTGTTAATGACGTTGGGCCCAGTCTACGGGTATAACCCTTTTCAAAAAAAGTCTCTCAGAGGCACTTGAACCTCTTAAAGCCTCGACGAATTTTTTTTGAGGGAAAATTTTTACCTGATCAGGTTTTGGGCCCAGTCTACGGGTTTAACCCTTTTCAAAAAAATTCCTTAGGGCCCTAAGAGGCACTTAGATCTTCTGAGTTGCAGAGTTGGATCAAAACTGATACTGAACAATTTTTTTGGAGTCAAAATTACTATTATTCGTATTTTTATTTATTTTGGGCCTACTGTTTCTTGCTGCCCATTGGGTTTAAATGTTTACTCTTCTCTAAGAACTTTATTTGCAACCTCCATTGCCGGTAACTAAATTATTTATGAATTCATTAATTTTTTAGGGACGCGGCGCTGAACGCTCGTTACGGCCCTGGTTTTCCTTCGGCCGCTGCGTGCTCTGGCTAGCTTCAGCTTCTCAAAAAAAAGTTATGACTTAATTTTTTCATTATCAAAAATCGATCATTATCAGAATGTAAAAAATAAATGAAATATTATTCCTTGTATAAAGTTATGTCTCTTGGACAATTTTAATAATAATTTATTAATATTTTGTGAAATTATTATTAAAAACAAAATAAATTTTAAGTTTAACACCTGCTAGAATCATATAGTTAGGAAGGTAATTCCGAAAGTTTATTGTCCAGCTAATTATCAAAATTATTAAAAAGTTTCGTCGAACAAAAGTGTGTCTTAATTTTATTATCAGAAACCGCTCATGTGCACATCCTGCCACAAAATCTAAAATAATAAATTAAATAATATTCCTTCCATAAAGTTATGCCTCTGTGTCAATTTTAATATTACAAATATTTTCTAAAATTATTAGCAAAAAACGAAAACAATATTTTAACCATGGGCGTAGTTAGGTCAACAGATCTGGGGGGGGGGGGCTAAAGCCCTTAATATTATATGAAAAGCCTTTATATTTTTATTTAGTTTAGTTTTATTTAGTATATGTGTATATGCGGCTAGGTTTTAATATAATCATTTATTATCAAGAATTTTGCTATGTCATTTTCGATATTTACAAGAGCTAAAAAACTGAATCGATTTTGACCCATGGTCGATCTTAGCCAATTTTAAATTCTTCTCATTGTTGAAAAGGACCGTTCACATGAAGCAGAGGAAATTGGCAACGCTAACGCAATTTGCAAAAATCTATATGAATTTAAGAATGTGGTCTTTGTGACAACAGAAGTAATATCGGATATGCTAATATCTTCGCCTTCTTTTCCTATACAGTTCCTTATTGCAGACATTTCAGCTTTTAAAACATTCTTATCAATAATTAAAAAACTGTCTGCATAGAACTGAATAAAATCCATACTGCTATCAAAATTCATTTGTAAAAAATTATGCACATCTATAAGTAACTTTTGACTTTCAGCCGAAAATCTTATTTTCATGTGATTTATGACATGATCTAATGATCTGTAATACACGATAGTTAGCCAAAACCTTTGAGCAGGATTTCCATTGTTGATTGGGGTAATGTTTCTTTAAAATCGTCAACTGCAGGAGTGGATGCTTCTACGACATAGTCTTTAAGATAGAAATTTTTAGCTTTTTTTTGAAGAACGTAGATCAAGACCTATATAATTTTTCTTGGCCAAGTCTTCTTAATCTAGTTACAATCGTGCAAAAACATTTTCGTCACGTTTTTGCTCCAATCATTTTATAGTCCCATTAATTATATTTGTAGATTCCGCCAAAGTTCCATTTTTTGACTGCTATTGTTTGCTTAAAATATTTACCATAGTTAGTATTTCTGCTATAATTATCAAATTGACTAAACATTTCGAAGACTTCATATTGGACAGCAAGCCAACTGATTCCACAGCACTTTTGTTAGAGTTTTGTTGAATCTCGAATTGAAGGGCATTAGTATCTGCTAAGCGATTTGACTCGGTCTTTGAAAGACCCAGTTCCTTTTGAATTTTGATTAAAACACTATGATTACTAGAAGAAGAAACATTAACATAAAGTGCTTCTATGGTATTAAAAAAGTCTTTGACGCTTGTAACGATGTTCCCCAGTAACACCGTTCTAGAGACGCCTATGGTTCAACATGTAGCCGTTTTTGCCAAGCAGAGACAAGTATATAAAGAGCTCCGAATTTAATTCTCGGCAGTCGAACTAAGGTACTGACTTAGTAAGACTCTCCTCTCTTGCTCCTGCAGAGGTATTGACTTTGTAGGCTTACCGACGTCCCGACCATTATCTACAAAGGTATTGACTTTGTACCGGAACAATAACAGATACTAGGATACCTGGGACGATTTCATAAAAGATTTCACAAATTTCTTTGCAACATCGTACAACACACACCTGCTGGAAAGTCTAATCCGGAACCGTATACAAAAAAATTCAGAGAAAATACAAGACTACGTCATAAAAATACAAACACTCGTCCGGAGGCACAACAATTTCGACTTTCAAGAGGAACTGGACAGGATATATACCAATATGAAACCAGAATACAAGTTATACATAAAAAGACGAGACGTATCGTCAATCCGAGAATTAATCAAACAGGCCAAGGAATACGATGAAATCAAAAACAAGGACGATACACACAGTTTCTCGAACAGACGACAAATAATCCCCATAAACATCTTCGCAAATAAAATAGAAAATTTTGACAGAAAGACATGTTGCTGGAAGTGCAGCCGGAGAGGACACAACCGAATGAATTGTAGGTCTAGCCCCGTCCTCTTCTGCAGCCATTGTGAGACACTAGGCATACTATCAAAGAACTGCACATGCCGACTACAGTTGGAAAACCAGAGGACGACTGGGTTCATGGTAGGCAATCCAGCGACCTCTTTGACAACCTGCTACAGCCAACAGACATACGACCGCACGTCACACTTAAGTTCAAAAATGGAAAAACTCTAACAGCTTTAGTGGATACCGGAGCACAATTCCCATTCTAGGAGAAAAAGGAAAAAGATAGCAGAAGAATGCAGATCGCGCAACTTTCATAAAAACATGAAAATCACTCTAGGAGATGGCAGTTCCAACAGCATTCAACACATATGTTCCATAGACGACAAATGGTTAAAAACAGAATTGCATTTTCTTCCAAACCTACCATCAGAAGCGATCATAGAAACCCAAGAAATAAAGAAATGGGGACTGGATTTAACCAGCATTCTAAATAAGTGCAAGACAGTAGAAGAACTGGCATCCTTGCCCGACCCGCCTCACCGATCAAATACCAACCGCTTCTAACATCAAAGAAATTCCGACCTTTCCTCCAGAATACCCAGAAATTTCTTCGACAGACCAACTAGACATTAATTCATCGCTAAGCCAAACCGAAATACAAGAACTCCAAAACCTGTTACGAGTAGAACTTGAGAAGTTTAAGCAAATAAAAGGAGTTACGCCACTTATCAAACACAAAATTAAACTAAAACACAATACACCGGGTAAACAAAGATACAGACCAAGGAATCCGGCAATGCAGAAAATAATAGACGACGAAATAGAAAAAAATGCTGAAAGATGAAGTTTATTTCACTACATAAATCGGGTACGACCAAGTTTAATCTATGCGCCATACAATGTATATAAATTGCAGAAAGATGTCTCTATCTTATCTTGGCTTGAAAACCTCCAACTCTACCCGACATAACGCTTGCACCATCATATGATTGTGCAATAATGGGAATATCTGTTAGTACAACTATTTTAAATAACTTAGTAAAATATTACATAGAGATGTGGCATCACGTTCCTGGGAGCAGTTAGTAAAACCCAAAAACCTCTCTTTAATTTAAAATCCTTTAACATACCTTACACATATACAGAAAGTTATTGTTACTTAAAACTACGTGTTTCATCTACCATTAATACATACATACCGCACACCTTGATTTCGTTGATAATGGAGTTTAAAATCATATTTCTAATTATGTTTATTATGCCATTTTGTATATCAGAGCTTGTCAAGTTAAAATATTTTGCATGATGTTCTTTAAATAATGGATTGTGTCTACTTACAAGTTCACAAATTTCTTTAAAATTGCCTTTGTTTTTAGAATCCTCTGATTCATCATGACCTCTAAGGACAATACTCTGTCGACATAGTGTCAGTAAGATATTCGATATTATTCTAAAATATTCTTTATTTTTAATGATCTACTCTTTATATGCTGAAGAAGTTTGTGTAGCAACAGAGTCTGCTTTTAACGTTTCCTTATATATTACATATTTCTAATTGTTTTGAATATGTGCTTTACCTTCAGAATGTTTCGACAATTTCTCGGCTAATTTCTTCCAATTTCTAAATACCGTTTTGGTAAAAACGGGTTCATTAACTTCCTCCTTACCAAAAAGCCGACAACAAAAGCAAAATATGTCATCCATGTTTATGCTATATTCAACCCAGTCATACTGCTTAAAATGCTTCGAAGAAAAACTTCGGTTTTAAATTCCAGCTTTCGTTGATGGATATATTTCTAGAATCGGTTGTCTTGGTCCCGTTTGAAAAGTGCCCAGGTTGTCTAAAACTTGCAAATCATTTGACAATACCAGCTTATCATGATTCGTTTGTTAAGGAATAGTTTGCGGTTCTAAAAAAAAAGCAAATTGTAAACTATCATTATTTATTAATTAAAATGTCGGAGGGTGTCGACTAAAATAAAATATAAGCTAGTGTTCAAAAATGATAAGCATTTTTTCACAGATATTTGAGTTAAACTATTTATAATCTACATAAATTACCCCGTATAAATAATATATAATAAACATAAGAACAACCATATATTTTATTATTCATTTAATATATTACATCACCGAATTTAAAAAACTTTCACAAAATTGAAAGACGGATCTGGCACATAGCAAGAGTAGAAACAATTTACCAGTTTTTCGATTTCCAGGAAAAAATATATTCACACAAGTTTCCACATCTGCATTTTGAACACCAAAATATATCTATCTCCCTCATAGAAAATTACCAGTAATTTAAGCATAAACGTCATACACAAAACTGTTTTACTCGTGCTAACATAAATATAGTAGAAAATAAACCGTTAAGAAAATCACAAATTTCACTTTTGATCGAACGAAAAAATTTATTAAATGGCTGGGTTTACACGGGTTTTTTGCAATGAAACGTCCATCCCACTGGGTCGTCATTTGTCCCCTTTTTACCTACATAAGATAATCAAGCAAGAATTTATGACGAAATGTAAATGTGCTGCCATTGGCTAAACACCATATTATTTTTCCAATTAATATTTTTTTGATTCAAATACGACGATTTGAAAATACTGTACAATTAAATAATTTTACAAATGATTTATGTTCTACTAAATTTTAGACTTCAAACAAATAAAAATTTGTTTAAAATTACATTTTTCTGTCAAATTATTTGTGTACATGAATTTGAAACAAATTTAGTTTAAAATAAACATATTTTGAACAAATACGTTTAGTTTAAAATAAACATATTTTAAACAAATACGATAGTTTGTAATAAACCTGATAATGGCCCACAGAGGCCGAAACTAGCCGCCCATAATTTAATTTAACTACGCCAATGTTTATTGTAATTATTTTGATTCTGTTATACATATCACGCGGTACGACCGATATGGAGTTAGCAACGTGCTCACGATAGTGGATTTTTGCGTTAAACAAATATCAGATCAAAGGCGATATTTGGAAGAAACGAAGATAACCATCTGTACATTTGTATAGTATGTAAAACTGCTTGTCACGACGACATAATTGACAATTTCGAACTCTTTGCTTCGATCGGGGTAATGGGAAACCGTTTGCATGGGGAATTTTTCTTCGTTAATGCTTCTGAAGAGCTTTTTTCTAGTCTTCTTATTTTTTTCGGTAAATCGATAAACTACATCGTTACCCTACATTACTTGTACCTACAGTGTCAAATGTCAGAGGATATCTACAGTGTTAGATGTACAAAAAGGTTATTAAAATTGAAGGTTTATTTTTTCAATAGTTGCAAATAACATCATTCGTTACATTACAAGGTTTAATAAAATAAAACAGTTATCCCGTAGAAACCATAATGGTTGTATGAAGATGGCTGTAGTATAAGCTTAATGTATAAATTTAAATGTAGTATAAACTTAAATGCAGTTTAAACTTAAATGCAGTATAAAAATGTACAATTATCTTGCATAGTTATAAAGAGAAATAAAAAAGGAAATAAAAAAAACACCCAATAAGTTTAATCAATATAAAAGCACGTTTGAATTTCAAAAATTTCAATAAAGTCGCGAAACATATAACTATCTAATTGAAATATGAAGGATTTGAAGTATTTTTTAAATAAATTAAAATTGTTTGAGGTTAATAAAAGAGTTTTGTAGAATTCTGGTAGATTATTAAAAGGTTTTAGGGAGAGGTATGTATAGTCTATTGATTTATTGGGGTAATTAGTGATGACAAATTTATTTAATTTTTATCTTATCATAGCTGTGCTCTATGTTTTTTTAATATTTGTTTGTTTTTATGCTTTAAGACGATGTTATTTTATCATATGTCACTCACTTGGACGCATTACACAAGGATTTTACTAAGAGGTTCGAGGATCTCTTAAATTTACAAAGTTTTCAATGAATAATAAATCCGTACAATATCACGGCCATGGAAGAAGCCAATGTGATAATGCAAGAAGAGTTCATCACCATCAGCACAGATAAGGAGTTGAAGCAGAAGTTCAACCAAGGCTATCAGAAGTTTTGGTTGCAGCGCAGCATTGAAACATGGTATGCTGTATTGTGGAATATTGCTAAAAAATACCTTATCGCTTTTCCATCATCATACCTAGTCGAAAAAGCTGCAGTGTGGTTAGAAATATATAGATTCGTAGAAAGTCACCAGGTTCATCCATCACACTAATTTTTTAATTTTTTTATCTTTACTTTGGGACTTTAACTAATTACATACTTAAGTAGTTTTACGAAATTCGTAATATTAATTATACTAGTTTACAGATTTTATTTTTTTTATATCACGAAAGAAATTTATATAAATATGTATATCTACCTTCCTTAAACCTAAAAGTAGAAATATTATATCACGTCACAATTTTTTCCTTAAAGGTACCATTTCAAAAGGCGCGACAGACGACAACACACGCGACAGCAAAGGAGACTGAAAACGGTCTCTTCACATCTGAACACATTCAATTATATGAAACACATTTCACAAGGCACGACCAGTGGGAGAGACAGAAGTCGACGACAAATAGATCGGTCTCGGGGTAGCGTTTTTGTCTAGCTTAGTCATCCTTGTATAGTGTTGTTACATGAAAAGTTGTTGGAACAATATGAAAAAAAAAAACCGTAGATATGAACAGTAAATTTTATTACAGGGGGAAATAATTATAATTTTCAGTGTAGTTAATAAAAAAACAAGTATATAAGAAACGAAAAATATTCATTTTTCTACCCAAATTAGAAAGTAAACAAAGAATAAAAACAGATAATAAAATTTTTAATATATATTTAACGTCCGAAAACAGAAAAAAAAATTAAAAATATTAGGTATTTCTTTTAAATTAAACTAAATCAGATAATTCAAATACCTTGTGTTTGGCATGAGTGTTCTTTTTATGATGTCCTATTAATTCTTTGTTGCATTTGAAATAAAATCATAATGATTATCTTGAGGTTTTTTTTATGGAGGAAATCTACAGAGAAAATATTCTTTGACCATTTGCTAAAGAATGAGGCAAACTTAATAAATTAAGAACAAAATTTGTTAAGTTGGCGAAAACAGTAGATTTCATACCTAAAACAGGAAAAGAGAGACCAGAACAGTGGATCTACTTTAAAATAGTAGGTCAGGCAACACTGATCGTTCCCTCGAATGGTTATCTGCGGTTGTCGCGTCACGTGTCTCCTTGCTTTCCAAATGTGTGAACCGTAACGTAAATGCATCCGTCTCCTTTGCCGTCGCTTCTGTTGTCGTCTGTCGTCTGTCGCGAAGTGGTACCTTAAGTGTTGTTACATACATTTTTGTAATCGTCTATTATTGAAGAATTCAAAAATAAAGAGGAACATATGTTGTTCTATTTAAAAAAGAATCAGTGACGTTACATCCAGTTGTAGTAGTGTAAGACGCGTAGTTGAAATTTAAAATTGACTTGTGAAATCATTTTCACGGTACTGCCCTGCTTAGCTAAAACGTCCGATATTACAAAATTTTAGTTTGTGAAGCAAAGGCATATTTATGATGCAGACTTACATCTACAATGTTTTTCTACACACAAACGTCCTAACTACAATATAAAGCACTTGTTTATTACATTCATTTTCGTTCTAATATTTACCTAGTGGACAATATAAAAACAAAATCATTATTATCTCAAAACTCATGTTAGATAGGACGTTTTAGCTAAGCAGGGCAGTATAGATTTATTAACATTATGTCAAATTGACAGGAGCCAAAAGCGTTCCAACAGGTTGATTAAATAATAACATATCAATCACTTATTACAGTAGAATACAAACCTTATTTATGTGTTTGATATACTTTAAAATAAAAATTACTAGTTTGAAAACTGAAATGTTCATTTTTAAAATTAATTTGATTTATTCAAAATACAATTGATTTTTTTGGAAATTCAAATGATGCTTTTAGATATTTAAATGACTAATTAAAAATACAATTATCATATTTTAAACTAGAATTGGAAAAGGGTAGTTGGGGCATTTTTCAAAGAAAGGGTGACTAAAGAAGTTAATAAAGAGAACATGTTATAGAAAAACACAACAAACAAACAGATTTAAAAAATAAGTAACAAGAACACAAAATTAAAAGATGTTAAACTATACCATAACCGGAGATAACAGAGAAATAAGCAGTCATTGATAAAATATAATATGCCAACATGAATTCGACAATCTATACACTCTATTTGTAGATGCGAGGCGAGGCGACGAAAGGTGAGAAGTAAAAGAAGGGATAAATAAAAGAATTTTACACAGATACAACTTATTTTTATCAATGAATAAATGTGTAAGCCGTTGTGCGCTTATAACAAACAACGTAAATATCCATGCTGGTGTAAACCCTCTTGCCACTTCCAACCTAACATCACTAGGTTTTGGAATTTATTAAAAATTATTACATCTAATTTAGTGAAATTACATATAATTTAGTTAAATTTAATATAACTAATGATTCAAAATATTTTTTGGGTTCAGTTGCAATAAAATAGGTTGAATTATTCTAGCTTTTTTAATATATGTAAATAATTTAGTAAACAAAACGAGAATAATCAAATAGGCATATGACAACAGCGGATATTATACCTGTCTGTGTCCCTTAGAATAAATATGTATTATTTAGGACTGCACTATATTTGTTAGTAGTTACATCTCCTCGTTATCTCTGACTATAACAAAATGCCTGTAAATGGTTTTTGAACATTTTATTTTTAACAAATTAGTGTAGAAAACTGTATATTTGTCAGTGCAAATGTGAACGTGCTTGCTAGAATTGTGACTGTTATTCTGTTATTTTTATATCTTTAAGTTTTTGTAGTCTATATTGATAAAGATTCGAGTAATCGGCCTCGAATATTCCCAATACTATTATAAATCATTATTGTAAATTATACTGTTCTTGAGCGATGAATAAATAGTTAAAATATTAAAAGATTTATTTTTTTCGTCCTTCGTCCAAAAAGCAGTAATTTGTTTACTAGATATTTATAATTTTGATTAGACAGTAAACAAGATTAAACAAAGGTACTATTAATTTTATGTAATACTCTAAGGGCTTAACAATAAAGTAGGGAAAAATAATTTTAGAAACAAAATAGAAAGAAAAAAAAAAGAAAATTGAAAACAAAGTTGGTAATAATGAAGAAACAATTAGAGCTGACAACTGACAATATTTATTTGGAGAAAAAGAATTATTGGTCCTAAAATAGAGAAAATTAAAATGACGTTTAAAGGAAAGAACATTTTTTAAAATCAATGAAAGAAAAGAAATTTAGATTGTTAATTAAGGAAAAAAAGAAAAAATACAGTAAAGAAGAATCAAGGGGGGGGGGGAAAGATGCGACTTTTTATATTTATTAGATTGAAGAAAAAGTAGGCATGAACTCAGATAGAATTTGTAAATTTAAGGATATAACTGTTGGATTTTTTGTAATTCTCAATATTTCTATATTTTCGAAATTATTTAACATAAGTTTGTTTAAATAAACATGAAAAACTTTGAAGCCTATTAATGATTCGAAGATGTATTTATTATCTAGTAAATGGGTAACGAAGTAGAAAAAGTGTTCCATCAGTCTAGTTTTAATGTTCTTTCAACGTACTGTGAGAAAGTTTTACAACTCAATTCATAAATTCCACACTGGTCCAAAATATCAACTAAGTAAATCAAATTTACTTAACATATTATTATGTAGTGTATTAAATTACTAATCAAATTAGCTTTCAAATGAAGTGTCACACTTTACCACAGGTAATATTTTTTTTTTCCAGGTAGAGGGCGCTAAAATTAAAAGGAACGCAATTAATAGTCATATGGCTAAATTCCCCATAAAATTATATTATAGATAGGTGTCCCCCTTGAAATAAGAATCGACCTGTTTCTGCATTTCTTTAAAAAAATCTAATTCAAGATATTCAGATTTTGGTATATAAAAAGGCTTTGTCGTTTTTATTTTTTTTTCAATTCTTTTTTCTTTTTTTTTTCTTTTTTTTTTATTTCTTTTTTCCATTCTTTTTCCTTTCTTTTTCCTTTCTTTTTAAATTTTTTCTTTTTTCCTTTCTTTTTTCTTTCTTTTTTCCTTTACCTTTTTACTTTCTTTTTTTCATTTTCATTTTTTTTATAGCTCCATCATTTTTTGGAGATCAAAGGAACATGTAATTTTAGGTGTTCTTTATATTAGTATGTCATTTATTAACTAGATCATGTACTAGTGTACTATCTCTATATACTATCTTTATAAGAAACACTTTATCTTGCTGTAAAACTCAAATATTTTATCTACCGCAAATATTTATCAACATAGCCAAAACCGCCCGAAATAAATTGTATGTAACTGATTTGTTATGTATTCACTGTTTTTTTTTTGTGTCATCGGCTTCAACTGCTAAGGTTATTTCGCCTCGTGTTTTGTGTAGTCTTTGTTACTGTTTCCCAGCGCCACTTTAGGAACAGCACTGTTAATTAGAACCCAACAGTGAATGGTCGAGTGGGGAATCCTACCAAGGCATCAGAATTAATTTTAAATAATTAAATTAAATAAAAAAATTCGGGTCAACGGTGGGATTCGAACCTGGGAGCCTTGGATCCACAGTGCATTTTTCTGTTTGTTTACTGTATTATAATAATATGAGATCTCCTTTTTTATTACTTATAATTATTTACGGTTGACGATAAAAGTTTGTATGGTAGATAAATAATCATTATAATACTGCCACTTTAAAAAAATAGAGGTTAGAAACTGATAATTAATTCGCTAATTTCTGTCTATTAACTTGTATTTAAAATTTATTAAACAATTGAAATTTATCTTAAGTTTTAATTAATTTTTGACTTTTAATCTCTAGATTAGTTTTGCAATGACAACAAAACTGAGTAATAGTCTGGTTAATAAATCGAACGAAATGAAATTGGCATTAAACAGTTCTTTTAGTATTAATTAAAAAATGTCCCAATTTAGTTTAATCTAGGCTGACTGAAAGATTTATTTTTATAAAAAAATCTATCATAAAATGATACAGTTTAAATAATCATAAATTGCTTCAAAGAGAGTTACCTACTGGTATAATAAGGAAGCAGGTGATTATATAGAAAAAAGTGAATCGTACCATAATTGGGTAACAACGATGGGAACCGTTTTTAACTTAATAGCCATACAAGTGTAACAAAGTCGTAGATGATTTCAAAATTAAAAAAAAATTAGGTAGAGTTAGTATTTTCATTTGAACGAAATAAAAGGATTTTGGTTTCCTGAATATTCAGTGTTAATAAATTAGCTAAGAACTATTTTTTTACATCTTCTAGATCCTTCTGAATATTGGTTTTTAATAATTCCCTGTTGTTAAGCAAAACAAATTATTTAATTTGAAATTTTAATAGTAAGTTATTTAAATATTATAACAAAAACACCTCAAGACATTCTCTCACTCGACTAAGTGATGTATTTATTTTGATATCTATCCGTTAAAAAGTGTCTAACAATTTTAAAGGAATACCATGGATAGATACCAAGGTGGTCCATTTAGTAAATTAACAATTTGTGATGTAATATGTCAGAAGCTTTTTGTAAATCTATTAATGTCGATTGCCTTACATATTTCAGAAGTTGCAGCATCTTTTCATCTTTTTCCCTAAAACCAAACTGTCTTTCTGTTCTAAGTAGACAGATAATATGTTTTCCTTCACTTGCTGCTACTTTATTGTTATTTTTCTTTAAAATAAATTTATAACATTATAAATTTTAACAAAAAAAATATGTTAGCTTTGTATTTACATCAGTAAGTTAGTGTACAGTTTTTGGTTTTAGAACGACTTATGATTCTCATGTGGGATTTCCATACCCATGGCTATTTTTTTTCCTAAATTTTGTGTCAAACTTAGGATCTGATGGTTGATCAGTACTGTTACAACTACAATTATAATTATTTTTCTCTTACGGGCCCGCATCAAACCACAGAACAAAAAAAGAAGGTTAAATTGGGAGGGCTGGATATTTTATTGCGTCATTTACTATTTTCAAATAAAATTAGGTTCTATTCAAAAGTAACAACTGTTAAATTACTTGCCATTTTTTTATTACTATGTACAGCAACCACTAGTGTTTGTTACCCCATTTTACCCCCCACATTCCCCTAGTCCTTGTAAAAACCAAATTAATCGCTTAAAAAAAAGAACATTTACGAATAGGAATTTTTGAATCGTTTTTCTGTACTCACCACTGGTATACCATCTCGGCAGTTGAGCTTCCTGCTCGGTTCCTGCATCCTAATGTGTTATCCTGCAAAAAATAAATTAATTTAGTTCAGTGGCAAGCAGATACGTGTCGCGGCCGTTTCCATAAAATTCTCATTCCTATCTTGTACGCTCCTTGCACGATACTTTTAAAATACAGGGGCGCAACCGGATTATTTTTTAAAGGTGCATATTAGATTATTTATTTATAAAAACGAAAATAAATCAAACTTAAATGTGATAGATGTAAAATAAAATAAATAAAACTCAAAGCCAATAACACATAAATACCAACGACCGTTTCCCTTCAGAAAACAACTACTCCTTTGGCTAATACAACAGGTATTGAATTATATCCGAAGGAAAGACAGCACAGATAGAAATTAAAATTCAACACTCTACCTTTGAATTTGCTCACTAAGGAAAACATCATTCTTGGACCGGTTTAGTCCGCATTAGGACACTTCAGTAAGAAATATATAGGTTCTAAATTCCAGTCTGTAATGGAATTAACAAATGCTGCACATTTCACCAGTATTAGGCAATCCAAACCACGTGACATTTTAACTGTCAAGATGGCGCTTGGTTGGCAGACATTGTTAAAAGTTCCTATGGTTTACATTGTGTTCTGCTACAGTTTGAAAGTTTTATTGTTTTTATTGTATCATTTGATAAATTTGTAAATCGTTATTAGTTGTTTGGAGAAGTTAAATTGAATATTTACGTTAATTCAATATGCAAAGTTCATATTTTAAGACATTATTGCAAGAAAACCCAGACGTTGGTCAGAGGTAAATATGAGAATTTTAACCCTTATTTTATGCATTTTTCTTAGTTAATCAGCAAACTTTTATGCTTGAAACTAATAATATAATTTTTTCGTAGGTATCTATTGAAGCTGACATTGATTAAGAATTTGGACCCTTTCACATTTTCAACTTCCGATTTAGACTACAGTGTTAATGGCATTCCACCAGTCACATATCCCGATATATTTTCATATATTGTATTGACTCACAGTTTTTACACTCATGAGCAGATGAAAGCCTACAAATCCCTTGATGCTCATAAATATTTTTCAGCAGGTTTTGTCCTAAAAGTAGGAACAAGGATTTTGAATGAATTATATGTCATGGTTGGAAAGGTACCTATTCTTTTTATGTTTTTCATGATCTATTTCACATAAATATTTTACATTGTAAAATGTATATTAATGTAGTTAGTCATGTTTTTTACACATTTTCTTTTTTTAGGTCAAACATTCTCAAAGAGCCAACGCTAAACCCCTTGAGGCTTGGTGTATTATCACTAGTGATGGTTCGATTTCAAGTGGTCACTGTACATATATGGCAGGTAATAGCAAAGTATGTAGCCATGTTGGTGCTTTGCTATTTGTGGCTGAATATGCAAACAGAAAAAAAAGTACCGTTTCCTGTACAGATGTAGCTGCTTTGTGGCCCATGCCATCACTGTCTACAGCAGTGCCTATTATCCCAATAGCCAACATGGACTTTGGTACAGTGGCTTCTGTACAACAACGCAGAACTGTACCTACGATGTCTAAAGAAGGTGTAGTAAATTTATTAAATAGGGTTGAAAGTTTGTCTCGTACTGCTTGCCTCATGAGGATAGTGGAACCATTTGGAAGCAAACTGCAGGCAGCCTCAGAAGTAACATTACCAAACATATTAGATATTTTTCAAGAAATATATATTTCTAAAAATTATATTGAATTAATGGAAATCTCAAGAAAAATTGATATGTCTTTGACTGCAGAGCAAATATCATTAATTGAGCAGTATACCCAAGGACAACATGCAACTAATAATTGGTTTTTACAAAGAGCAGGAAGAATAACTGCTTCAAAACTGAAAGCTGTTTGCAGGACAAATAAAGAATCGCCTTCTCTGTCGCTTATTAAAAGTATATGCTATCCGGTAAACTCTGCATTTTACACAAAAGCAACAGAATGGGGATTAGAGCATGAATCTGTTGCTGTTGGAGAATACCAAAAAGTAATGGAGGAACAACATGAAAATTTAATTATCAATGATGTGGGCCTCGTTGTAAGTTCCAGGTGGCCACAATTGGGAGCATCTCCAGATAGAATAGTGTATTGTGAGTGTTGCTTAGGAGGAGTGTTTGAAGTAAAATGTCCTTATCTTTTATATAAAAATGGCACTAAAGATATTAGGGAATATTGTAGTTTTAAAAACTCTTGCCTATCTCTAAAAGATGGTAAAATCTTATTAAAACGAGATCATTCTTACTTTTATCAAGTACAAACGCAAATGCTTGTGTGCAATTTGAAATATTGCGATTTTGTAATTTGGTCTCCATTAATTTTTTTTTACTGAAAGAATATTTCCAGATTTACATTTTTGGGATACAAATTCAAAAATTGCATTAAAATTTCATTCTGAAATTATAATGCCAGAACTTTTGGGTAGATATTTCACAAGAAGTGAAGGATCTACAAAATTGATTTTTTGGTGCAAATGTAAGAGTGTAGATGATGGAACGCCAATGATTTGCTGCGACAATAACAATTGCCAAATTAAATGGTTCCATTTGAAATGTGTAGGTCTTTCAAATATGCCAAATAATGAATGGATTTGTGACTTTTGTAGATAGTATAATTTTATACTATGCCAAACTGCAAAATTATCTGGACATTTGATTTTCGTCCTGTAAAATTTTTTCCTCGATTTTTGATGGTATGAAAACAAGTTTTAGTTTATGTTGTAAAAAATATGTATTGGACATTATTAATTGAAATAATTATTTTGACTCATGTCCAGTTAATTTTGCGGTTGAATATATTTACAAAAAATATTTTTGTTATATTTTCAATTTAATTGTTAATAAATTAAGTGTAGTAAGTTTGACTTTTATTTTATTTATTGAACTATTAATAAAAAAAATCCTTAATTATCGAAATAGACCAGTGGCCCAATTACAGGATAATGTAAAAAAATCAAAACTTTGTCATTATTTCACTAAAATAAAGATATTTGACTTGTTTAAATTATTTTTAAAACAAGCAAAAAGTTGATCTTGTTTCTTTTAACATTACTTTATATTAAAATATATATACATATATATTTAAAAGGTCTTTGATATTATCTAATATCCTCGGAGAAGTCCAGCTTAAAGTTGCATACTCAATTGAGTACCAAATTATAATAAAAAATAAAATTGACACAATTTACAAAGAAATATTTATTCAAATTTACAAATATAGATCAGTAAGTTTAAGTTTTATATAAAATTCTAAAATACAAGTACAAGGTACAATAGCAAATTAGAATATATATACAACAATAAGTTTATAAAAAAAAAACATAATACAGAAAGAGAATACACAATAGCAAAATATACAGTAAGTTTATAAAATATAAGTAATTACAATAAACAATTTAAAGTGTATCCTTAAAACAAAAAACTAAATTAAAATCATCCTTAAAATACACAGAAACAATTTAAAATAAATCAATAAAGGTAAATCGATTCAGTTAGATCGTACCCCTTTATAGCTGCTATCCACATTTCCCTTCTTCTCCTTGATAAAGTATTAATATGTGGGTAATGCACAGAGTTTTTCAACGTAGGGGCCCGAAAATAACCAAACACAACCCGATCAGCACGGCTTCCACAATTAACCACAAGGCAGCTTACAGGCATTTCTTTCAAAATTAAACTAAATTTACACTATTTATTAAAAAAACTAATCGAAATTATACCTAAATCACTTCAAAAAAGATTCCAAAATGTTCGATTTACAAAAGTAAACAATCTGACGTTCAGTTTGTGTGCCAACCAAGCGCCATATTGAATTTATTTGACAGGTCGTTGGATTGCCTAATACAATAAAGTTGGTTATGAAGAGAATAAGAATTCAAGTAGTAAAATGGTGTCGCCATCTGTTCTTTGTAAGCAAAATCAAAGGGCGCTGTAGTACCCAGTTAGAAAACTAGGTGGAACCAAAAAGACCAGGCGGGCAAATATTCAATAGTATTAAATATTAGTTAAATCATCTATTACTGTGATTTTTTACTTTTTAAAATGTATGGATTTATATTTCGGTGAAGTAATTTGTGGTTTAGCAATTTTAGTAGTATAACCTAATAAATTATATTGTCTACCAATAATATTTAATATATTTATTATTAAAATACGAATATAAATCAAACCGGCTGTCCCAGTATTTGTTACGCCCCTGACACGTGTTGCCTCTGTTAATCTGAAAAAGGACGTCGAAAACGACTGATTTCAGTTTGACCAAAAGGTTTTTCGGTCGTTTTACGAACGGGCGACATTTTTTCTTCCTATGTCGTTACCGATCGGACCACACAGGCGTTCTAAGCACTGACACTGAATAGATAGAAGCGAGATTGACCGTAAAACGGTCATGTCTCATGTCCGAAACGATCGACAAGTCTCTCTCGTCCCATAAAAGAGAGCGGTCTACGGTCTAGATCCCGACCGAATCCCAATTTATTTAGCACTTGGGATTTTTTTTCCGTTTTCGGTTCAGTTTCGATGTTTGTTTGTAGAGGTTGCTTTCTTGGAATGGAGGGGCTGTTTGAATGACGATTTTGGTTGTTGGTTCTTGTTGTTAATCGTCTCTCGAGATTCAAAATTCCAATTATTGCAATAGGTACCTATGTCGGTATATGGGGAGACTTTTTATATCAGTTTATAGACTGAATATACAGGATAGTATAGTTCAAGAACTCCATATAATGTGAGCTTTAGAGTTTCTAGTGTAGACAGTACGACATGTAAAATATGTAAAAGTCTTAGATTAAAGAGACCGAAGATGTAACATTGCACACTGCGCACGTTGTCTATTTTAAGCCAAAGTAACCCACCAATTGAAAATCATTGTTGCACGACGCCACCCGAATTGCTCCGATTTCCATTCAGCGATCACCTCCACCTGAGTTTAATCACCATTGACAGCTGTTTTTTGATTTATTTGTTGGTATTTTAGCAATTTAAAGTGTTCTAGTTATTCAATTTCAAGTTCAAAATGTCACGATGTATCTTGAAAAATTGTATGTACTTATAATACAAGTACTACTGTTATGAATATATTCGTTTTCAGCGGTAAATATTTATTAACATTTTGACATAAAGCGCCATGATTCTCTGGGCTGAATACTTCAGATCCGCATTAAGGGGTTTCAATAAATATTAAGCATCAGAAATCAGTTTTCATATTACTTACATAAATTTACAAAAGGGTAAAATTTTGAACATTTAATTTAAATAAATAGTAAATAGGCATTATTGCTAACGAAATTTTGTATTTAAAAAGTAGTTTTATAAGAATGTTTTCTAAAGGTAGTTTTTAGCCCTTTTTGGTAAATAAATAAGAGGTAAAGAATCATAGTTGCTAGCTAAATTTTATTTTTATAAGGTATTTTTATAAGGTATTTTTATAAGGTATTTTTATATGGTATTTTTATAAGGTATTTTTATAAGAATTTTAGATGAAATACAGGATGACCTACTTAAAATTTCAAGGTTCATCTTATTTGCGGTCCAATCGAAAGTGACATTGAATTTTCAGTCTTAAAACAAAGTAATCTAGTATAAGCCCAAAAAAAATACTTAAGTTACAGGAGTTAGGTCCGATTCCACCGTTGTGTTAAACGGAGATTAAAATGACAGTGTTAATGTAAAAATGTCATTTTAAACTTCGTTTAACACAACGGTGGAATCGACCCTTAGTCACGTTAATAAAATGTTACATTACAAACCACTAAACAACTCGAACATAATTTTCGTTTACTAAAAAAAATCCAAAATTTAGCAATATTTATTTATTATACAATCGAATGCGATTTCAAAGATAACTGGATCAAAAAATCCGAATCTCTAAATTTTGGAGCTAAATGCTCAGATAAAAGCAAGCGACCGATAGGGGTTACAAAAATAATCGATTTATCGATAATTCTGATATTTTTTAATGAAAATCGATTTATCCGCTGTTTTTAATAAATAATTTTTATTTTTTTAAGATAATGTATTAATCGATTTTAAAGGAAATACAAAACAAGTAGATTTATTCAAAATAATCGATTTATCGTTTAATCGGTTTTTTAATTATTTGATTATTTTCGATTTTTCGAAGATATTATATGAAAATAATCGATTGAATATAATCGGTTATTTTACATAATCGATATTTTTTTATTTTTTTAAAATTATCGATTTATTGGATAATCAGCTTTTTAATAATCAATTATTTTCGATAATCGATTAATCAATTTCAAAGGAAATATGAAAAAAGGATTATTAGAAAATAATAGATAATTCGTTTTATTTTTTGGAAAATCGATTTATCATAGAATCGGCTTCTTAATTAATTGGTTATTTTCGATTAGGCGATTATTTTGGAATTATTGATTATTTTTGGTATTTCAAAGATAATCGAATTATCGATTTTAAAGAAAATACAATAAAAATAGATTATTGATAATAATCGATTGATCGAAAATAATCGATTATTTAAAATAATCGATCATTCTGTTTTTTTTTAAATCGATTTGTCAGTTATTCGACTTTTTAATTAATCGATTATTTTTGAAACACAATAAAATAGATTATTGGTAATAATCGATTTATCATAGAATCGGCTTCTTAATTAATTGATTATTTTCGATTAGGCGATTATTTTGGAATTATCGATTATTTTTGGTATTTCAAAGATAATTGAATTAACGATTTTAAAGGAAATACAATAAAAATAGATTATTGATAATAATCGATTGATCGAAAATAATCGATTATTTTCAATGATCGATAATTTATTTCAAAAATCACTTATCCCTAGCGACCAAATGACTTTTAATAGATTTAAATTTTAAAATGTTATCTGGTTTCAGACATATGAATTTCTAGAGTTTTATGTGACTCATCCTTTATAATAATTAATATTCCTAAAGAAAGAAGCCTTAATATACTTTTTTCTGAGGTTACAATACAAAACAGCATTTTCTCATTTTGATTAATTTTTAATAATATGTAATAGCCGTAGAAAAAATATAATGTTCAACTCATAAGGGTAAATTTGCAGTATTAGCCTGCGCACATGCTATTTTTATAATACTCGTAGACAATGAGTAACATTTTTTGCTCTATTAACAATATATTCTATTTCAACATTTTACTGTAATCTCTTGCAGAAAAGTCCGTAGTAAATAAACGTTAACGAAATATTCTATAAAAGGTCTTCTCTTTACATAAAATGTCGTGGCATCTGTTTGATATTAAAAAATCACGTTAATTTTATTTCATAATACAAAATTCGATTAAACACCTTTTAAATAAACCTAATAGTTCATTAAGATGCTAATAAACAAAGTCCGGTCCCTGTCACAGAGTTCGGGTCGCCGCGTGTCGCCGCCCAGTTCCCCCACTCCGTTAACCCTTCTTTAGAAATTGGCAACATTTGCGCAGGTTTAAAACCGTTGTATGTTATATCTCTGGTCTCTTTTATCTAAGGTAAAAGTAGAGGTACAAAAGTTACACCAACAATAAAATATATTAATTTAATAAAAAAGTAAACTCTTTAAACAGCCCAAGGATAACAATGATATCCACCGAAAACAAAGACATAATGAACAGAGAAATCTTGTAAATCGCCTAATAAGGAAATGCAAATTGGATTATTATTAAACCAATGTCACACAACTTTTGAAAATTGTATATGAAATAGAGAACAGTAAAAACCTCAAAAGTATAGAGATAAAAGATAAAAAAAATTTTGAACCCAGAGAATATAGAAGAATATCTAAATGATTCACTTATAAAAATACATAGGTGAAAGGCTAGTAAATTATATACAACCTGGTCCTTTATGTCAACCATCGAAACAAGTGTCAACTATAATACAATATTCTTTATACTTTAATTACATAATTTAATGCTGTTTTTACAACTGTTTCGGTAAAACTAAATAAATATTTGAAGTCCCACTGAAGTCTTCTAATGACTCGTGCGTGGGAGATATACATTATTTATTAGCTTTTGTTTTCTATTTCCTACTTAAATTTCTATTAAACAACTTGATAACTACTATAATTTAAAAAAAAATAAAAAATTCTTCAGACCTACCTACTAAATGAAAATTATATATTATAATCTTCAAAATAAAAGAAAACAATGAAAGAAAAGAAAATTAGAGATTATAAAGATTTCGAAAATAATTATATAACGTTTTATATAACTAAGAACAGGGAAAGAGCAGAGTAACATTTTTTTTTTAAGTTGAGTGTTGGTTTTAGTTTTCCAAAGAATCTTCATTTTCTGAGCTTACGGTCTCTTCAACGCCTTTTTTTTCTAATTCTTCCACTGTGTAGAATTTGCTTTCAATTGCTAATGTGTTTCCACGAATTCTGGCTTGTTTATTATTTTGTTTGGCGATCTTTAAATATTTTCTTAGTATTCTATTAGTTGCTTGATCCTCGTCGCATAAATCATTCACAATTGTTATTGATTTGCCTTTTAGCTTTGTAACATTCTGATAAATTTCCAATTTTTTGAAGTAGGTTGATAATTCCAATAATATTCCTTGTTTCGACTCGTATTTTCCAATAACATAACAGTTGATCACCTCTGTTTTGTTTAATGATATGCCCAGTAGTGTGTTCAAGATTGCTATGGTTTCTTCTATTAGATTCTGTTTGTCTATTTTTAATCCAAAAATTATTATATTATTCTTTCTGATTCGTCTTTCTAACGATAGGTATTTATTTTCCAAATTAATTAATGTTTTTTCTAGCTTCTTTATTTTTTCATTTTGAGCTAATTTTATATCTTTTAATTCTGCTAGTACTTTATCTGTTTGCTCCTGTTGGCTCTTCGTAATTTGTTCGAAAAAATGGTTGAACTTTTCATCTATTGTCGACATGTTCTCTACCCAATTTAAAAGTTTTTGTGGTACCCTCGTAAATGTAGTTCAAATTTGAAATTGGATGATGTTAATTACGAGAAGCGAAAATGAACCTTATTGACTTAGTGATAGATAAGGTGGTACTGTAGTTGATAATTTTATGGATGGTGATAAAATTTTTGCAATATTGAACTTTATGTCCACCATGTGCATGTGCACTTTGTCATTGATTTATGCACTTTGAATTAAAATTTTCAACGTACCTTGTCCGTAACTCGCTTCACAGTACTTATTTCACTTGGTTTTCAACTTTTGGTTAATCAATTTCTCATTCTTAGATCAGATTTTCACTTATAATTTAGAGCACACAAAACACGGTCAATAGCTTGCGGCCATTTCAATAATAATAATAATAGTTTTGTATTTCTTCACACAGACACAACGAGGTAAAAATTCAATCGCAGACTTAAAACCTAGAAAATCTCTTGGAGTTTATATTAAAAAAAACTATCCACATTTAAGTCAATAATACCATAAACACATATTTATTTATTAGGTGTATGAATCCTGGTGCTAGGCCTACATTGTTTACAAAACACAGTTTTACCTATTTTTAGAAAAGGAGTTGCCAGTTAATCTTAGAATTTTTGCCCAGTTTCCTTAAGGCCTAGGTTTTTAAAGGTCTTTGAAAAGATAATAAGAAAACGTGTTTATTCTTTTTTTAAAAAATACAAATGATTTTTATTCAATTAGTATGGATTGTGAAAACATAAGGTCTGTTGAGCAGGCAATAGTCGCAATAATTACAAATTGTTTAGGTATATTTTGGATCTTTCAAAGGCCTTTAACAGACTTACCACAGCTTACTGTTTGAAACACTGGAGGAAAATGGAATAAGAGACAATCAAGTACAACTTTTAAAAAGTTATTTATCACAAAGACACTTAGATACTTACAGTGAATATATAGAAGTAAAACATGGTGTGCCTTAAAGTACCAACTTGGGACCCACTCTATTTAAAATTCATGCAATGGACTATTCTCCATAAAATCTCAAGGATATAAATAGGGATTTGCTGATGATACAGGCATGCAACATGTTGTTATTTTTGCGTCAATAACATACAGGGCATCGAAACAAGAATACTAATTTAGCATCAACTTCACGGCCCTTTGAACCTAGTAAAGAACTTACTATCCCAAATGCATCAGAATCTGGGAGTTTTTACTAAGAAGAATCTGGATGTACCTGTATTTTAAGTATTCGCACAGGCATTCGACAATGATCCAGTATTTTAAGATAGATTGTCTAATATTATTACATCTACAGTAGGGTGTTCCATATATGGAAATTCGATTGCTTACCCCGTATTTCTTTTTAAACTATCAAGACTTAAATTCAAAATTTTATCTGTCTACGTCTACATTAATCCGTGCCGACAGGGCTCTAAAGATAATATTACAGATCAGGCAGGATAATTTCTTTTGAGGGTCTCTTTTTTACAGTCTGGATAGAGATTTCTATGCTCTTGCACATAGCGTAGCAAACATTGCTTTTGTTCTTCCTTTGCAGTGATCACACAATGAAAATCTTGGATAAGTTTTACAGCCCTTTCAGCTGTATCAGTAAGCACGAGTCATAAGCTCGCGTTGATTACGTCCCTGCCCTTTGGTCACACCGCCCGTGCTATTACCGATTGAATGATATAGTGAGGTCTTCGGACTGAGCGGGGTGGCTTTTCGGCGTCGTCGATGCTTCGGAAAGATGACCAAACTTGATCATTTAGAGGAAGTAAAAGTCATAACACCTCTTTTTTCCGTTTTTTTTTCGATATTTTTATTATGTAGGAATAAGTCGAAACAGGTAAACATTTCGATATAATTGGTATATAGCATAATTTTTGTCATATCAATATGTTTGTGAAGTAAAAGACAACAACTGTTTTTTTCCGGTTTTTTCCGATATATTTATGTAAAAGGGATAGGAAAGTAAATATTTTGATAGAATTAGTGGAAGAAGTAAATTTGATGATCATATAATTTTATGTCGTACCAATATGTTTACTATTTATACTATTGCGACTGTTACTTCCTCTTAAAAAGAAGGAAGAAGCAAAGGCAAATATTTCGATAAAATTAGCAGAGGTCGCGGACAGGATAAATACATATGTAATAATTGATTATATATTGTGCAGCGACCCCTTCGGGGACGCTGACAGGTTGAAAACATGTCTAATTAAAGATACAGTAATATTTAATAAAACAACCAAAAAAATAATATAAAAATTGATTATATATTGTGCAGCGACCCCTTTGGGGACGCTGACAAGTTGAAAACATATGCAATGGGGCATGTTCAAAAATTTTGAAATTTTTTTTATGAATAGTAGAGTTAAAAATAAAACTACATATTTTTTATTTTTTTTTTATCTATTCATTTGCTGGAGTCATGAATTTTTTTAAAATTTATGACGTCACCGGGAATAGACCAATAGGAGCTAGCGCACAACGTTGCCGGCTAGAAGGTTTACGAGAAGTGATGTACGTTCGTTTGTGTACTCCTTCTTACTTTTAGACTTCTAAAACATCGTTAAACAAATATCTTTTAAATATATAATATCAAATGTTTTTTGAAAGTATTGTTTCTGTTTAAACTTTTACTATATTTAAAGTTTTATTGTTTTAAAAGTCACTTAATAATTCAGAAAATGGCAAAACGGCAGCACTGTATGTCATCTGTCATAGTGTCTCGATCAATAATTTATTTGGAATTTGAGTGTTTATTTTGTACTTTTTATAAATAAACATTATGACTACGAAAAAGTGTTTTGTTCCAGAATGTGCTAATGATTCACATTCATCTTCAAAAATATTTATTAGTGTTCCTAGAAATGTGGAAAGAAGAAAATCAACCTTCTACTAGCGATGTTTCTCGTAAACTTTTTAATAAAAATACACCGGATTATCAAGATGTAGCAGCAATTTCTGCTAATTGTCCCCTTCAGGAAATTGAAAATGAGGCCACTATAAATTCTTAGGTGTATAACCTAAAAACCTTTCTGGAAGAAAATGCAGAATCTCCTGAAAGTTTTGAAGATACCGAATTTATTCATCATTTTGTGGAAGAACTAGTGATAAAGAAATAATAGAAAAATGTGGGTATTTAAACAAACTGGTTCCTGGATCCCATATAATGGCAGATAGGGGTTTCAGAATATTTAGCTACTTGAAAACATGGGATGCACTTTAGTAAAGCCACACCTAGTGTATCACAGAATGAAAAAAGTTCTCCAGAAGATGTACAATTAAGTAAAAGAATAGCATCTCTAAGAATACATGAGGAAAGAGTTATAAGAAGGGTTAGTTAATTTACCAAGTTAAAACCACATTCGTGTGTGAATTTTAAGCAAGTACATTTACTTAGTAATATCTGCATAATTGCTTGTTAACTTACAAGAACCTATTTTGTAAGAGTAAATATTAATTTAATAATTTTGTTTTGTTTGTTTTTTTAATTTAATTTACCTAATTATCACATTTCAGGGATTATAATGAGTTTTTAAACAGCCAATGTAATTTTTTATAAAATTTTAACTTTTCGAACAAATCAAAGAGGAATGAGTACCTGTATATGCATAGATTTTTTTGGGACTAAAACTACCAAAACAAAGGCACCTATTTACAGCAGTTTAAAATGAAACATTTTGACAAAAACGCCTATGTCACAGTGATAAATATTAAAAACAACCAAGTTCAGTTGAATGTGGTAGCAAAGTCTATATATTCCAATAAATCGGGTAACTACATGTGGTATCACTGGTGATAAATTTAAAAATATCACAATTCTTGCTACCTTTTTCAAAAAACCAGAAAGTGTGCCTTCTTATCAATCCTTTATGAAAATGACAACAGTGATAAATGTAAAAAAAAAAATTTAATATTGCTATTCGTTATTACGATAGTAAAACATGTTTGCAGTTCCGTTTATTTTTTATGAAAATCTAAGTAAAAACAACCAATGTCAAAGGGTTATAATTTTTTTTCTGTTGAACCAAACATATCACAAAATTTAAAAATTGATCATAGGTCAAGCTAAAGTAATACCTTTATTGATAGTAGCTTTAAAAAAGGAGAAAGAATAATATTGACTTAAATTATTATTATTATCATTATTATTAACATTGGTGATTTTTAATAAAAACTCTTCAATTATTGTTTACAAACAAAAATATAAAAATCTGTGAAAATTTTATTTATTAATCTTTTAATAAAAAATGAGAAAAATGAAGTAAAAAACAATTTATTTACAAATAAAAAATATATATACAAATCCTAAGAATATAAAAGTACTGATTTATTTTCCTGTAGTGGATGAAGAGGTTTCTTTAACAATCTAGCCAAGTGTACATCAATATTTACGCATTTTGATAAATTAGAGCCTTTCCAATAACACTGAATAGATATTACAGATGGTTCCTCACTTCTTCTATGAAGCCACATATTTACAAACAACTGAAAAAAATAAAAGGGTTAGATATGCAGTTACAAAATAACTATATAACCAGCTACAAAATGCCTTTATTTTATGTAACAATACGAGCAGAGCTTTACTAGCTCTGAACGAATCCAGTAAAGAACCTCGGATTTTCAAAACTTAAAAAAAAACAATCTCACCACATTTTCACATTTTTGAAATATTATAGAGCTTTTCGAAAAAAACTGCTATTTTTAAAAATACAATTTTTTGTTTAAACAGCTATGTCTCATTTTAGGCTATTGAGTATTATAAAATAAAAAATTACGGGATGCTTTGTTAGCTTCAAACGAATCCAGCAGAGCACCCCAGTTTTTTTTAAACCACACCACGTTTTTTGGCTCCTACAATATTATAAAATATTCGAAATTTGGCATTTTAAAAAAAATTCGCAATTCCTTGCTGACTTCAAAGTTTTTTCTGAAAACAAATGTACTTACCACATTTTTAGGATTTTAAAACAGCCTAAACATGTGTCATAAGTAGTTGTTTTTATATAAAAAAAAAAATTAAAAAACTGAAGTGTCCTGCTGACTTTGTTCCAACAAAGCACCCTGTATTATTTAAAAATAGCATTTTTTTTAGTAAAGTTTTACAATATTTCAAAAGTCTAAAAATATTCTAAAAATGGGGTGTGGTTTTTAGAAAAAAGCTTTAAAAAACCGAATTGCTCTGCTGGCTTCTTTCGAAGGTTAGCAAGCACCATGTATTTTTAAAAATATAATATTTCAAGTGCATAAATATATGGTGTTGCTGTTTTTACAGCAAAAACTTTATAAAATAGAGGTGCTTTGCTGACTTTGTTCGAAGCTATAGAGCATTTTAAGTTTTGCAAAAAACGAGGAGCATAAAATTTTTGAAAAGGGTATAAAAATAGCCTAAAAATATGGCATATTTTTTAACTCAAAATTTAATAGGTGCTCTGCAACATTCTTTGGTATCATAATTATTACTAGGTTCACTAACAAAATCTGATTCTAGATTATTTTAATACTTGCTGCGATTACAAAAAATGTCTATATGTCAAAATTAGAAAAAAAAAATTTATAGGAATAAAGGGCCTTATACACTGTTTATTATATGTAATATAAAAACAAAAAAGCATAATAAATATTACAAACCTTGGCATGCAGCATATCCTAAGCATATTGTGCACTAAAAATTTCATTTTTGTTAATTACAATGCAACCACATCAGAAGGTTTTTGCCGTACTTTATGTTTAGATGTAATTTGTCTCCTTCTCTCTTATGGAAAAAGAAATTATCCCCATATTCTTGCTTGGCAGATCTAAAAATAAAACCTGAAATAAATATGTTTTACTTGCTCCATATAAACTGTAACTACCTACATTTAAAACAAAGTCTTACCTTTGTGACTTTTGTAAACTGAGTATTGTTAAAAAATGCAGTAATCATCTCGGTAATCATATTTTCGTTTACAATGGGAAAAATACTTGATTCAACTTTTATAGATACAGCTGATAAATTCATATTCTTCTTCCTTTATTGTGCTATATCCCACAGGATAATTTACCCAGATAAATTCAGATTAATAATAAAATTAAACCAAAACAAAAAACTAAGGTTAGATGTTACTGATGTTAGGAGGTGTCACTTTTAATGTCACTTAGATGTGCGTTCACTTCGACATTCTGTGTGTTGGTTTGTTCGTTGGCTTGGTTTTGTATAACAAAAAAAACTTCGACACAAGATGATTGGTCTATTCCCGATGACGTATAATTTCAAATTTTAAATTTCAACTGGGCTTAATTTAAAAACTTTTGGCTTTTTTAACTAACTGACTATTTAGAATAACTTGTATAGCGACTAACTATTACAATATAATTTATAAAACAGCATATCTCACATGTGAACATGGCCCATTAAAGTAATATTTAATAAAACAACCAAAAAAATAATATAAAAATTGATTATATATTGTGCAGCGACCCCTTCGGGGACGCTGACAAGTTGAAAACATATATCCGATTAAAGATATAGTAAAAATTTATTAAAAGTCTAAAAAATAATTTAAAAATAGATTAGACGGGATGTTTCGTCCGGAAATCTCTCATACGAAATTTATCCGAAAAAAAATGGCGCCCGACGAAAAATCTGTGTGCGTGGTGAGTAAGAGAAGGACAAAGGGTGTTTAGAAAAAATAATATAAAAAATGATTTGTTTTTAATAAAACGTCGAAAAACGATAAAGAAATTTTCAAAACATCATAAAAAAGTGACAGTTGATACCAGATAAAAAATTCCTTCTTATCAGTCATTTAGCATATTTTGTGCGTCTGTTGTTTATGCATACTTCCTTCCACCGTACACCCAATTCTCAGAAAAAAGACACGGATTTTTGCACGATTTTTGTACGATTTTTCAAGGTTTTTCGCGGTTGTCATGGAAACCAATAAGCAAATTATTTGTTTTTAATAAACCATCGAAAAACGATAAAGAAATTTTCAAAACGTCATAAAAAAGTGACAGTTGACAAGAGACTAAAACATACCTTCTCATCAGTCATCTACAATATCTTAAGCGTCTGCCGTTTATGCATACTCCCTTCCACCGTGCACCCAATCCTCAAAAAAGGGACAGGCAGGATTTTTGCACAATTTTTCAAATTTTTCGCGGTTTCGTGGGTCTACACCTAAGGGTCAAGTTTCATGGAAATCGGTCCATCCGTTCGAATGGTACGATTTTTTTTGTGATTGTGGAAACCTTATTTTACTAATAAAAGAAAATATTTACAGCCCTTTCAAATGTATTATTAACTGCCCTCAAGAAAATAACTTTTCTTTTTGCCTCTAAATAGGCAAATATCTTCAATCCACGTAGAAACGGGTCTTTGGAGGAAGTCCTCATCAATTTTTAATCGAGATAATAAATTTTTATTTTTGACAGACACAAAATCACTTAATGATTTTCCTGCAACAATAAATAAGGTAGTATTATTATCAGTTTAGTAAAAACATTATAAAAAATAAATGTATTCCTACTTACCATACAAATAATCAGACATATCTTCTTTCGATGGAATGTTTTTTCCAGAATCATACAAACTCTCTCTTTGTAAGTTCAGTGCAATATTTCCCTTGGTTTGTTTATCAACTTCATCATCAAAGAGTAATACAATGGCAATTTCTTCTGACAAGTACCAAAGATGTTGAGTAAACTTGCTCAGGGTTGCTTTGGAGATCAACTTTTCAATAGTTTCATATTCCTCAAGCCTCTTTAAAAAGCACAAAACTTAATTTGGTGCATTCATCGCCAGATAACATTGAAGCCATGGTTTTACATATACCGGGTGTCCGCGCGAAAACTTTAAATGGAATTATTTCTGGTGTTTTAAAATTTATCGACTTGAAATTTTGGAAGGTCATTAAGGAAGTAGGGGGTAAATTAATAGTGTATAAGATACCACTCCAACGTGATATCTGCCGCCCCCATCCACCCCCGGTTCAAAAGTTTAAATGACACCCTGTATTTTTTTTACATATTCTGAAAGAGCGTAGTTTTTTAGTATCTCCATGTGAAAAAATTACTTAATTACATAATGAACTTTGAAAGATATTTACAGCTAAAGGTTCAGATACCAGATATTCAAATATCGAATGCAAAAAATAATAGCAAGCCATGAAAGCTGCTTCGTTGCTTGAACTGTCAAATAATATTGTTTGTGACACTTCTGTTTACTCGTTAGTACAAAAGTTTTTGAAAAAATTTGACTTAGTTTAAATTAAATAGCTAAAAAAATAGAAAAATGGTTTACAGTTTGGAAGAAAGAACTGAAATTGTAGTTTTATATGGGATTGCAAACAGAAACTATTCGCAGACGGCAGCATTATTTAACGAAAACCATCCCAACAAAAATGTATCTGCTGTTTATGTAATTAACCTAATACAAAAATTCTTTGAAACTGGATCGGTAAATAATAAAAAACGTGATATGAATATTCGTGGAGCACGAGATGAAGCAACGCAAGTTGCAGTTTTTGGTCACGTAAATTTAGACCCACAGCTTTCAGTTAGAAAATTATCAGAAGCTTCGGGAGTGGCGAAAACAACGTGCCATAAAATATTAAAATTAAATAAAATGCATCCTTATAAAATACAGCTTCATCAAGAGTTGGGCGACGATGACTTCGATAGAAGAGTCCAATTTTGTGAAACTATGACAGGCATGATTCGGCAAAATAGAAATATTTTGCGAAATATTTGTTTCAGTGACGAAAGTTGCTTTTCCTTAAATGGTTTCGTAAATAGACATAATTGTCGATATTGGAGCGATGTTAATCCCCACGTTTTCCGAGAAGGCCATACGCAACGTCCCCAAAAAATTAATGTATGGGCTGGAATTCTAAATAACCAAATAATTGGTCCAATTTTCTATCACGAGAATTTAACTGGGCCTAGATATCTCGAGTTTTTAGAAGAATTAATACATCCTCTTATCATTCAGTGCTTGGAAGAAAACTTAGATCAAATGCAGAAGGATCAGTTATACTTTCAGCAAGACGGAGCTCCCCCTCATTACTGGTTAGAAGTAAGGCAATATTTAAATATCGTTTTTCCAGGACAATGGATAGGTCGTAGGGGTCCTATTGAATGGCCAGCTCGCTCCCCAGACTTGACCCCACTGGATTTCTTTTTATGGGGACATTTGAAATCTGTTGTTTACAGGACACCACCACAATCCATTGATCATTTGCGTAATAGAATCATAGAGGAATGTAGAGATTTAACACCACATGTCTTTGAAAATATTCGGAACGCTTTCGAGAATAGACTGTACTATTGTTTAAATGTAAACGGTGAACATTTGAACATTTGATTTAACTAAAAAAAGAAAAAGAGTCCTTACTTTAGTTTATAAAGCAAAATTTTGTTGGTCTATAAGAATACCTATTTTTGGGATAAGTTGTATTTTTTTGTGATAAGTTATATTTTTTTGGATAATTAGATTTTTTTGTTTTTATCTGCTTCAATTATTTAGAAATTTGTCTACTGTCCAAGGTTACTAGTTCTTTTTTTTAATATCTGGTTTTTTCACATAGATATACTAAAAAAAACTACGCTCTTTCAGAATATGCAAAAAAAAATACAGGGTGTCATTTAAACTTTTGAACCGGGGGTGGCTGGGGGCGGCAGATATCACGTTGGAGTGGTATCTTATACACTATTAATTAACCCCCTACTTCCTTAATGACCTTCCAAAATTTCAAGTCGATATATTTTAAAACACCAGAAATAATTCCATTTAAAGTTTTCGCGCGGACACCCGGTATAACCTCAATGAATAAACAAACTTCTTGAAGTGCTCGTTTATCCTTGGCGTTAATTTTAAACTGAAATTGCAACAAACATATTTTTAAAGAGTAAATAGCTCTAGCTATCCACCTAGCTTGATGCATCGTTTCAAAATAGTTCAATTAGTTCCCGATGATCGTCACGTACAATGTTTTTTTGCAATTCTTGATTATAAAATGTTAATAATTCTTGTACTTTTGTATAACAAAAATGTCATGTGACGATATTGGTGTAGGTTTCGATAGCAGCAAGATTAATAGTTTTCCAGTTGTCTCTAAACTTTTTGAACATTGTGATATCCGGGCTACTTGTGATTTAGTGGAGTACTAACTCCCTGTCTAGTTTTTATTCCAAAAGTACACAAGCTCCTTTCAATCGCCCTGTATTAGACGCAGTTGTGTCACAACACATTATTTGTACTTTGTCATTGAGGTTCCAGTCATAAAGTGCGTTTAACACAGATTTAGCTTGATCTTGATCAGAAAAGCTCTCCGGTTTAGACACAGCCAGAAGTTGTTGCTTTTCTCCAAATGAAATTAGAATTGCCAGTCGTTTTTCTTTAGAACTTCTCACATCCATCCCAGTGAACGATCACCATTTTAGGCATATTATTCTGAAAATCTTTCCTACTCTGTGTGCGAATGCGTTGAATGGACGATTTTTTAATCGCGGAATCATCACAGCTAAGATCTAATGCTTCTACTACAGCCTGAAATATATAAACAGAATCTCTTTTGCTTAAATGACACCTATCTAAAGCTGCAACTAACTTAGGCGTGACAAAGTATTTCCTTTCTCTTTTTGTTGTAGTTCCAGAACCGTTTGAGAAGTGGATGGCAAGGGTTACTCAAGGCTTTAATCAGAGCTGGTAGGTTGATCGTAATGTCCTTACGTTTATATAAAATATTGTGTTGTAAGAGATAACGGTAATCTCCCGAAACACATTTTTTCTCTTCTTTTAATTTTCTCTGACTAGCCCTTTCTTTTTTCTCGGATAACTTCTTGTCTACACCCGCTAAACATCCTGGACGCCCTCCTGGTTCTCTTTGTTTTCGTAAAAATAATTTATCTTCTTCGATTTTCATCCATTCCAAAGTATCAACGTGTGCTATATCGAATAAATTATTCAAATTGTTTTGAAAGTCCATCGCACGGCGCTTGTAAACATCTTGTATTTTTTTGGACTTTTGCAACTTCCTCAAAGCACGGTGAAGATCCACAAGTTTTTTTAAATAGTTAGGTATAGCTCTGATAGGGATTCTAGCTTTTTCCCAAAAAATAATACACTCTCGAATGACGAGATTTGCGGTTTCACTAACAGTCAAGTTTGCTACCCGACATAAATACAAGAGAAAATCCAAGTTAATTTTCTGCTTTCTGGTGAACTTTTACATATTATGTCACAACAAAAAGTTATATTTTTATATACCAGTGTTATCGACCGTTCCTCGTAGGGCTTATCGGTATTTTAATGAAAGAAATTCCTTTTGGGTAAAAGGTATGTACTAATGTGTGGGAAGTACAGATGAAACTATCCGATATGCGTGTATTTTAGTTTTACAACTTTTGGTCGAGAAAAGTGTGAACGTTTCAAAATATTTTTAATTAAGATAATGTAACGATGCGATTGGCGTTTTTGTTTATGGATAATGGCTTAGGAATATTTTTATAGGTTAGATAGATTTCAGGCGGTGTCCAAAAAAGGGATTTGGATGTGTAACGTGTATCAACTAGAAATTTATTTAGAAAATTATCAATGTCTCGTAGTAAATAAAAAATAAAACCAAAATTATGCTTTTTTATTTCTTAAAAATGACATAAATTAAATGAATAAATGCAATTTTATAACTATTATAAATAATTTACAATAGATATATTATAAAAATGTTTTGTACATAATATAATTTTCCAACAAAAATAGAAGGTAATGGTATTGTTGGTAATAAATATCTCTGAGCGATTTAAATACCAAAAGAACGAAAGCGTAGAAGAGAGAGGGGGCAAGTAAAAAAATGGGTTAGACAAAAGTAATTTACTATTTCTTAATTAACAACATAGGATATTTAAAAAGTTATGATTGCTTTTAAAAAACAAAGCAAAAATTAAAATACGGTATTTTGTAGAATTAATAAATTTAAGAACTCTACTTGAATTTTTTTCTTCTAATTTTACAGAGTGAGTGGTAAGAGACTGTTTACTAAATCTGGGACATCTGGTGTTTTCATTGTTGTTAATTATTTATATTTTTTCTTTCATAGGAAAATTCGCAATGAGGACATAAAATATGCTTGTCTTAATATTTTAAAATTGCAATTTGATTACAATTTATAGAAATTAGAGGAAAACGAAAAACAATATACCCACTTCGGTACGTTATACACGGTAAATATTACTTAAGTACCTACTTCAGATCCATTACCCACTTCCTTGTTAGGACTAATAGCAACTTCTTCATTTTAATATTGACGATATTTGTTTTTCTATTACCGCAATACTAATACGAGGTTGACACGAGATGTGACATTCGATACCCTCTACCAGGACGATGACGATCCTACAAATGGTTTAGAATAAATCCAAAGCAGATATTCCAGGAATGTCATAAATGCGACATTCTTGCACTATTAGGATCAATTTCACTTGTTTAACCAGAGGCGTACAAGTTATTGTACCGTACATACTAATTTTATTGACAAAGAATGTTTTTTGTTAGGCGGGAATTCTTTCTTTATTCGTAGTTCACAAGGAGCGGTTAGCGCGCTGCGAACACTAAAATATAAACCCGTTTTACACTCATAAAAAATACATTTTCAAAAATAATGAAGAAATTATTAATTTTACTAAAAGAATCCTTTAAATTTCACTTTAATACAATGTATGATTAAATACAAGGACAATCGTTAATAAATGTAAAGTTAAAGCATTATTTAAATATTATTGTGTAAATCTGGCTTTGGTAATAAATTAGGTTATGCTGCCTAAAAAATATGTCAGTTTGATATTTTTGTGGAAAATGTAGATAAAATTTAATTAATTTAAGTATTTTATTTATAGTTTACAGTAAAAAAATAGTGAGAATAGTACTAATATTAAATTAGATGAATATTTTTCAGAGCTGTCATCATCAAATCACCTTCCTAAAATAAATATAATTAGTAATGTATTAATTAAACCATCTTGTTCAAATGTAACTTCAGCTAAAAGAAAGCTGGACTTTTTTAATGATAAATCTGAATATGTTGAAGAACCTTCAGTTAAAAAGCCACGTGTAAGAAATGGGAAATATAATGGGATATAAAAAACATTTAATTGTTTGAATCGCTATCTTATCTGGTCAGTAATATGGGTAAAGTTATTTTTTGCTATTTTGAAAAATATGATGAAACAATGTATCTTAAAAAGTGAATTTTTAAAAATATCAAAAACGAAAATACAATCAATTACTAAATTCAATCCATTCGGTTTTTCTGAGGTTACTTTTGGAGATAAGTTGAAAAGACAGCATTTTTTAAGCGTTTTTTGAAAAACTAACAAAGAAAAGATAAGGACGTAAATACCTTCTAAATGGAAGAAGATAGAGACATGAAACAAAAACAAGGTAAAACTAGAGAGATATTATGATATATTTGTTTTAACGAGATGCACTTTACTTCAGGAATAAGATAGAGGGCGTTAATATCTTTAAATTTTCTAATAGAAAGTAGGGTCATGTGATACCTGATTTGAAAGATATTTTCATTATTAAGTCTATCCAAACGTTTTAGGTTTTTTAATGTTTTTACAGAAATTACATTAAATAAATTAATGAAGTAAGTTACATTCTTGATAATCCTCGTATTTACCATTATTGTTTTTACCTAAGAAAATGCTTTTAACCATTTAAAGAAACACAATATTAACTAAAATAAATTAAGAATATCAAAGGGGATCGAAAAACCACTTAAAGATATTAAATGTTTAAAATGATCTCTCATAACTTATTGGCAATAAAAAAGCTTAAAAAAATACCTTGTAACATTGTCTAGTATTTCTAGGATTATTGCGACACACGAGGATTATCAAGAATGTAATTTTTGTAAAAATATAATAAACCTAAAACTGTTTGAATGGACGTCAAAATAATGAAAATATCTTTCAAACTAGATTTCGCATGACCCTACTTTCCATTAGAAAATGTAAAGATAATAACGCCCTCTATCTTACGTCTCAAGTAAAGTGCATCTCGTTATAACAGAAATATCATAATGTCTGTCTAATTTCACCCAGTTTTTGTTTTCTTTTTCCACTTTAAAGTTAAAAGGGGGCCCAATTTACGTCCTTACTTTTGGAAACATTCTTCAAAATGCTTCAATATGCTTTCATTTGATATTACACGATGGCATCAGAAACATGCTAACTTCCAATAATTTATTACCCCCAACTGACTTCCAAGGCACAGTATTTATGTTTTTAGTTAACGTCTAATTTGGGCCACCGATTACTTTAAATTTCAATTGTAAAACGACTGTGACATACGGGTAGACATGGGGGTCTATTCTGTAAAATTTGGTTAAAATTAACACTGGTTTATAAAAATAACTGTATGTTATTTTTAGTTTTGTATTCTGTATTTTTCGATTAAAATTATAGCTTATATCAATAAATCTTGTAATGATTCTCTCAGGGGTGGTTTTTCCATTGGTTTATTTGTGCAGTGGAAACCCAGTTACATTTCATAAAAAGACATTATTTTAAAATAATCGGTAGTGACAGACCTAATTAAAGAACACTCCCTTGTGAAATTTAAGGAAAGGTGGGATGAAACAAGAAACTGCAGAGTTTTCAGGGAGCTTTTAAGTTATCCTGACAACACTGTAGCATAGACAGAATCAGCACCTGTTCACAGGCATTCTGACAGGTCATTGCTAAGTATGGAAGCACCTCCATATCAAAGGGCTGTAAGAATCTGCAGGGTGTGCGAAAAAGAAGATGAGACTATCGAACATATCCTCTACGATTGCCAGACGCTCTCATTTAATAGAAGTTTTGTGTTCGGCGAGAACTGGTTAACACCGGCCGATATTAAAGAATAAGTACCTCTTGGCGGCGTTGTCAACTACATTAAATCTGTAGACTGGCTCACCAGCTAGAAGGTACCTATCATTTTAGGAGGATGCACAAGGGGCCTAGTGAGGCCTACATGCCGTGGGATAACCCATCCTTCACACGTTACAGATACAGATAGTCTTCTGACTGAACCTTATATATTTTTTATTTTTTATCAACACTCTTCAATTTATCGTTTCAAACGCCCGTGTCAGATCTACAGAAACACTATCACATTATTATTAGTAATTTCTCTCCATTTTAAGTACACTAACTGAATCTTATATGGTCACTGTGACCAATTTCTTTAAATGGGATTTCATAATAAGATGGAAATTGTGTATTGTCGTGGTCATAATACCTATGTGCAGAATTTATAAACTTTAAAATGCTAAACTCCAAAATTTGCCTATATTGTGACATTCACATAGGAGGCATTAAAATAACAACAAACAAGTGAAAAGTTGTGTCTGTCCAATACCTCACATTAAATTTCCATTAAGGAAAGAAATATAATTTCGTTACTAAAACAAAATGTTCTTGCATAGTCTGTCTGTTGACATATTTTAACAGAATTTAATCTTCGATGGGGGTCAGTTGAAAGTAATTTGTATGGGTAAAATTTTGTTTTAGTGAACCTGAACACCCTTTGTACTGTACTTTTTTTACCATTACTACATTGCAAATTTACAATCTACTCAAAAGTATACAGAGCAAAGGGTTTGTTATCTTGTTAAGTGGCATCATAAGGGCACCATCCATCGATGGGTCTTCAGGGTTTACTCTAAATGGTCTTCTAGCCAGTGATGATTTAGTCTTCTGTATTCGATAGGATCAGTGTATGTACAGGTTAGATGTCAGTGAATTTGTATAATTTGCATTACTAGTTTTGTTTTTGTTGGCTAATGTCTGGATAACTTCATTGATGGTAGGAATGCCAAGATCATTATGTATTGTTTGGTTGTACACGAACCATGGTACATTAGCTATCGTTCGAAGTGTTTTTGATTGGAATATTTATAATATTTTGATATTCTATAACCCCTTAGCTCTATATCATATGTCTATATTAGTTTCAGTATGGCTTTATACAGAAGTATCTTGTTTTTAATTAACTGTACCAACTTTGACTGATTCTACAGGTAGACGCAACGTAGGCTGTAGAAAAATATGGTGTACTACCATTTCTACAGCTTGTGTCATTACTAATTTTTGGTCAGACATGAATAATACCTGTTGGATAAAACTTATGAAGAAACTCCCTCAAATGTAGGGCGATCGGGTATTTCTCACCAAAACTGCTTTTCGCTGCATACAAATTGTTTCAACTTTGACCCATTATTAAGATAAAGCTGTTACTTTATCAGCTAGAGCACGTACAATTTTACTTATGTAGACACTTAAACACCTCGTTAAACAATGATTAGACTAGAAATTCAAGGCATAAACATGTGTAAAAACATAGCAAAGTAAATACGGTTGGATAATTAACATCGCTATTTTTTTTGACAATTAACCAGAGGTGGATTTTTGAACCTTTATTTAGTAAATACGAAACTGCAATATTTGTATTTATAAAGTTTATCTAAACAAAATTAGTATGACTCGATAAGTATTTTAAATACGTTTCAAACAAGGTGTCACTTGCTATAAGGTCCTATTTAAAGTTATTGGTCACACTGGACCGATGACATCATCAATGACTATTACGACGTCTGTTAAGAGTAGTAAAGAAGCTTACAACCGTTTATTTTCACTTTCCAAATTTCATTAGTTTAAATATATTGTTGGAAATATATACCAGCAATTGACAGATTCGCAGTAAATGGTTTATTAATTTGTAAATACACAAGTAATAAGTAATTTTATTATTTTTGATTAAGCTTAGCTCTTAGAAAAGTAAGTAACAATCAAACTTTTTCTATAAGATCTTAGAAACAAAACAAGGTAAATAAAATACAGGATGTTAAAAAAAAATTAATCGCAACATATATCCTTTTAAAAGTTACCAGGGGAAGTGAAAATTTTGAGCAGCACTGCATATTGCTATTTTTAATTACCTTTCTATTTGTAGCATTGTTGAAAAAATAGGTAAACAAAATAAACATCAGACTATTTGAATGAGGGTGTGGTTCTAAACATACTTGTACTGAAGTTGTATGCTCATTGTACCCCTCTCAATTTATGCGTTATTATTTTTGATAAATTTAAGAATATGTTTGATTGACGCTAACGCGATTTCTTCAGGTTCCGGATATTGTACCACAAAGTGCTATTTCCTTTCCCATCTAAAGTTTCGGCAGTAGCATAGTATGTAAAAAGGAGTTTTATCCTTCTTTTCACATATTCTACAAAGGGAATCATCAGATATTCTTAAGAGATTAAGATATCTTCTAAGGCCGGTCTCCCGTAAAGATGTCTATTTTGTTCCTGTTAACGATTAGCAGTTGATATTGTCAGCGCTTAGGTGGACCCTGTTTGAATATTCTGAACTACCGGAGTCCAGGACGATTGAAGCAGAGCTTACCCAGCAAACATTTTCTATAACATTAGTTATAACTCGACTTTGTTAAAGACGAATTTACTTATTGAGGTAATTATTACGTAAAATTGACTAGAAAAATATACCTCTAATGTAAATTTACCAAACGGTTTTAATTTATATTTAAATTTACGTAAATTATACCAAGAAATCTACCTTTTACACGAATCTGCTTAAAAGTAACTTTAACCATATCAGCAAGGGAAAAACTACTTAAAAAAATAACCAACAATTACTTCAAAGTTAAATTTCCTTTGTAGTAAAATTAGGTGCCATATTTAGGTAATATCTACCTGTTTGGCAACTAAAATTCGTCTCCTTCCTCCTACCTACTAAAAGGATCACTGAAAGTTTCTTCCTAAGACCAGTAGACAAGCATGAACTAGTGCAAACCACACACAACATCCAAAATAAATTTTCCTGTGGAATTGATGGCTTGTCCACCAAAATATTTCTAAATATACCGGATGTAGTAATCAACATTTTAACTTTACTGATTAATGAATCCTTTGAAATTGGTCTCTTTCCTAACTGTCTAAAAACAGCTATAATAATCCCACTTCATAAAGGCGGCGACAAAACCAAAACCTGTAACTATGGACCTATCGCGTTATTGCCTACCTTATCGAAGATAGTAGAACGGCTAATGAAAAACCGTCTTTTGCCCTTTCTTTTCAAGCATAACATCCTCACAGCTCATCAGTATGGCTTTCTACCTAAAAAATGCACTAGCGACGCAATGTTTTCCGTTCTTAATGAAATATACACATCACTTAATGATAAACTTTTCACCGCTTCAGTATTTTGTGACTTCGCAAAGGCCTTCGATTGTGTAAATCATGATATTTTAATTAATAAGTTACAAGTTTATGGCATACGGGGTTCTCCTTTACAATGGTTTAAAACTTACCTAGAAAATAGAAATCAACAGGTGCGGGCGAATGGTGAGGATTCTACAAATCTAGCAATAAGCAGTGGAGTACCTCAAGGATCAGTATTAGGTCCAATTTTGTTTTTATTATTCATCAACGACATCACAGACTTAAGAATAAGTGGTAGAATTACTTTATTTGCTGATGACACCAGTGTAACCTGGGATAATTCTAACATGCAGACATTACAATCTATCATAAGTGAAGATCTAGTGACTATTAAGTCCTGGTCTGATTCGAATGGACTTTGTTTCAACACCAGTAAAACTGTAGCATTGTCTTACAGAGGTACTTTACAACCTATAACTTTAAACAATAATCTGATCCAAACGGTGACTTCAATCAAGTTTTTAGGTCTTTATATAGACGATTCTATAAAATGGTCTGCTCATATAGATACCTTAGCAAAAAAATTATCCTCCGCATGTTTTGCCATTAAATCGGTTTCTAAAGAGCTGACTCCTTCTACTGCATTAATAACCTACTTTTCCTTATTCGAATCTCACCTTCGCTATGGTTTACCTTTCTGGGGTTCTTGTAGCTTATACCTTTTCGAATCTATTTTTAAACTGCAAAAAAGAGCAATCCGCTATGTATTTGGTTTAAGTAGTAGGACACATTGCGAAAATTACTTCAAAAATTTCAAAATTCTAACCCTTCCTGCTCTATTTATTTTCGAATCCGTCTGCTTAGTTCGCAAGCACATTCAAAATTTATCCGAAAGACCGACTCGTAGATATCCTACAAGAAATTTAGAGACTGATGTTTATTTAACAATGCCCACTTCTGACCTATTAAAACATTCCATTACCTACAATGCCAAAAAATTGTATAATAACCTTCCGATGCAATTAAAATCTATAAATACATACGATAAGTTCCGAAGACTGGCTAAAGCTTTTCTTCTAGAAAGACCATATTACACAGTAGCAGAATTTTATAACGTACCTTAGACATTTGAGTTCCACATACAATGGCATTAATTAAATAATTATTAAAGTTTAAATTTAAATTTAAAAATTAAATTAGAATAATTATAATGACGGATATTGCATATCCATTGCAATTGTTATTCCTATTTTGTCTGTTTCTGTTTGTTTTTTCTGCTGTTTAGTTATTTTTATAATATGTTTAGTATTTAAGTTACACGCTTTGTCTATAAAATTTTTGTAAATTTTTTTACGACAATAAAGCATATCTCTCTCTCTCTCTCTTTATAGTAGAATATTTAACTAGGCAGATTTGGTTAAAAATTCTACGTAATTTTATGCCTCCACAGTAACCTATTTGGCCGCTTTTATTTACTCTCCTTTAAAGTAATATTAGGTCGAGATCGTAGCAAAATTCTACCTAATTTCAACCAAATAGTCGAATACTCATTTAGTTGACCTATAAGTCATCTTGAAGAAATATGTATTAACTTTGTTGTAGCAATTACCTGAAAAATCTACCACAAAGTAAATTCGACTAAAAACCACCAATTTAAAAAGAGTACATGACCTATTTGTAAAATTTATATTATTTAGGTTATTTTAACAATTAGGTTGTTCAGTTACTGTCTTCGTCATTATTCTTAAGAATTTCGGCCGTTTTAAAAAAACCATTACAGTCGTAATCTTAATTTACGTGTGATGTAGATAGAGCTTTAAATGAGTGAGAAAAATAATAAATCATATCGTTATACTTCCGATTTTTATCGTAAAGTGAAACGTCTAAAATCTCAAGTGCAGAACAACGTGACCTAAATATGTTATATTTACCTATAGGTAATTTTTTTATAAAACCTATAAGTTATTATTTCTTTAAATAGGTAAAGTTAACTAATATGTCGTGAAATTAAAGTTAATTCAACTTAATAAAAAGGTATTTGTAAAATACGTAGATTTCCTTAGTCATAATAACTTTTAGGTCGAATTCGCACAATACGCCAAATTTTCTTAACGTAATTGAAGTACGATTCCAAATTTTAAATTTTTAAAATGACAATAACTAGAACATACGAATGAAAATACCGAAAAACGAAACATTATTGATTTTCTAAAGTGATACACAACAAACGTAACATAGTTTTAGCTCATAATATTATTATTTTTTTGCACGATCATATTTTTTTCTCATATTTTTTTAATTAGAGAATATTTTGGAAGGGCACTGTTATTTTTCTAAGTAGAACTGTTAACATGCACGACAAAATTTTCTTCGCATTAATTTCAACAAGCGTGAACTGTATATTCACCGCAATTACATTACATATATTTTTGTCACCGACATTTATTTATTTTCAATCTTCCATGTGAATTAGGTATATGTTTTAGTTGTGTTGGTGACTTCTTACAATATTTCTACTTATATATAGATAAAAATACCAAATAAGTATAAAATTTCTTTTCGTACACTTGGAGACATACGTCATCTGCAAATATTTTGGTAGTTTCTACCTAAACTTAGTTAAATCAACGTCGAATTAACGTTATACTGACGTCAAATTTCCCTAGAGAGGTATTACTAACCAAACGTACTGGGCTACTACAATGTGGATTTAGATGTAATTCTACCTATTTTGGTAAATAAAACCAAATTTCGACGTCGTCTTATTCTCCACTTATGTCGAATCCACGTCGAGCCAACGTAAATTTTACTTAATTATGGTTAAATCTAATTTTGCGACCAAATTTATTATATATAATTTAGGTAGTATCGACGTCAAATTACACCAAAATGTTTGCTAGGTATGGTGTTCTATATTTATCTGTTCCTTAAGCACCCCTTTAACATGTTGATATGAAATACCATATGTGTGTTCTGGTCCAATTAGTGTTTGCTCAGCATTTTTCCTGGCTAGGAGGTGTGCTTTCTCGTTTTCCAACACTCCCTCATATCTCAGCACTTAAGTGTGACGTTGGTTATGTTCTGTTAGGGCCTGGAGGGACTGTTGGCAGTCCAATACTGTACTTCTACTATTTTTAGTGCTTTAGGGAATACCTGACTGTCATAAAAAATACCCTCTTATCTCTAAGAGAGTAAGTAATTTAGCTATTGGATTACGAAATGGACTCAATCAAATTTTCTTGGTTAAATATAAAAAAATCAAATTACTAAAGTTACAAATAAGAATTAAATTAAAGTATTATTTAAATAAGGTCATTCCTAAATATTGCCTAATACAAAAACCTGAATTCCAATAACTCTCTATCTCTATTAATTGTAAACCACATTGTTCGTTCCTATTTAAATTCTATTAAAGTAACAAATGATCCAAACGAAGACAATAGCAGCGGCAAACGATATTCTGTTTAGCCCAAAACGTATAAGACCCGTAATATCGTTAGACAGTAGCATATCTATCATGTTTTTAAATAAATGTAAACTATTATGCGGTAATGGGTCATTAGAAAAGGTGGTCGGTAACACAGTTATTCTGTTATATCGGCCGCGATGCGTTCTCTACGTGGTGCCACCGGTGCCAGGACGTTCGGTAGCAGCGATTTATTGTTACTGTACCCATAATGGTTTAATGGTTTAGATAAAAAATACGGCTACGCACACATTCGTTTCTTTTCAAACGTAACCTCAAACAACCTTAATAAATTTGTGAGTTTCAATTGAATGCGGTAGGAGTGAAAGGAGCAAGTTCTTTCTTTCATATTTCTTCTTCTTTCTCTATATTCCTTGTGCCAACTAAGTCTTTAGTTACTCAATTCAATACAAAATTCAATGCACATCATCGTGGTGCGTTTAATTTTAGGCTGTCCCAATTAAATATAGTTGCCAAATTGACAAAAAAGCAGGAAACATTGGTAATCTTAAGTATAATCTTTTAGTAAATACTTGATATAAATATCTGTTTAAGAGGAGTATTTACTTGGCTGTAGAGCGGAGCATGAAGGGTTTCGTAGTACCCCACTTTTAAAGTTTATTTTTGACTTATTCTGAAAGAAAAAAATAAGTACGTGTAGGTAAAGGATAAATCTATGCTCCTCTGGAAACACTTTTTTAAAATTTGATACAGTTTTTTCTAAAAAAAATACAAAACTCGACTTGTTTCACCCATTTTCTCAATTTTTTTTAGAAAAAACTAAATTGAATTTTGAAAAAGTGGTTCCAGAGGAGCATAGATTTAACCTTTACCTACACACACATATTTTTTTATTTTAAAAATAGTCAAAAATAAACTTTAAAAGTGGGGGTACTACGAAATCCTTACATTGCAAGATTTTTCGTCTGGAAAGTGGCGCCTCTGTTAGATTTTTAAGAAATTAATATTTGTGAATGAAAACAATTTATAATATATTTTACTGATGTTTTACGAGGGATGAATAAATTTTACGTATTTGTACACCTTATTTTTTACGTAATTTATTTCTTTAATACTAAGATTGGCATATATATTATATGCAAGGGTTTCATAGTACACCAATTTTACGGATTATTTTTTAATTTTACTAAAAGAAATTTTATGTAAGTACAGGTAAAGGCTTAACCCATACCTCTCTGGATTTACTTTCAAAATATGAATCAGTCTCTTTTGAAAAAATCTAAGAAAAGAAACGAAAAGAAATAGAAATGTTAAAAAATGCTAGAAGAGTACAATATATTTAATTTTTTCCTACAGGAGCATTTATTTTTATTACAATAAAAATAGAAATACGTTAAGAGCTTTTTCATCTAGAAGGTGTTACCAACAAAATATATATCTTTTTCTACTATTTAGTGAGTGATTTGAATTCATGTTGTTATTTTTTACATACAGTAATTTCGCTCAATTATATTAAATTAATTTTATCATTTATTTATTAAAAAATATATATATACGAAATTGGAAGGTATACACTGAGATGTGAATTATATGTTTTTGTTTAATGAATACTTCTTCGGGTCAACAATAATTATTAATTCCAGCATGTTAATATCTCTTCAATCCGTTAAAGTAATGTAAATATTTTTTCTTGCTTTCGCGCATGGCTTTGATTTGTCGCACCCTTTGAGGCGCGTTGCAAGAGAACATTTTCTAAAAAGTTAGCCAATGTCTGTAAATGAGAAAAACGATTGTGACAAGCTGATTGTGCATTGTGGCACAATAGAAGACGGAAACGAGTCACTGCTTTAAAATTTGGAGAAATTTGTAAAAAATCTCGTAAAATCTTTAATTTATTTCTAAAGCCACCCGATATGGCATGGATCATAAATTCAAAACAAAATAAGATTTGGAAATTTATTTGCAAGTAGAAGTTTTTAAATGTGGACATTTTATTGAATTCGAATTTGATTATGTTGCTGCCAGTCTGGATGGAATTAAAAAAAAAAAACAAAACTCTATGATAAAGTTAAAATGTCCATATGGAGCTGAAGTGCGGACTGTAGCAGAAGAAATATGCAGTAGAGAAATAACTTCTTGGAAAAAGAACAATTCCATTAAGGAGAACCACTATTGGTATTTTCAAATTCAGGGCTAGCTGCACATAACACAAATGGATTTTTGCATTTTGTGCTTTTGGACTTCTGGAGGAATAGAAGTGGAGAAAATATCTTATATTGACAGCTTTTGAGAAGAAAAGATACAAAATAAAATTAAAATTTTTTATATGCAATATGTCTTGCCGGAACTTGTTGACAGCGAAGCAATAGAGACATGGAAGTACGAGACAGAATATTAAATAATTCGTGAGAAATTTTGTTTAATGTTTATTAACATAACGCAAGGAATCTTAAATTATTTTGAATATTTTTATTAATTTTAGAATTACATTTTATTTATTTCTAAAACATGGTAGTAGGCGATCCATTTAAGATATGATTAATGTCTTATTATTATATTACACTATTTTAAATTTAGGATTTTACCAGTGGCAGTGGTAATTGATGATAGGAATATAATTATTATTACACCAAATGTTTTAAAAGGCTTCACCAACTAGTGGACCACGCTTTTAAGTCCCCAAATAATAGTTTCAAGATTTTGATTCGGATTAGAAGTTTTACTATACAGGGTTTTGTGTCAAAGCCAAGTCATGTAGGTATTGTTATTGTAATACGTAGATGAGTAAGTATGATCAATACAAATTTAAAATTCGAACATAAATCTTTGTAAAGACGTTATTTATAACGTTATTAACTTCATAACGGTCAAAACTGTTAGTATATAAATTGATTTTAATTTTAACTTAGAAATTTTCGAAAAGTTCCCTATATTGTTTAGTTGTTGCAACTTTACTGCGCTTAAGTAGCGTTCAGATTAAAATATGAATTTATGGAGCTTAACTGAAAAACAGGAACTAATGCTTTCATTCCAAAAAAAGTATTATGGCCAATAAAAAGAATTTCGAATTGTGATATCTGCAAGTCCTTATTTAAAACCTTTAAATTTAATATTATCATTATACAAGAGTTATTTTTACAAATTGATACAAGTATCGAACATAAGTTTGTTGACATAAACATTATTTCCATAATACAAATAAATATATCTCTGTTAAAGAATACTCATAATTTATTTAATATATTCATTTAAACATGTTTTTGTTTTTTGTCTGGATGATATTGAATACTAACTTTTTCTATATAACTTCTTATCGACACATTGTGAGATAAAAAAGCAGACAATTAATTAAAAGCGTACTCACAATTTCAATGCTATACTGTTTCCCAAATTATGAAAATACTAAATATTTAAAAAAAAATAAAAAGCCAATTAAACAATGTGTTAATATCCAGAGAAGAACATCGTACTTATTTTTTAGAAACAAAAAGTAGTCAAAAATTGTGAAAATAACAACATATTTTTATTTCACAAAAATAATAAGTCAGTTTTTGTTTTTTATGTAAATCATATCATTTTCAAGGCAATAAAACAGAAGAAAAGTCACCGAATACCGATTTCAAAAAGGTCTATTAGTTTTTATAGGAAATGGAAAGAGAAAATCTGCTTTTTATGTTGCTTTTTTCAGAAAATGTTCTTCCTGATAAAACTTAGTGTTTAATTAAACCTAAAACTTTATTTATTCAAAAAATTCTGTACCATAAATATAAATTTGGCTGCACAGTGAACTAGATATTCTTCTAGGAACCGAACCCACATTTTTACATATAAGATTAATTTAAGAAGATGTATTATATAACTCCACATAGTAGTTTTTTAGTTATTACAAATAATATTGATTATTATATCCTTTTTAACCTACTTCAAAAAGGAGGAGGTTCTCAATTCGTCTGTATATTTTTTTTATGTATGTTCAGCGATAATTCTTTAACACAAAGTCCGATTTAAATTATTCTTTTTTGCTGGAAAGGGGGTACTTCCGGGATGGTCCCATATAAATTTGGTCAAAATCTAATAATTGGGTCAATGGGAAAATCCTCAAACTTTTCATTTTTTATGTATGTTTAGCAATAATTATTTACCACCTCGTCCGATTTCTATAATTCTTTTCGTTAGTAAGGGGGTACCTCAGGGGTGGTCCCATATAAATTTGGTTCATATGTGGTGATGGCATCTGCACGATTTTAAAGTCGGTTTTTTAAAATTACTTTCAATACATCTTACGTAAATTAAAAGTTTAATAATTTTGTGCTTTCTTGATGCGTCGTTTTATGATTTCTTTTTGCATATATTTAAGTACAGATAATTATTATTATTACTGGCAGTTTATTTTAAATCAATAAAATAATATTTTGTTGATCAAAAAAAGGCAAAAAAAGCCATGTCACATTCAGTGTAATAATAAAAATTAGATATATAAATATAGTATATTATGTACCAAGAGACTAAACTTTCACTTTCAATCTCGCCTTTTGTCGTAAAAGACTTTTAAATTTTTACCAGTGACGTCCGTGCCGGGTTTGAACTGAATATTTTTGAAAAAAAATATGGTGCGCCACTGCTTTTTCTAAAAACCAAAATTATCTTTAAAATTCTTATATATTTTGGAGCAAATTTGGTTTATGACGTACTTTCGTACGAAGCACCCTTTTCGGGTAAGAAAATGAAAACCAGTATATTGAAACTGCTTTTGATATTTTGTTGAAATTTGGTAGGAACCCACCATGAGTGGAAACACTTTTTTTGGGAAAAATTTCATAAAAATATCTAGAGTGATAAGAAACTTATGATAAAAAAGTTATTTTTTTTTTCTTAAAACTTTAACACCCTTAGGATTCACACCCTTAAGTATCGGCACTCAATTAATAAATACCCTGTATTAATTGATATTACCTTATTCGAACCAATCGTCTATTTTTTCGTTATTTGTATTTATATTTCACACCTCTATACTCTTAAATGTAATTTAATCTAACGAAATCTATTCACTAAATTAAAATATAAAAATAATGTAAAACCCTCTAATAAATCGAACTGCGTTATAACAATATCTCGCAATGCACCGAGAAAAGCAAATACGATTCTGGTTCCCCTAATTTAGGTAACTTTGACTCACTCCGTGTTAGGATTTTTCGGTTCCTTTGTCTTAATTTCGCGCGTTAGAGTTTGGAATACGTATCCCTCGTATCTACAGGCAATTGTTAAAATTATGAATGAATGCGGATTTTGTTTAGTCTCTGAAGTAATTTTGTAGTATTTAGGCTCCACCCTAAAGTTGTAATTTTTATACCTACTAAACTACCGTTGCCCCGCAGGTCTTTCAGTTTGTAATGTAAATTTTCCTCTTAACAAAAAAAAAAAAAATAAATAAATAAAAAATGAAATTGGATCACTTCTGATTAAAAATTTGGGGATCAAGTACCAACTTTATTATTTTAGTAAAAAATTAAAACAAAAACTTGTTGAAAAAAATAAACTAAACAACTATTTTTCTGAATTAATTATTAAACAAACATTTTTCTTAATTTTCATCTTCTTCATTTTCATCGCCCAGTAGATTTGGCAGAATGTTAATGTCCTCTTCTTGCATGGCATGACCTCTTCAAGTAATATGTGACAAATTTAGATCAAATTGATGCTAAATGGGTGGCATATATTTTAGCATTTTTTTTAAGATCCTGCATTTTAGCATGAGTTGTGGGTTTTGCGTTATCTTTTGCTTCTGTTGGTTTAAACGAATGTAATGTTTTTGTATTGCCTGATTTGTTTAACTCCAAACTATCGTAAACATCAGAGTAGTCGCTATCACCTTTCACAAATCTGACTTTCCGAATCTTTGAGATTAGTACACAGTTACCATTAGTACTTTGGCCACCTTTACCAATAGAGATCTTTAAAGTCAATAAATTTTCCCACCATATTATTAACAATTAATGGATTTTTTTCCTGTAATGTTCCACCAATGACATCCCTTTCTTTGGACTATAAACACATTCCTTTCTCTTCTGGGCTTTTGTAATATCTGAGAAGTACAAGGTAACAAACGAATATTTTCGTTATAGCTGGATTAGAACAATTCAATACATACATCATAAAATGAAACATATTTCAATTTCTATTTTGCCTAGATAATCGAATTAAATTACCGGTTTTGAGCTTACATTAAATTGTAATTAGATGAAACAAAATGGATTCTATATATTTTGAGGTGATCTTTTAAAAAAAAGGCAAAACAAAATGTAGCAGTTTTTCGAAAGTGCCGAAATTTTGGATTTTGTCAATTTTTAAATTTTGCGCATGCGCATGTCGCAAATAAATCAATATTTTTAAAACGCAGTTTACGACAATTGAAAGCTTAGAAAAAATGCTAATTTTTATGTCTCTTGAGAAATTTTGATCGGATGCACCGTTCTCGCGGTATGGACGATTGAAATTTGTTTAGTATTTTGAGGTCGAAAAATTGAATTTGTTAAATGTTCAAACACTAAATTCTTCATAACTTTGGTAAAAATTAAGATATTTGAAGAAACAAAAATTCGTTTTGAACTTAAGGGATGTGAGTATTGATTTCCAGAAGAGGGCAAGAGAAATCCCAAAATTGGGCATATGACGGAAGGGCAAAGTGTACCGCAAGCCTAATTTCATTGTTTGCCTATAACGGCCAAACTATTTAAATTTATTTAATGCCACTTACAGAGCTTACTCTTTAATATAAAATCTTATACGTGTGTGAATTTTACCGAAATCGGATTATAATTGGCCAAGATATCAAACAATTTATCAAATTTTTTTCCCTAAAATAAAACTAAATTTTTTTTCGACAGTTTGAAGTGGCACAAAAATGCCAAAAATGTACCCAATGGCTCAAAACTATTTTTAATAATACTCTATTGTGTTTGGAATACGATTACATTACGGAAAATTCTGCAAAAATATTTTATCTATTTTTTTGACCTCTGTTCATTGAGTGACGACCAAAAAACACGGTTTTTGAGAAAAGTTGCCTAAAATTGACGATTTTCAGTTTTTTAGTCTGAAAATTGAGCAAACCCAAATCTAATGTCTTTTCAATGTGTATACGAAGTTTAAAGTGTGTATGTTTCTTCTAAGTTGTAGAATTCTCCCGACAAAAGTCCCATTATACGCGCTAAGCGGGATCCAAAACTCGTGCATTTCTGTAAATTGATTTTTTTTGTGATTTCCCGTTTTAAATTTTTTACATACCTAAATTTATTAGGCCTAAAATTTATTAAATTGTATTTTACTGACTTTTTATAAGACGTTTCTTGAGTTTTGTGCAAAAAATAGAATTACCGCAAAATTAGCCGGACGTCGTATCAAGGATAGTCATTGTCTCGACGTTCGCTATCCGACAAGTTTAAACTTGAAACGGTCATATTATTACAAATTGAATCACTTGATGGTGTATATCGGCATAGATTTTTAATAACCGTGTTCAGCAAGCTCTGTGTACACGTGGTTTTTCGGACTTCTTCAGCAATTTATTAAGTAAGTACGTTCTTAAATTAAGAAAATTCTATCACAGTGCTATAATTTTTTTGTTTCCAGGTTGCAATGGCTGGACTGTGTTTATTATGTCATCAGAAACTTGCAGAGGGTGAACTTACCCCAATTGGACCGACAGGATTGAAAGGTCTGCAGATGGTCAGCAAAGAGAGAGGGGATGATTTTTTCAGTTCTTTAGAACCAGGTTTTATATTGCATGAAAGATGTCGCAAACATAACGTAGCTCGACGTTACGGAAAAGAGTTTATTTATAAAACCTGGGATAGGCATAAAAGGGCCGCGATTGACAATGCCAAAAAAAAAGGAGGATGGAGCATCAACCGAGAAGAAACCCAGATGTTAGAGAACAAAAAACAAGTTGGAACTTACACTCAAGCTTAGGATTAATTTCTTAACATTTTTAAAGTATACCTTCTTGTATATTTTTTTGTGCTCTTTCCGATGGCGCAGTTAGTTTCTTCAAATATATTTTTTGTTACATGTTTTTGGAAAACCCGGACAAAATCATATGAGGAAAAATTAAAAAAAAATTACGCCTTCCGGTTTCCTGCGAATTCCCGAAAAATTATGGCAGATTTCGCCGCGGGACTTATTTTATTTGAGAGCTCAAAAAAAATACGCATTTTCTCTCATGGGCACATATGTCTAGTATTTATAATTTCGCCACAAATTCATCGCAAATTTCATGTTCATGATTCTGATCAAAGAAACGAAAAAACAACTTTTTGGTAAAAGCACTTCTGGCGGCGAGAAATTCGCCATTAAAACTACCTGTGCAATGAAATTCCGAATTATTTTTGCCTACTCTTTCGATTGGTGCATTTAATTTTACTATCAGAATGATACTTGCCCAGATAATTAGCATTTTTACCATGGAAAATTCCGGAAAACCCGGTTTTTCTTAATAAAAAAAAAATGAAAAACTGCTACATCATTTTTTTCTTTTATTCGGAAAGATCACATCAAAATACACAAGGTCCACTTTGTTTTATCCAATTACAAATTAATGTAAGCTCGAAGGGGCTTTTTTCGTTATTTAATTGGACTAAGAGCATGAATAGCGTCAGGATATCACTTCTTGGAATCATCTACCTCCAATTGTCTCATACCACATATTCATTACTATTCTTTCGCCAATTTCTAAATAAAGATGAGTCCCGAAATTAAAAGTTTGAAGTTGTGTTAGATAGTAAACTTCTCCAGTTTGTACCAGTGGGGTTAAAAAGGGTACGTTGTAGATCAAAAGTCATTAAACATGATGTACTTCCATCACTCTAGCTTTAGAATCAATAAGATGGTGATTGCCTTGCTTTTGTTTAATCTGCATAGTCTTTTCGTCTTGAATTTTGACACGAAAAATATCACATGCCTTACATGTATCTTTTTTTAGGAATGTGAAAATGTAATTGATATGTGCGAAATATGAACTCATAGTAACTTGTTGTTTACCCATTTCTAGGTATTTTTCTCTATAAAGTCTGTATAGATTCTGCAAATTTAAGTCGGGTGCTAAATATTGGCGAGAAGAAGTTCGATCACCATAATGGCTCATGTACCGAGGAAAACTCTCGATGTGAAGGTTAATAAAGTATTTTACCTCGTCTTTTATTTTATTGCCCGATATTTTCGCTGCAATATGGTTTCCTCTATAATTGATATACTCTTCACCTCGATTTCTTTTGATCTTTATGATATTTCTTTACCATTTACTTTCATCACGACGTTTTCGTTTTAAAATTTCATTTGTTTGTCCCATATTTTCTGCAAGGGAGTCCTCTCCTTCCACCTCAATTGCAATGTTTTCATAATTTTCGGAAGAACAAGATTTCTCATCGTCGGGATGAATTGGCACTATCAGCGTACGGAACTGACACTGAAAATGATGGATTTTCTTGTTTGGCAAACTGAGTAGTAAGGCTATTTATGGAAGTATAGGGATGTGCAGAAAATTTTTGGTATTATCACTACATTCAGGCTTTTAACCTGTAAAAAAATGGTGTGCCTTACTTGTACCATAATCACATTTACTAAACAGGTTTATAAGATAAGTAGAAAATAGGTTTATTATTTTAACTGATTAGACGAAAAAATATCAAATAGTATATTGTTTCACGAGTGACGAAAATGATTTTCGACGAGTAAAACACTATACTTTTTCTACGAACTCTATTATGTCATGTAGGTACCTACTAAAATGAAAAATAACAAACGTTAGCAAATGCTTTATTTTGTGTTAGGAATAACAAAAAATTAACCAATTAAATATTTCAGAAATATTATTTATTATTTAAATATTGATTTATTGTTATATTTGAACAATTGTTCAAAATTATGGGGGTATCACACTCAAGCTTTTTATTTATTGAGGTAGATGCCGACATATTTGTTCTACTGTTAAATGTCATTTCAGATGATGATGCGCCATAATCGGATGAACTAGTAGTTTCCTTATTTTGTACAGATTGTAAAATTTTGGTTTGTATTTGGTTTTTACTGTTCGTGGATTCATCAACATATCCTTCCGCAACACTACTAGATTTCCAACCACCGTGCTTTTTTAACAGAAGCAAGTCACATCCTGCATCCACTAATAGCGTTGCGGATGTTCTGCGGAAACAGTGCCCAGTGTAATCTTGAGGATTCGGAAGCGTTAAAAAATGAGCACATTCGTTAGGAAATTTACTGATTTTATTAATTCCAACAACCTGTCTGCTACACTTTCCATTCTGATAGTTAATAAAGAATCTTGAATTAATTTGATCCATGTTTGCGGGACGTAGGCTCATATATTTTTTAGAAATATCATAAAAGGGTCCAGAAATATGAAAAGAACGCGGAACTTTTGTTTTTGTATTACGGATTTTAACTAACAGAATACTTCCAGTATCCTTTACATCGCTTATTGTTAAATCTTTTAGTTCGTGGCAACGACAAGCGCCAAATAATCCAAAAACTAATGCTATCTACAAATATTAGTAGTTATGTATTAAGTATTTGTTAAAATAAAAATAATAATTCCGTTACCTTTGTTATTAAATATTTATAGTCAGGTGCATTCTTTAGGAAAGTCTTTATGTCTTCAGGCGAAAAAATTTTGGATTTTTGGCTTTTAAAACCATCAGATTTTCTTTTCAAAAGCGAACGTAACTTTGGATATTTACTAATATCGATATCATTTTTAACAGAGAGTGTAGTTCTTAGCATCGAATAAATGGACCATAACGTCGACGGTTTAAAATTTAAACATATTTCTCCAAAGTATGCTAGTAGTACAGTTTCCGAAAATGATTTCACTTTATTTTTTTCTCTCCAGTTCAAAAATTTGATATAAATTTCTTCATATCTCTTTTTTGATTTGGCCGGTAATAAATCTGAAGAGGTTTCTTCAGCTTTAAAAATAATTTCTGGGGGAGTACAATCGCTTTCTGACTCAGACATCATGAAAATGTGTTAAATTTAGGACGAACTGAAACTGACAGTTCTCAAAAGTGATAAAACTTCAAATAAACAAATAAAAACCAGGAAACTAGATGTAGATTGGTTTAATTTGCACTATTTTTATACATTTTTATTTTATCTTTAATTCATTAAAGTTTAGGTAAAAACGCATATAGAATTTAATGAGCATCTTTTTATTTCATTATTAATAATTATAAGCTGCCAAAATATTATACGAGGCGACTGATATATGAAAATATGTAACAACTTACTTTCGTCACTCGTCACTAGAGACGAAAGTAAACGTTATGGGATTTTTTCTCACTAGTGACGGAAATCAAGTTTTCGCTGAAAGTATCCTGTGGCGAAAGATGTCTTTTTGTAAGAGTTCGTAGAAAAAAGTATTTATATAAATATCGCAAAAAAATCCAAGAACAAAGAATGTGAAAAACAGAAGATACCATATAAATCGATATTTTTTGTCTAAGTAAATTAACTAGCTACTATTCTTCTTGTCGCTGGATCAAAAGCGATTCATCTGATATTTCACACTTCAACTTTTACAAAAATAACCTCTATTGTTTTCACCTCAAAAACATAAGTGATCTAAGTAACACTTTTGTAGTTCTAACCATCCTAATTTTAAATTATGAGCAAGAGCAAAACTGATCTATGTATTAAAAAATGTAAATAAAACATTACTATGGTGGACTGGTTACTGTTTGCCAGCGCTACTTTAAAAACTGCACTGTTAAATAGAGCACAGCAGTTAATGTCCAGAGTAGAGAATCAAATCATCTCGACCTTCTTAAATCATTTGTGGATATCCTTTAAAGGTTGTTTAGAGTACCTTGTCTAGTTGGGTCCTTTGTAGTAAGATTGCATAAACTGGAAAGTAGTGCTCTAATGTAGCTACTTGCCCTAGGTTTTTCCTCTCCAAGTGTAAGGAATCTCAGTCTTGGTAGACATTCACAGTAGCACAACACGAGTACTGCAATATTTGAAAGATTCGTATGCCCCGCCCGACTTTGTGATGTCACTGTGTGCGTTGCGCAAAATAGAATGATTTTAAGCAAGTCATTGTTCGTTTCACGGATCTATTAACGTGCTGACATCTCTTTTTAGCTAGAAGCTTTCGGAAAAGCATCTCGTTTCCTCTAAATCACTCAAAAAAGTGAGCCAAAGAGACGCGATTAGTCAGAGCGCAGTGGCGTACCAAAAAATAGAGATTAACACGTATGAAAACAATAAAATTATTAAAATTGAATTAATATTTTTCTGTTATTTATTTTAAAATAATTATTTTCATGAAATGTAATTGGGTGTTTACTGTACAAATGAATCAATAGAGAAACCGCCCCTGTTATGAATGGTGAAGATTCCAGGTTTGAAATATGTACTCCCAAAGAAATCATAGAAAAGACAAATGAGGCCACATTAAATTTGCTGCCCGAGAAATCCAAAGAAAATTATCTAAACAAATATGACACTTTTATAAAATAGCATAAGCAGAATGATATTCAAAGCTATACGTACAGAGCGGGTGCTATTAGTTTTTTTTTTTATTTGAAGAAAGGTCTAGACAATTCAAGTCTTCTACATTATGGTCTAAACTAAAAGCAACCATAATTGTTAATTATAATGTAGATAAAAATAAATATTCTAAACTAATAGCATTTCTAGAGGAGTTTAATTAAAATATTCCAAATTACTCTTTTGATTTTATTATATTATATAAGGAGGGCTGGTCTGTATTTAGCATATTTTGTGAAATTACTCGATTATGGACTATTTTGAAAAATTTTGCATAAAGCAAAAATTATATGGCCGTGTGTTGGAATTAAAAACGACGGATTACAAGAATCTTTGAAAATTGTCCATGTAAATGAGAAGTATAAATAAAAAAAATTGTCGATTCACACGTAGGAAGGACAGAATACATCTGGTTCCATAGTGATACCGAGATATGGTATCGGCGAAGATATAGTGTGTGTAATGAGATCGGGGTCAAAGGAGACGCGAGCTGTCCGGACTTTGCCGGTGGTCTTGCTCAGTTAGGACGAGCAGCCACAAGCAGCTCGGGCACCGGGCAGGAGCGCCGACATTACTCATATACTTACTTCTTTCTCGAGTTCGAACACAAGAATGATATCGCATTATATAGTCGTAAAGCAATAAAGGGTACTTCGTGCGTTTGCGTCTAAAGGATTAAATGTTGATAAATTTTAATACGTAGTCTTGGCAGTACCCACCAATTCTTGCTATTAGTGAAGACAAACTATCTAATGGATTTGTAGCAGCAGAGGAAAAGCTAAAGCCAAAAGAATAATTTTTAACACTTTAATTGAAGAAGTGACTGTTTATTATAAATGATTTTTCTTAATCAAGCATTACACTACAAAAAAAATTAAACTTTAGGTTATTTAGGTTTGTAACCTATTATTTCAATGGCCAAAAAATACTTTAGACCAGTGGCGGCTTGTAGTAGATTAAAAACGGTGTTCATTTTTTTCCAATAACTTTATCGTTTGTAAGTTTATATTAAGTGTAATGATTTTTTTTTGTATGTCATCGGCTTCAACTACTCTGGTTATTTTGCCTTATGTTCGGTGTAAAGTTTGTTATATTACATAATATTTACTACCCAGATATAAACTAGAATGAAGATATATGAAGCGCTAGGAGGAACAAGATACACAAGCCACATTTAAAAAAAAATAGATTTGTTTATAGAATACTTTCTCAAGAAGGTCTGAAGCCACGGTGAAAATATTTCTAGCGTGCACGAAGATATAGCGCCACCAAACCTGTAGATTCTTGTTGCCCAAATTAAATATCAGGAATTTTTCTAGCCTAGAAAGTCGTATGCTACCTAAAAAGCAACATGGCGGAACAGAAGCAGCTGACTGTAAAACGAAAAGTGATTGAAAATGAAGTTTCTAGTGCCAGTTCGGGAAATGATTTCGATTCAGATGATAGTGTGAAGGACCGAAATTATTATCCTGATGTTGGCAGCTCCGATTCTTTGACGGACGACGATTTATCGATAAGTAAATAATATTGTGGCTTATGACCGTCTTACCCTTTTTTTTGAGGCATGTGCCCTTTTACTTCCAGAATATATTAAATATATTTTCCAGGATTTAACTATTGTTAATAACACAAGATTACAAAAAAAAGTCCGGACTATTTGATCAGACCATTGTATTCCTAGTTATTTAGGCATCCTGAATCCAATCCCGGGGTCAGTTTAGCTCCATAACGTCAGAAAAATCAGATTTCAAGGTCATTTAGAGGTCAAAATGGGGATTTCTTGGAACTGGCTCCTGGACAATTTCTCAAGCGATCTGTTAAGTTAAGGGGTAACTGTGTAGGTCTTAAATACCTTCCAAACATTGGAAACGGTCCCAAAATCTCGACCAAGACCAGCGCAGGGACAACCATGTGGATAAAATGTTGTCATGATCGTTGTATCTCGCGAATTTTGATCTCCCTGCCAAGTTGTTTAATTTCGGCGATCCATTTAATGCTAGATAATACCAGTGGATCCAGAACTGACCGAAATAGCCCTAGAATCTTGCCAGAACATTGAAGGTATGCTCAAGTATTTCTAGATATTCGAGCTCGTGAATTTTGCTTCCCTTGCCAACACGTATAATTTTGGCGATTGAGTTATCGTCAGTTAATGCCCACTTCTCAAAGTGTTCCTAGAACATCGTCCAAAAATTGCGTGAAGCTGAGTATAATGTCCGGGGCAAACTAAGGTTGCAGAAAATGGCCCGAGGAGCCCAGCCCGCAACCTCAGAGTTTGCCACCTTTGTTCTGCTGAGACAGGCCATTGGAATTCAAATCTTCTGATAAGACGTCACATTCCAGCAAGTGAATTGGTGTGGCTATCATTCAATATTTGCGACTATGACTTAGAGTCTACTAATAAAATCAGTTCTGCTAACCTAACCTAACTTCACTATGGTCGCGGAGTCTTGTCGCCGGGAATTTCGGGAGCGGGATTCTTGACAGTGGCCCATTGAACGTATTTCCGTTGTCAAGAATTCTACACCTTAAGTCAGCTCTAGCGGGAGAAGCAGCTGATCTATTCGACGTTCGGCCAAGGTTCTATAGGTTCTCAGATCAGTGCTGAGTGGATCGCCGTTCGACCAAAGCAAATTTAACATCAAATTCTCGCTTTTTGGCGAAGAACTTGAAATTTGTAACTTAGTAATTACAGGGCCACTTCCTACCCACTGGGTCGGACCTAGGCAGTACACGGAGCATGAGACAAATATTTTGGCAAGATTCTGGGTCCTCAAAGTTAATGCTGGATGGACGGTCAAAAACTCATAGCAAATGCATCGTCGCAATCGACGCTTGACAGTGGAATAGAAAGTCGCCAGTTAGTAATCCCCTGAGCCAGTTTTCCACCTTAGGCCAGACCTGAGCGGGACATGAAGCATAACTCCAATGTTCTGGCAAGGTTCTAGGGCCATTTGGGTAAGAAATTATACACCTTGGCAGGGAGATCGAAATTCGCGAGATACAGCCATCATGGTAACATTTTATCCACTGGGCTGTCCCTACACCGATACTGGTTAAGATTCATGGCCCCTGTCCAATATTTGGAAGGTATTCACGACCTAGACAGTTACCCCTCAACTTAATAGATCGCTTGAGAAATTGTCCCTAGGCCGGTTCCGAAAAAGCACCCTTTTAACCTCTAAATGACCTTGAAATCTGGGTTTTCTGACGTGATGGGGCAAAAATGACCCCGGGATCGGATTCAGGATGCCAAAATATCTAGGAATACCATGGTCCAGTCAAATAGTCCGAACTTTTTTTTTGTAAACCTGTGTAATTATTTGTATAAGAAAATAAAGTAAGTATAAAATAAATTTCTAGTACACATTAACACTAATTTAGCCAAGCTTATTTCTTAAAAAATTTATTACCTGTTTTATGTAACCTGTGCCCTTTTTGAGTTAAAAAAAAATCATTCAGTATTTGGTTATTTTTTTAAAATCTCATTCCCAAGATAATGAAGCTGATGTATCAAGAGGCGTCTTAGAAACACCTGATAAAGAAAGCTACTCCGTCACGATGGCGGAAACAAAATATTCAAAGAAGAAAAAAAGAAAAAGGCAAAATCAAGCGAAACCTGAGACACTCTTATGATAGTAGTAGAGGAAAGAAAGTTGAAGATAGAAAGATTAGTCCTCCCTGCAAATATCAGAAGAAGTGCAGAGGGAAGATGGTTGGAAAGGAAAAGGAAATTTTTAACGATTTTTGGAATTTGGGATCTTATAAGGAACAAACCATTTATTTATTTGGATCTATTAAAGCCGTACTGAAAAAAACCTCACATAGGAAAAAACAAATAGGCAAGAATCCTCCAGGAAAGTAAATTATCAACATTTAGTAAAGTTTAGTGGCTTAGACATACAAATCTGTAAACAATAGCTTTTATCCGTGCATGGATTAGAAAACTACGACTTCTTTGCAAACAGATTGCAGAAGGAAGACGTGTTCCAAAAAATGACGCACGAAGGAAGCACCACACTAGACCCAATAAGATTCTATATGAGCAAATACAATCTGCTCATGATCAAGGCTTTTCCAAAATATGTTAGCCATTACAGTAGAAAGAAGAATCCCAACAGAGTATACTTAGATCACGACGTTTCCATCTCTTCTCTGTACAAAGATTTTTACCTTGACTGGTGTAAAGATAAAAACATTACACCAGCAAAAAAGATATGTAATGAAGGATAATTTGTAATAAATACAATATCAGCTTTAAACTTCCAAACAGCGATACGTGCCATACATGTGACTCCCTAAATATTTCGATCCAGACAGAAAAAAATAATAAAAACGATGAAGAAATAAAAAAAAATAAAAACTCAACGAGACCTTCATTATAGGCGAGCAGCTGCCATGCAGAACAGCTTGAGAGAGGAAGTGAAATCAGCCAAAACTAATAAAGATAAAATTGTGCTTACTTTGGACTTACAACAAACATTTTCTACACCAAGTTTAACTGTTGCCTTTTATTTGCGAAAGGCTTCGACTTATAATCTAGGTGTTCATGATTGCGTAAGTGGAAAAGCAGCCATGCTCATGTGGCCGGAAACAACAGCAAAGCGAGGTAGTGAAAAAATCGCTAGTATCCTGCTAAAGTATCTTTCTTCCAAACTGCCTAGTCCCATTACTAGTTTTCTATTAATGTTGAAAAAAGGCATACTTAATTGTGGAAATATTTGGAGAAATTAAAATTTTTATTATTTAATTTTTCAATAGAGATTTATTGCAAGTTCACTTAAGGTCAGTCACTATTAGTGCGCTCTTATTTTGACATCCAAGCATGCATAGATCGTTTATGTTCTAAAACTGACTTCATTAAAGATTGTGGATGTTTAAGGGAAGTAGGTAGTGGCGACTTTATAGCTTTCGGGTACGCTCGCCGACATTCGTATCCGTTCAAAGTTTTTTAATAATAAATATTTAATATAATCGTCATCTTAATCTTTCAAAATTATAATTTCTAATGCCTTTTCAATATTATGTACTATTATAGACAACAAAAAAGATAAACTATAATTTCAAGTTATTAAAATGAGGTTAAAAATAAGTATAAGGACAAGGATTCTAATGTCAAAATTTCAGGTTTGTAATAAGTCTGATTTTAGCATGGTAATTATTTGATTCTAATTACGATGTCACTATTAGTGGCTGGCGTTATAGAAATTTGCAATATCTCTCTAATTGTGGCCCCTTGTGGCGAAAAGCGCGACTTAAAATAAATTTTTATAATTTTCTCAAGACCACTTTATTCGCGATTTTTTTACTAAATTTCTATACATAGTAGTGTCCGAGATATGGCCTCTACAACCTGTATTCTAAAGATTTCTTGAATCATATACCATCAAAGAACAAAGCAGCTGAAGAAAGGCTTTATGCTTCTGTTAAAATAGTCAAATTTTTTCAATTATTTTTCACATGTTTTGGAATGATAATTAGCTATCTTTCACAGTAACTTCATAGTATTAGGTATATTTATTTCTTGTAGAAAAAAAGAAATTTGAATTTCTATAAAAAAAGTACAAACCATGATAGGTTCGTTTTCCACACATCCCTCCGACTATCAGGCCAACGGGTTTGGATTAAATGTTGATAAATATTCTTGTACAGGCAAGACGAGTGCGACTATAGAAATCTGCCAAGGAAATAAATTGATTTTATTTAGGAACATTAATTTCGCAATTAAATAGATGAAAGAGAGGTTAAGGAGCAAGAAACCTGATTAAGACTTCCACTTCTCGCTTTCAATGGGTTCTTTCCCATGCTGGTTTGCGTTTGCGTAGACATCGAGGCTTGTAGTCCCATCCGTCATGATTATTTTGCCTGGTGTGAAAAATTCTTCTTCCTGCGGGTGACATTTAATATCCACATCTACTAAACACCAACGTAAATTTATTCCTGAATTTTTTAATCACTGTTTCTTCAATTGAACGTGTTCTTAAATTAATCATTAAATAGTAAGAAATTACACTCAAAATCGATTCTACATACAAAAATTTATTAATACGAGATTATTTGGTAAATGGTTTTGACCCTAGGACTATCCTTCGGCATCTAGAAGAAGTAACTGGTATCAAGGCCCGCTCTAGCCTTCATGTCACGTCATATATACAGGGTGCTCCTTAATGACATGCTAATATTCAAGGGGGTGATTCTTGGGCCTATTTTAAGAAAAAAACTTTACATGGACGTAGGTCCTAAACCTCCTAACTTTTCAGATACAGGGCGGTAAAATTAAAAAAAAAAAATATTATTTATAATAACTGTGACACTGTTGTAGATGAAAATAAGCACACGTCTTCTATGAATCAAGATGCATTATCTGATGTTAAAACAATTTTATTATTTTTAGCGGTGGCGTCCGTACGGCTAGTATTCCTGTGATGGACTAGTATTCTTGTGACGGGCTAGCAACCTGCTAAAAGATACCTTTATGACAGGCAGTTCTATTTGTATGCTGCTAATGACACGTAGAGATAGTAAGACATCAACCGTTTACTAGAGTTTTCCCAGCCGGAAAGAAGTCACTGTGTACCGCAAGTTTTTGCTCACTTATTACTTTCCTATCTGTATACAGATATAAGGAAAGTATAGGAATTATGATTTTTTTCGACCTCAAGTTTTCGACGGATTTTTACGTTTTGAGGTCCCCTGAATCCGTTTTGACTATTTTCGCGATGATGTCTGTCTGTCTGTGTGTGTGTGTGTGTGTGTGTGTGTGTGTGTGTGTGTGTGTGTGTGTGTGTGTGTGTGTGTGTGTGTGTGTGTGTGTGTGTGTGTGTGTGTGTGTGTGTGTGTGTGTGTGTGTGTGTGTGTGTGTGTGTGTGTGTGTGTGTGTGTGTGTGTGTGTGTGTGTGTGTGTGTGTGTGTGTGTGTGTGTGTGTGTGTGTGTGTGTGTGTGTGTGTGTGTGTGTGTGTGTGTGTGTGTGTGTGTGTGTGTGTGTGTGTGTGTGTGTGTGTGTGTGTGTGTGTGTGTGTGTGTGTGTGTGTGTGTGTGTGTGTGTGTGTGTGTGTGTGTGTGTGTGTGTGTGTGTGTGTGTGTGTGTGTGTGTGTGTGTGTGTGTGTGTGTGTGTGTGTGTGTGTGTGTGTGTGTGTGTGTCTGTATAACGCATAACTCATGAACATACACATAAAAACACCAAATTTTAAACTTAAGCTTTATTTCAGCGTCCAATGAGCTGATTAGATTTTGGGCAGAGCCGGAACATCTGGGGGGGTACTTTATGAGTGGTCATTTTTATATTTTACGGAATATATTCGTTATTTACGTTTGGAGAAGAAAATTATTCAAATAAAAGTTACTTACAATATTATTATCTATAATTTTTGTCCTATATAAAATTTTCCTAAAATGGTCCGTATTCGAGAAATTTCACAAAATGTAAAAAAAATAATTTTTTATAAAAATTGTTCAAATAAAAGTTGTTTGTAATATAATTCTCTATAATTTTTATTTTATACATAATTTCTCTAAAATGGACCGTATTCGAGATATTTGAGAAAATGTGTAAATTTCGAAATTTGAAGAAAACTCAAAAACCGATAAAGGAAAAAACATTAAATTTTAAACTTAAGGTTTATTTCGGTCTGACGTGAAATTATTAGATTTTGGACAAAGTCGGAACATCCGGGGGGGTACTTTATGGGAGGCCGTTTTTATATTTTATGGAATATATCTGTTATTTATGTTTGGAGAAAAAAATTGTTCAAATAAAAGTTACTTCTAATATTATTATCTATAATTTTTGCTTTATGTAAAAATTTCCTGAAATGGTCCGTATTCGAAAAATTTGACAAAATGTGCAAAATTCTGATTTTTATGAAAATTGTTGAAATAAAAGTTGTTTGCGATATCGATCTATATAATATTTGTTCATACATGATTTTTTTAAAATGGACCGTAATGGAAAAATTGTAGGAAAAGTGCTAAATTTTAATTTTTCAGTATTTTCATTTTCAATGAATATCTATAGAAAAATGTTTCGCGGTAGATGTATATGGACAATGTATATATTTAGTTTATCCTCTAAACATTTATAGAGATGCTGCAATAGGTTGTACAGAATAACCGGAAAAAGCCTGTAATAACTAGATAGGAAAGTCATGTGTTGGACACATCAGATTTTTTTTATATTACTATTTTAATTCTATTTTATTGGGGAGGTATTAGTACATAACTTTATTTAAACCTAATGTAAACGAGGTTTACACTAGATTTTAATAAACCTGAAAACGTGGAGTATATTACTTATGGGTAACAATTGATTTTAATAAATAACATAGTTTTACTCGTTTTTACCCCTAGCGACCGTAAATAGATCACTATTATTTATTTATTTATTTTGATAAATACAGTATACACCTCATGTGTCACATTTTTAAGATTACCCCTAGTCCCATTAACTAATGTAGCATTTTAGCATTGAATAATATTTCCAGTGATGCTGGATTTATCGTTAATAGTTAGGGAATCTAATCGTTAATGTACTAAATGATTTAATTGTTAAATATTGTTTATTTCGAAGTGTGAAAGAGGTTGACACATGTCAACACACAATTTATATTATTAAAAATTTGGGCATTTATATATTGAATTTTTCTTGTTATTTAACCCCACTTGCTAATTGTCTGTTCGATTTCATAATCGGGTTGGGCAATAAAACCTATGGTAAGGTAACATTTTATAATATAGTAGGAGCATACTCAATTTGTAGCAGCTTGAAGGCCTTCGTAGAGGATATGGATTTTGTTTGGCTATTTGGAGTTTTATAGAGGACCGTCACTTGGGATCGTTGGACGTGAGTAAACTCCTGGCGTCCACTTACATACATAACTTTTGCTACGACTTACCCCTTCTTCACTGTAGTTAGTCGGCATCCAACACTTGGATTAATATAAATCCCACTTCAAGTGCTTAGGCACAGAAAGTAGGTAGCAACATAAACAGAAATATTAGTCTTTCTATATAGATAAAAAAATTCAAGGCGTGCTTTTGAACTCAAAATCTGATATATCCTTTCCAAAAGTCCTAATTTTATAAGCTATGCGCCTAACGATACCGCCAATTCCATCTGGAGCGTCCAATCCGTGGCTACTTTCACAGTAGTGCTAACTTAAGAAACTGTTTTTATCTCATTTATACCTTTGTATTGATAGATGTTCAGTACATCCATACAATTCGAAAGTTAAATTTTAGGTTTACCAAATAGTTCTTCTGCAGTATTTCCTGTCTTTCTTAAATTGTGTTTTTGAATTCTCGTTCCACAGTTATGATAAGAACTTTTATTGTTTTCGAGTCCCATTGTTTAAAGATTAAAACTTTTCTCACACAAAATAACTTTAATATCCAATTTTTTGCATTCCGTACAACTTCTAGCCAAACATTTTTCTTGTAATCCATTTTCACAAAACAAGCCTTTAATAAGCTGATCTGGAACGCTACAATTATTTAGATATTCTTCTAGTCATCAATTAAATATTTTCATAAAGCACACAGAAGGAAGTTTCTCTTGATGTTGCATTTGGAATCAAAACCCAGAAGGGCCTTCTCTAACAAATAGTTGCATATGGTAAATTTTTTTTCAAGGAGATGATGTTAAAATATTCTTGTGGATATTATCCAATGAACCATTCAATAGCCTCTTTTGTTTCTAAAACTTTTTATCAACTCTTTTTATCTCAGGAATAATCTGCACGATTAATAATTTTCGCTTCATCGAACTATTTTTTCTACCTGTTTCTTTTGACCATTTTTTCCTGATTCCTATAGTTCGCTGGTTGGGTATATGCAGCTTGTTCTAGCTATTAATGTTCTCTTGGTTGGAGACTTGGTGTTTTCTAGATATTTTTAAAGTGTCTTAGATTCCCTGCACCAATCTCTATTGGATTTAGCTTTTTCGTCCCACTTTTTTCTGAGAGCTCATTGCTTCCTTTCGCTCATATCTTTGTTATGTACTATTTTCTCAGATTTTAATCTTCTCTTTTAACGTTTTATTTCTTCCTGCTAAATTTCTTTCTGTTCAACAGGATTGTTCTTAATCATTTATCTCATTCTCATATCTAGTTTCACCTGTTCTCTTTGTTTCTTATTCTCACTTCCTCACAAACAATGACTTCTTAGAATCATTTTTGTATGCAGTACGTTAACTTTGCAATCCTGACTCAAGGAGACCGGTATAGAAGAACATTAAGATGGAAATATGTGAAGATTTAGGTAATATACCAAAATCTACTTGAAGCTCTTATGTATCTGGCAGTTACCATAAGGCCAAATATCATGTATGCAGTAGGCCATCTGATGTATAGAAAAAAAAAACATAAATGTTGAATATATGCAGCATGAAGAAAGCGGGCCTGTTTACAAAAGGACTACCTGTACCTACCAAGACTTAAATTCTTAGGATGAGTCTTGGGATTTACTAGTTTTTAGAGGTAGAAGGAGAAGCAGTATTAGATTATAGAACATTTACTTTGTAACGTTCATTTTTGGCCCCACGAATTAATAAAATTGTTTTGGCTTACCTGGTTAATCATACGAAAAAAAAGGGTAAAATCGTATTGATGATATCACTATTATTTTTGTCATTAACTAATTTCACCTGTATTCTAACTTTCGGACATCATTATTACAATTTATTTCATCTCATCTCTAAGTAAAAGGATAGTAGTTCTCCTAAAAATAGACCAATTTTCGTTGTAAATTTATACATATTATGTATTATAGTCTCACCTTTGGGTAATTAATTATTTACGATACCATTCTTTAAGATTTTCTTTGTTTATTTGTGTTTATAGCTGTCAGTATTGTTTTTTAATTGTGACAGTGAATGACATAAACGTCATTTGACGACAGAACACCGACAAGTGTCATGTTGGTGGGACGTTCCAATATCGGGCTCAGAACCCGAGGTAAGGTAGTTTCACAATGAGCGATTTTAAGTCGTGAGGGATTTTTGTTTTTGCGATCGCTGTTGTATTAATTTTTGTCGGGAACAGTTTCCCAAATGTAGTTATACTGTATATAAATATAGTTTTTAGGGTACCTTTCGTAAATGGTCTCTTAAGTTATATAGTGGGGAATTCTTGAGGATGAATTTCTGAACCCACTTGTCATTTATCGGAAAGGGATTTCGGCCATTTTTGGACGGCTGACGTATTGTTTCTGTCAGTGGGTGTTGAATCACAAGTAGGACGAATTTTGCGTCGAAGTAGAATTTTCTTAATATTTAGCCCCATCGGCTTACCCTAATTAAAGGGGATTTTAGATTCTACTTTATGGTTAATTGTGGGCAAATGGACATTTCGTATTTTGAGAGGAATTTTAGTGTATTGGTAAATTCCTATGGTCATTGGTCCAGCCCATATCTAATATAGGATTTTAACGCAATAATCGGAAGTTCACAGCATTTGGAGTGTGGAATATTGTTGTGCTGTGGATCATCTCACGTGTTTCTCATCCTTGGAAGGCTACCAAGTTAACCCTTTACGAAAAAGGTATGTTTTGTATATATTTGGTTATGTTACGCACCATGTGGCTGTCACTTTCTTTTATGTTATGACATGGTGTAACAGAATTTTAATTATTTGAGCTCATAATACTGTTTATGACTCACTGTTGAGCCAATGTAATTTTTCTTTATCCTAGATGCTGAATATTTTCTAGTTTATGTACATTTTTGGGTAATCCTATAGTTCGGGATACTTGAGTCAATGTGTATTGACATTTTTCTTTGTAATATTTTAAGGGTTTCACCCAGGGGGTTGTTAGTCCAAGATTCGTCGACAATTTTCACCCAGGGGGTTGTTAACCCAGGATTCGACGACAGTTTCACCCAGGGGGTTGTTAACCCAGGATTCGACGACAGTTTCACCAAGGGGGTTGTTGACCCAGGATTTCAACAGTTGTACACAGAGGGTTATATCGTCCGGAGTTCAACGGTTTCATCGAGGGAACACAGAACATTGGTATGCTAGCCGCCTAGCTTACTTGCAGCTAGATTTACAATGATGATTCTCGTTCTGGATAGGAAGATGGGAATGCTGTGAAAGAAGACACCCTACTATCAGGTTTTTCTTATATGTTATATTGAAGGTTTCATGCGTGCATTGTTAAACTATACATTCACTTTCAACCGAATGTTGTCAAGGTATTCTCAACATTATTTATACTTTTGAGCACAGAATGTTCTAGGGTTCTTTCACTCATAACTTAAGTATTATCAAATGTTACATCGTTTAATTGATTAATATTTTAAATTTTTACTTAATTTAAGCACTTAATGCTGATGTAGTAATCCTTCGGGTCGCAGAACACTTGGACTGCTTCCACGTTTAAGTTGTAATTCTTCAGTTATTAAGGGCTACTGCCATAATTTTACTTTATTCAATTTATTCATTATTAAATGGACCAGACTTAACGATTAAGTTAAGCAATCTCAGAAGACCCGTGTGGGGGCAGAGATTAAGTAACCTCTTCCAACCAGGGAGTTTAAGTAAATAACCTCTGTGTCTGAAGTCCTTTGTGTATCTTTGTATTTTTATTTTTTTTTTAAGTTTAAAAATTTTGGTGGAATCACCAAGTTCATATCGTAGGTTACATTTTTGGCGCCCAACGCGGGTTGTTCCGGTGTCAACCTTCGGGCCTTCGACGTCGCTCAGACGGCAGCTAGGGGGTGGATAGCTTACAAAAATTCCGGAAATAGTAGACAAATAAATAGGCGCCAACTGGGTCTATATAGTGGCCAAACTATGATCCTATTTCCCCAAAAACCCAGTAAATGAGGAAAGAAATAAAAGACAAACCTCAACTTATGTTCCTTTATAAAGAAAAAAATATTTACTAAATATACAGATTAATTACCTAATGGCTTAGGTAATCAAAAAAAATTGGAGGAAATTAAAGAGAAAATTTACACTGTATATGTATATGCATAACCCAAAATAAACTATTAAATCAAAATATGGCACGGTTCGTCGTTAGCTTGGTACCAGGCATGACGCATGCGCAAAATATTAATTTCCACCTTACATAAAAAATAAAATATAAAATAATAGTTAACTTAAATATTGCGCATAACCGTACCTATATTATATCATATATTAAAAACTAAACAATAAACTTATAATCCTTATAAGGTTATAACCCTCTCCAAATTGGAAGGTGATATCTGCTTAACTTTTAGTTAAGACCAAACTACCCAAAAGAAAATTATTAAACCATGAAATTTTATAATTAAGTATAATTCATAAAACTAAATAAAAATATAAAAAAAAAAAATAAAAATACAAAGATACACAAAGGACTTCAGGCACAGAGGTTATTTACTTAAACTCCCTGGTTGGAAGAGGTTACTTAATCTCTGCCCCCACACGGGTCTTCTGAGATTGCTTAACTTAATCGTTAAGTCTGGTCCATTTAATAATGAATAAATTGAATAAAGTAAAATTATGGCAGTAGCCCTTAATAACTGAAGAATTACAACTTAAACGTGGAAGCAGTCCAAGTGTTCTGCGACCCGAAGGTTGACACCGGAACAACCGAAACTTGTGTAACCGTAGTAGACAACATTTTTAATTGTAGTTAATACTTTAATAATTTTTTTTTTTAAGTTTAAAAATTTTGGTGGAATCACCAAGTTCATATCGTAGGTTACAACTTCACTTATGCTTATAAAGTAATATTTATATAATGACCTTTTTAATAATGATCATATTTTATATGAAGTTAACAATTTCAACCATTTTTATTCATTTTGTAATCAATTCCAACAAAATTGAATTAGAAAAGCACACGAACCGCGACCGTTGTTAATCCATCACTCAATATCTCTAGTAGTACGGATTGAAATCGCTCGAGATTTGCATGCGTGGGAACTACGCGAATTTTTCCAAGGATTATCCGAATACAATCTAGGTCGGTCGGACTTGCCTTTTTATCAGACAAAAGTTCGCTATCAAGATGATCGTGTCTATAAGTACCGCGCTCTCAAATTGAGATGATACATTTATACTACGTACCTATATGGTTCAAAAGGTGCACTTAATATTCCGCATATGAGCCCGGGTTTCATCCTCATAATAATAATAATCATAATAATCATGTAACAATGCCATGCGGGCTCTGGTTGTAGGTACTTTGCGGTTTCTTTTTTTTTATTGAAGTTGAGTCAGATTTATTAAGTGAGAGTCAATCCGTTATTTGCGGTAGGTGCCTTTATACAGTGTGTCCTAAATGCGAGTCACTATTTTGTTATATTTAATTACGTAGGTACAGACAGCGCTACTATTATGAGATTTTTTACTGAAATTTATCCCTGTAAGTCTGGGTTTGGCCAGTGTTGTCGTTTTGTCGAATCGGTGTTATCTACATTAAATGTGAAACAAAAATTTAAAAAAATATAAAATTACAAAAAACAGCTTATTTATTACAATTGATAATCAATGGCCATAGCAAAAAACTACACAAACCAATTATTATAAGAGAAAAGGCTATAAAAAAATTGAATAATATTAATTAAAGGAAGGGGATGCTGTATTAAAAGTTGCATATTTTACGTTAAAAACGCTGGCAAGACCTTCCAGACTAGGTGTAATGAAGGTATCTAACGAAAATGAAGATAATACTATCCTCAAAATTTTTCTCTGGAATACACATGAGAAAGAAGTAGTAAATAAGGCCACAAAATCCCTAATGGTACGCAGAAACGATGATGTAACCCAAACATACTGAGATGGATATATACTGCAATGGTGAAACCAATCATCACTTACGGGGCTATAGCCTGGAGTAACAAAACTAGTTTAGCTACTACGAGAGCTAATATCTCAAAATTATAAAGACTAGCCTGTGTTTACATCACCGATGCAATGAGAATCTGCCCTACATCCGCAATGGAGGTGATCATAAACATTACCCCTCTACATTTTATGATAGAGAATAAGACAAAAAGGACACAATATAGAATGATCAGGAACGGAGTAATCAGACGAACGTCTACTTGTTTCAGAACTAAATAAAATGCTAAAGAAGTACAATTTTGTGAAGAACTTCAAAATCATAGAGCTGAGCTGCAAGAAAGGATGAAGCCAAGAATGCATCGCGCTTGCAACCGAAAGACATGCTATTCAGTGGTATACGAACGATTCCAAAACCATAGAAGGAACTGGAATAGGATTGTATGGGCCAAGAACCAAGCACTCAGAAAGAGATTATCATCATGTCCGATAGCCAAGCAGCCACCAAAGCGCTGAGCTCTTACGTAGTCAGCCTAAAAATAGTCTGGAGATGCCTAGTACAATTGAATGAGCTAGGTAAGAAAAATAGAGATACTCTCACTTGGGTCCCGGGATATAACGGAGTACAGGCCCAGCAAACATTTTCTATAACATTAGTTATAAATCGACTTTGTTAAAGACGAATTTACTTATTGAGGTAATTATTACGTAAAATTGACTAGAAAAATATACCTCTAATGTAAATTTACCAAACGGTTTTAATTTATATTTAAATTTACGTAAATTATACCAAGAAATTGTTACGGCTGTTGTGCCTCAGGGTACTAAGGGAAAGCCTTTTAAAGCCAGGATGGGTCAATCTCAGGAAGGATTCGAAGGTTAGAAAAATAAAAGCTATTGTGGAGTTCTTTTCTTGCAATCAGGCAGATTATTATATTTCTCAAATATCTTTTAGCAATAAGTATGAAACATTTGGATGACATTGATATAAATACGTATTTATATTTACAAATTATTCACAGGTAAGCTCAATAAGAACCATAAAAAGATTACACTAATTGTAAAATACCTATCTTTAACAATGAATATTTTGTCTTGAATGTTTTTAATAATTATGGTCTATTTTGTTTCAGACTCAGATTAATGTCCTTATCACAAGTTTGACCTATTTAGAAGGTTTAAAGTTCTATTTTCTAACGAATTATCAGCAAATTGGTAAGTTAATATACATATGAATGAATTATCAGCAAATTGGCAAATTAATACGTAAAATATACTTAAATCACTGACTCGACTAATAATAAAAAAAACAAATTAAAGTTTTTAAGGCTTATCTGTCTTTTTTCCAGAAGGGCGGCTTCTCTTCAGAACCTTACAGGGCTTCGATTGGTATTAGAGATCTTATAGGCGTCAATATAGTGTGGTCCTTTCAATTGAATAAGATGTAATGGGAACTATCAACCCAGATATAGTTTTAAGTGCCAAAGGTAAAAAGAATAGGAAAACGAGAAAGGCCTAAAAATAATATAACTTGGTAAAGCATCATCTAAAGAAATATAAGGTACAATAGAATAGTTCAACCAATAGACTTACCTCGGTTGGCAGGGGGCCTAAACGTGGCTTCAATTGAAGCGAATTTGATAATTGAATTCTCCAAAAAAATTATTTCTTTTAGATCCACAAAATGTGATATTAGTTACTTTATCCCTAATATCGAAATTTAATAAAATAATCGGAGATTTCGGTAAATATCCGCAAAAAAGGCGAGGTTTGGAAAACGTGGTTGCTTCTCAAAGCAAATTCTCCAAAAAAGAAAAAGATGAAAAAAAAACTGATAGTTTTTTTCTTATGGGCTTTAAACCGAATCATTCCGCGAGAATCTAGAGAATTATTCTTCTGAACTATTGGCTACACTGAACTGTGCATGACGTCATGGTATTTTTCCAATAATTTATGTTTTATGGTTCTGTGAGAAGAAAATTTGACAGGTAACAGAAGAGGAACATAACAAAATTTAAGGTTATATTTACTAAAATATTTAAATATTAGTTTTAATTCGTTTATTTTTAGGTAAACCAGATATCAAGGTAAAGTTAATTGAAGATGAAATATAGCTACAGTTGAAGGATCTCAAAATAGATATATATTAAAATAGTTGGGCCCTTGCTCATTTCTTTGTGAAAACTAATTATTCTATATTAGAATAATAAAATTGTTAATAAAAATTATATATAAGGTATGAGACTTTTAGTACGTAACAAAATCTACCTTTTACACAAATCTGCTTAAAAGTAACTTTAACCATATCATCAAGGGAAAAACTACTAAAAAAAATAACCAACAATTACTTCAAAGTTAAATTTCCTTTGTAGTAAAATTAGGTGCCATATTTAGGTAATATCTACTTGTTTGACAACTAAAAATCGTCTTTATAGTAGAATATCCAACTAGGTAGATTTGGTTAAAAATTCTACGTAATTTTATGCCTCCATAGTTACCTATTTGGCCGCTTTTATTTACTCTCCTTTAAAGTAATATTAGGTCGAGATCGTAGCAAAATTCTACTTGTTTATCTACCTAATTTCAACCAAATAGTCGAATACTCATTTAGTTGACCTATAAGTCATCTTGAAGAAATATTTATTAACTTTGTTGTAGCAATTACCTGAAAAATCTACCACAAAGTAAATTCGACTAAAAACCACCAATTTAAAAAAAATCATACATGACCTATTTGTAAAATTTATATTATTTAGGTTATTTTAACAATTAGGTTGTTCAGTTACTGTATTCGTCATTATTCTTAAGAATTTCGGCCATTTTAAAAAAACCATTACAGTCGTAATCTTAATTTACGTGTGGTGTAGATAGAGCTTTAAATGAGTGCGAAAAATAATTAATAAAATGAGTTCGAAAAATAATAAATCATATCGTTATACTTCCGATTTTTATCGTAAAGTGAAACGTCTAAAATCTTAAGTGCAGAACAACGTGACCTAAATATGTTATATTTACCTATAGGTAAATTTCTTATAAAACCTATAAGTTATTATTTCTTTAAATAGGTAAAGTTAACTAATATGTCGTGAAATTGAAGTTAATTCAACTTAGTAAAAAGGTATTTGTAAAATACGTAGATTTCCTTAGTCATAATAACTTTTAGATCGAATTCGCACAATACGCCATATTTTCTTAACGTAATTGAAGTACGATTCCAAATTTAAAATTTTTAAAATGAACATAACTAAAACATACGAATGAAAATACCGAAAAACGAAACATTATTGAGTTTCTAAAGTGATACACAACAAACGTAACATAGTTTTAGCTCATAATATTATTATTTTTTTCACGATCATATTTTTTTCTTATATTTTTTTAATTAGAGAGTATTTTGGAAGGGCATTGTTATTATTCTAAGTAGAACTGTTAACATGCACGACAAAATTTTCTTCGCATTAATTTCAACAAGCGTGAACTGTATATTCACCGCAATTACATTACATATATTTTGGTCACCGACATTTATTTATTTTCAATCTTTCATGTGAATTAGGTATATGTTTTAGTTGTGTTGGTGACTTCTTACAATATTTCTACTTAAATATAGATAAAAATACCAAATAAGTATAAAATTTCTTTTCGTACACTTGGAGGCATACGTCATCTGCAAATATTTTGGTAGTTTCTACCTAAACTTAGTAACATCAACGTCGAATTAACGTTATACTGACGTCAAATTTCCCTAAAGAGGTATTACTAACCAAACGTACTGGGCTACTACAATGTGGATTTAGATGTAATTCTACCTATTTTGGTAAATAAAACCAAATTTCGACGTCGTCTTATTCTCCACTAATGTCGAATCCACGTCGAGCCAACGTAAATTTTACTTAATTATGGTTAAATCTAATTTTGCGACCAAATTTATTATATATAATTTAGGTAGTATCGACGTCAAATTACACCAAAATGTTTGCTGGGGGGGTACAGGGTAACGAGATTGCAGATAGTCTTACAAGGAAAAGAGCTGAAACTCCCTTTGTAGGACCTGAGCCGTTAGGCGGTATCAACAGTAACATAATATTAGGAGAGATTAAAAAAGAATTAGGCAGTAGAAGAACCGATAATTGGAACAATCTCTTGGGGCTGAGACAGGCTAAGATACTTCTGGGTGAATAAAACCAAAAAAGATTGGAAGCTTGCATCTGCCTGAGCAAGAACAGGCTACGTATTGTAACAGGGATCCTTACCGGGCATTGCCGACTAAAAGGACACTTTAGTAAACTGAGGGATAGTGAGTGGAAATTCTGTAAGGAAAAGGACGAAACCTCCATTCACATTCTAACTGAATGTGTAATACTTCTAAATCCAAGGGCACTATACCTAGGAGGATATCAAATAGAAGAGTGCGAGAAGATTATCTTCTCGCACGCTTGTAGAAAAAAGTATTTAAAAAGTACCTAGATAGTATTCAATCTTATACGGATGATGCGAAACCCTTCATGCAATAATACATAATTCTTTAATTTCTATTTCAATCTTTTCTATTTTTTAGTTCCAATCTTTCTCGTCAAATTTTTGTTCGTCTATTAATTTCTTGATTTCTTCTTTTAAAAGTTCTTTTTCTATAATAATCTTGAATTTAATTTCTGATAATTTTTCAATCTCTATAGTTCTGCCAATCATTGGATCCTTTAAATCATTCTTAATCTATTCTATTTTATCATTTATATGAAATTTATTTTCCTCACTCTCTTACTTTTTTATCTTCTACTTCTTTTACCAATACTTCCAATTTCTTCTCTATTTTATTTTCCATTCCGTCTTTCACATCATCTCTTCTTAATCTTCTCTCTGATATTTCTAAATTTCTTCTTTGTCTTCACTTCTATTTTCATCCCTATTATCTATCCTATTATTTAGTTTCAGCAACATTTCCATTAATGATTTTGCTTTTTCTTCTTCAAAAAGTTTGGCTTCGTCATTTTGATTTTACATCCAGAAATTACAATAATTTGGACAAATATCAGAAGAAAACCTTATCTCCAAGCTTTCTATACTGGAGTTAATCACAGGTGGCTACTCAATATTTGATGGGCTTACAATTTAATGGTACTAATATCTTTAATGGTACTAATCGTTAATGGTACTAAAAGTTTTATAGAAAAAATATTTAAAATTCAATATAATTTATATGTCTTCAAAGATTTTATTATTTGTCGCACTTCACTGTCCTTCTCCGCTATCTTGTCTTCTTTCTTCTATACCAACTTACAACTGCTAACAACTGCTACTACACTTACTCTGATATCTGGTATATTCCTCAAATCTCTACATCTTCATTCAAAACATTTTTTTTTCCAAAAAAAATATAATTTGACAATACCTTCAAACATTTCTAATATTCCCGCATTACATTTCTTTATAAAACTTAACCAAATAATTTAAAATTAATCTGGGTAAGTAAGTAAATTAATTTTAAACCAATCATTGTATTGATATACAAAGTGTTTTCAAAATATTATATTTATGGATCGATATAAAATTAATTTGAAAATTCAAAATTTGAGAAATAGATACTAGGTGTAAAGTGCTTACCATTTTTCTTCAATTTCTTGATTATAATAACATTATTTTGCTTTTCAATCGATCGATCACTAAATTTATTCACCATTTTAGAATAATTAGGCATTCCAACGACCTGTGAAACAATAGGTGCCAGTGGGAAATTCTTGTATATCTAAGGGGGTAGCGACATAGTCTTGCAACTTGGAAACTATTTTTATTCGAAGTAGTACTCGCCAAGCCTGCCAATTTATGAAGAAATGTATAGGTGGTTTTTTTAAATATTATTTGTATTGTGTTTGACATAAAATATTTAAATGTAATCCATTATTCATGATTTTACGTAAAGTAGATAGAATACACCGTATGTCGCCACCCTTAGATATACCAAACCTTCCCACTGGCAATTCACTTGTTTGGAATGCCTAATTATGTTATTAATTTTGACAATTAAACGTATTATTAAGTAACGAACTGGCTTTTTAGGGATTTTTATTTAAAGCTGTCTAATAAAACTAGAAAGAGAAGAGAGTGTCTTAGGTCATTACAAACAAGTATATTACATTTTATTAAGTAGCTACCTTTTTTGGTAGGTACCATCTTCATTACTTTTATTGTGAAGATCTAAGTCGACATACTTCAATGTTTATTTTTAAATTTATAATCAACCTACACGCCAAACACTTGACGTGTTTGCCTTATGTCATTAGTTTTCTTCTTTGTTATTTAAATTAACTAAATTAAGACATAAGCCACGGCTGTCCGTATTCTATGCGTATGGATATGCAAAATTAATATTCGATGTAGATGTTTTTATTGTTGCATGATTGTGAGATATTTTTAATATCTTTGTCCTGTTGTTTTGAAGGATGACAATTTGATGGTATGTTTGTCCTTTTTGTATTGTTGTATAATTAATGGTAATTCATTGAAAGATGGTGTTTCAATTACATGGCTTAGATAAATCTGTCTACATTTCTTGTACATATTTTTAAATATAAATATTGTCATATTTATTTGAAGTACCAACTGTCATCCAATATAAAATGTTCAATATGATATAAAAGTTTTGAGACACATTGTATATATAAATTTGTATGTAATAATTACTTTAAAATAGAATTTATATTATTCATTGGTTTCGTTAGTATTAAGCTACTTATGAGAAATGAAATCTCGAACCAAAAATGCCTTTAGAAACTTTTATTTTACTTTCATGCAATAATTATAAATGTTAAATGCATAAACTACTTTTTTCTACAAACGTCAAAAAATAACAAGGTTCGGGCATTGACAACAATATGCGAAGTGACCCTTTTTTCATTTTCCTTCGTTACCATGACACCGCATGTAAACTATATGGAATTTTTATATCTTAACCTTTATGTTCCTCAATCAAGCAAAAATCCAAGAAATCATTTTATTTATTAATGTATAACAATAATTAAGGCTTTCAAATTGTGAGAAAATTTAACATTAACTAATTTTATTTATTATTTACAATGTTAACATAAATGGTGCAGCCAGTGCACGAACCAATATTTATTCCTAAACCAGATAACTCAGATTCAGCTCGTGATATCGTAGTTTTGGGAGTTGGAAGACTATCCATTTTTGATTTGCAAGCAACTGCCGTAGAGTTGACAGCACTTGATCCTGAAATTTCACAGTTTAAAGTTTTATTTGATATTTGAATCTTATTGTTGATAGAATCTTCCACGTATCCTTCGGCCACAGTCGAAGATTTCCATCCTCCATGTCGCTTCAAAACACATATATCGGCCCCCGTATTAGCAAGGAGTGTGGCTGATGTTCTCCGAAAACAATGGCCCCTGTAGGCCATCAGGATTTGGTAATTTTAGGTGTTTTGCTATTAAGCTAGGCATCTTTCCAATACTATTTATTCCAACAACTTGGTTAAAACATCTTTTATTTTGATACTTCAAAAACAATTGGCGACTGGTAGCATAACTTGGACGAAGAGCCGCATATTTTCGGTAAATGTCAATACAGGGTGTTATTGAAATACACGTACATATTAAAATGGGGAATAGTATGTAATGACCAAAAACGATTGGCACCAATTTTAACTTCAAATTCTAAAATTTAAATATTGGGAAAGAGTCCCCTTTTCCGACCTACTAGTTTCCATATTTAAAGAAGTAAAATAAATCGAAATTGAACTTACCCATAGAAATTGCACTGTTGCCGTAGCAAAACCAATTAATTCAAAATAAAGTTTATTACAGTAATTGTTCAAAATGCCGTCCATTATTATTTACACACACTTGCAATCGTCTTTCCAAAGAACTTTGAACATTAGAAATTAGTCTTGTATTTTGTCGTAGTTCCTCGGCTACCGCATTAACTTTATTGGTTAATTGTTCAACACTATTAATAGGTTCATTATAAACCAGTTGTTTCATGTGACCCCACAAAAAGAAATCGCATGGATTTAAGTCCGGAGATCTCGGAAGCCACTTAGTAGGTCCATTTCTGCCTATCCACTTTTGAGGAAATCTAATGTTCAAAAACTGCCGTACGTTTAAATCAAAGTGAGGAGGAGCGCCATCTAGTAGGTACCACATCCGTTGCCTTAATTGTAACGGTATCTCTTCTAGGAGTACTGGCAAAATATCTTCTAAAAAGTGGAGATATCCTGGCCCATTTAATCTGTTCGGGAGAACATAAGGCCCGATTAAATACTGATCTATTATGCCAGCCCAAACATTTATTGAAAATTTTCTTTGATGCCCAGTTTCCCTAATGGCGTGAGGATTTTCATCACTCCAAATATGCGTATTGTGCATATTGAACACGCCATCACGAGTGAATGAAGCCTCGTCAGTATACAATAATATTTTTAGAAAATCAGGAATATCAACACATTTTTGAATCATCCATTCACAAAACTCCACTCTCTTTTCTTCATCACCTGGATATAAGGCCTGGACTTTTTGGATGTGATAAGGATGTAAACCTTGTTCTTTAAGTGTACGCCACACAACAAATGAGGACACTCCAATTTCAAGACCTAGTCTTCTACAACTTAATTGAGGCCGGTTTTCAACAGCTTCCAATATTTCTTCTTCGGCCGCCAATGTTCTTTATGTTCTTGTTCTCCCTCGATCTGCATTGACACTCTCAAATTTTCCATGGTCTCTTAAATGCTGAACAGTTGAAATAAACGTACGACAGTCCGGAATTCTCCGATTTGGAAACCGTTCGCGATACAGGATTTGTGCTTGCCAAGAATTTTCTCCAGCTGCCCCATAAATCAGCACTATATCCGTTAGTTCAATATTCGTAAATAGTGGCATCGTAAAAAAATATTTAAAAGTAATCGTAACAACACTTTTTACCAACTTGGAAATGACGCGCTCGTGTTAGCCAGATTCGTAAATCAACTAAAATTTTAATAATCTATAGTTTCAAAAATGTATAGTTTAAAAACAATCATTTATCAAATATTCTAGTTTTTTGATAACGAGGGTAGTAAAAACCAGTCTTCGGAAATAGAAATTAATTCGAAAATCTTGGCAACATGGTTATTTCTTACAAGACTAGTTTTCTTATCATCTGACAAAAACTTGCATATTAATTACTGTTGATGTTTAAAATAGGTAAATAAACCTAATTTATATAGGTCATCCTCAACATATCAGTGAAGTACGTTTGTTTTAGAATTAATTTTCAAAAATTAATAACTCCCTTAATAAGGGGTATTTTTAAAAAATAATATTTTTCTACATTCAGTGGGGATCTGCGCAATACCCAGTTTTAATATGTACGTGTATTTCAATAACACCCTGTATAATCTAAATTTGAAACTGTAAAAATTCGTTGTATATTCGTTTTTGTATCGGGTACTTTAACAATCAAAATGGAATTTTTATCTTCTATGTCATCGACCGTCATTTTAGTGAGTTCCTCACGGCGGCAAGCACCCGAAATACCCAGTATTAAAACAACCTAAAAGGAAATCAGTAATTTAAAAAACACATAAAACAATCATCAAAAATCTACCTTAACCAACAAATAGGTTTCATCATCTGCCTCTCTTATGAATTGTTCAACTTCCTCTCTAGTCAATACCTTAGATTTCTTAGGATGGTTTCCAACTGACAATTTTTTCAAATATGGAACCAACTTGGTAAATTTCTTAAAATCCACGTTTTCTTTAACATTGAGTGTTTCTTTCAACATAGAATATATTGCCCATAACGTGGAAGACTTCAGCTTCTTAGATTTCTCTGCAAAATATGCCAACAGCACATTTTCGGATATTTTTCTGGCTTTATTTGCTTCACACCACTCTATAAATTGCTGATATGCATTTTCATACTGGCGCCTCGATTTCTCCGGTAAAATATTTGAAATTACTGAATTGGCCGCATCTGTCAAGTTAGGTGGGGTACTGCTTACATCATCGTCGCTCGAAATTTCCATTATTTTTCAGTTATAAATATCACGCACGAAATTGACGCGAATAAAAAGTCACTCCAAAATAATTATCAAGAACTGTCACTTTGAAATAATTGTCAACAAATGCCATTTTATTTCCATAGTTACAGTAATTACTTGATTTGGAAAAACAGTTTAAGCCAGTTCAATACTATTTTTCATATTAAGCTAAGCATGTTACTTATTTTAGAATATTTTTGACGTTTGTAGAAAAAAATTTTGTTTGCATCTCATGCGCAAAATACTTTGGTGACCTCGACTATTTTTTTTAACGAGGCGCAGCCGAGTTAAAAAAAATCAGTTCTCGATCACCAAAGTAGCATTTCGCGCACTAGATACAAAAATAACTATTATATAAACAAACAATTTTAAAATGCTTACTATGCAAAATCTTTTCTTCTATATATTCTTCTATACTATGGGCAATATAATTGATGTGACAAACGTTTCGATCGCCCTCGGTATTTTTAATGAATTTTTTATGCGACAAATTAAAATTAATGATCGTAAAAGAAATAAATAAAGCGCTAATCCCGGTTACAAAATTCTAGTCAGTTACAGAAACAAATGGATGTCCTTTTCGAACATGACGGTAAATTATTATTGAATAAAATATGGCATTGCAATCTCATTATTGTTTGTTAGAATGAATGATACACTTTTGTTGCACGATTCTTCATGATATTTAACATTTTTGCCTTGACCATAATGGCTGGCTGGTATTTTCCTACTTTTACTCCTATTCACGATTTTCTAGTAATTTACCAATAATAATAAAAAACTTATTTTTTTACGAAAAGACTATTATCCTTGTTTTCAAGAATATTACGGTTGCATAACACAAGATTGAATTTTTAAATTATAACTATTTTGGTTTTGTGCTAGTTGCCGAGAATTATTAATGAACAGAAATTACTTTCGGAGTACCTCAAGGCTCCCATTTAGAACCTTTTCAGTTTAACATTTAAAATAATAATATTTGAAAACATCGTAAAGGTTATATAGACAATAGTGATTCTAAACTTTTTTATCGCCAGGGTACATTTTTAAAGATTTTAAAAATTTGCCGTCACATTTGCAATAAGATGAATTTAAAAGAATTGAACTTGATTAATTAATTATTAAATAATTTGAAAATTTGGAAACAAATTTAAAATTCTCCTACGAATTATTAAGACCATACCCGAAACCCAAGGTTGAAAACAAATACTTGAATATTTGAAAAATTAATTAATGTAAACCTATTCGTCTTGTAACCCAATCAAGGTAAAGACAGGTCCATCACATACCAATGATGCTTTGATGGAATCCTGACGTGCGTAATTACAACTACAAAATAGACAAATTGGACTTTTCTTACCGGAAATATAAAGAATCAAGACTTTATATTTCCAGAGAATAATGTTGCGGATGTACTTATCTCTTTTCCGAGTCCTTCCTTTATGCCGCTAATGGTAGTGAAAGGTGAGCAATTTGTCTCTTTTTCTGTTGCAAAATCTGCTTGTGCTCTTTTAATTCTTTCCTCAGAGTCGACTTCACTTCGGAAAAAATCTAATAACATTTGCGAAGGGTTACTAAAACCGGAATAAAATGTACTTTAACCCTCATTTATGTTGTATTGATACCTATTATTGCGAAGTCTTTCTTATGCTTTTAAGATTTCTTCAGGCAGAGCAGAGTCCACTAACGGAAATAACATAGCTGCATATTTTTTACTTGTAACACCCAGTGATTCTAGAGAGTTTAACTGCGTTTCTAAGTTATCGTAAAGAGTGGTTAGTGGCATACCTAAATGCGCATTACTTTTTTAAATAATGAGATAAAGTAGTTCATGGACATATATCTCGATAAGTATCTCATCTGTGGCAAAACGTGCCTTCATTTTATCTATCGTCTTATAATAAGTTTCTTTATTTGGTGGATATCGTTTTATTAATTAATTTTCTTGGATTAGAGGCTTCTTTCATGGAACTTATCAAGTACTGAAATTTATCTTCTACGTCAATATCGCAGTCTTCATGGATTTTTTAAAACTAGCCTCAAGAATCAATTTAGTTCTTTATATCTCCATTTAATTTCTTTAATTGTATTTAGGGTAAGTTAAATCGTTTCTTTTTCTGTCATCTCTGAATATCTTCTTTCTTCTTTTGCAAGGCACGTTGACATTTTATCCTATAGCGTATATGTTTAGACCTGTATTCTTCAGCTTCTTTTAATTCGTGTTTTATTTCTTCAGTGAGGAGTACATATCATCTTTAATGTTTGTGACTAAATTGCATAACCTTTCTTCTTGGTCCCGTAGTGTGCTTATTAAAACCTGCAAGTGAAAATCATTAATGACATCATTTTTCAGTGCGGATTCGAGTTCTGAAATTGGTTCCTTGAAGGCTTCTCTTAACTTGCCTCTTTATACTTTCAAGTTCTCCATCGTAGGTTCTGTCACGGTCGCCACAAAAGTTAATAACACAGGTTTACAAAAAAAGTCCGGACTATTTGACCGGAAAATGGTATTTCTAGGTATTTTAGCGTCCTGATTCCGATTCCGGGGTCAGTTTTGCTGCATCACGTCAGAACACCCAGATTTCAAGGTTATTCAGAGGTTAAAATGGTGCTTTTTCGGAACCGGCCCCAGGAAAATTTCTAAAGCGCTTTGTTAAGCTGAGGGGTATTGTCTAGGTCGTGAATACCTTCCAAACATTGGACAGGGGCCATGAATCTCGAAGAAGATAACGGTAGATGAGGAAGAAGCATGGAAGAGCTTTGTAAATATTTCGCAGAAATTTCTTGGGAATACTAAAGACCCAAACTATATGGAATTGGTGGAGGGCTTTTTCCAGAACTCTAGAGCCATTGGATGTTTGATGAGCTTGAAGGTCCACTTCTTGGAGTCGAATTTGGGAAATTTCCCAGAAAACGTCGGACATTTTAGCGAAGAACAAGGTGAAAGATTACACCAAGATATAAAAGAGATGGAAAGACGCTACCAAGGTTTCTGGGACATTAACATGTTGGCAGATTACTGTTGGAACTTGAGGGATACCAACAAGGGGCATAAGAGAAAGGCGCTTAGAAGGACTTTTGATCAAAACTGCAGACCCCATAAACAAGTAGGCAAAGATTGAAAAATTGGGAGGGGAAAAAGTGAAAGGCGAGGGGACTCACTATAAACAAGCACCTCGAAAGGACCAGTATCTGCATCGTCCCCGTCGTTGTTCCTGGGTAATGCTAATAGCAGAACTAAGTTTATCATCAGACTCTAAGTCATAGTCGAAAATATTGTATGAGAGCTACACCAATTCACTTGGTGGAATGTGAAGTCTTATCAGAGGGATTGAATTCCAATAGCCTGCCTCATTAGAAAAAAGGTGGCAAACTCTGAAGTTGCGGGTTCGGATCCTCGGGCTATTTTCTGCAACCTTAGTTTGCACCGGACAATATACTCAGCTACTCTACTTTTTGGATGATGTTCTAGGAGCACTTTGTGAAGTGCTGGCATTAACTGAGGATAACTCAATTTTCAAAATTGTACGTGTTGGCAAGGGAAGAAAAATTCACGAGCTAGAATACCTCGAACCACTTGAGCATAACTCCAATGTTCTGGCAAGCTTCTAGAGCCATTTGAGTCGGTGCTGGATCCACTGTCATTATCTGACAGCAAATGGATCGCCGAAATTAAACACCTTGGCAGTGAGATCGAAATTCACGAGATACAACGATTATGACAACATTTTATCTACATGGCTGGCCCTGCGCTGGTCAGTTCCAAAAATCACCATTTTGACCTCTAAATGACCTTGAAATCTGTTTTTTCTGACGTGATGGGGCAAAACTAACCCCGGGATTGGATTCAGGATGCCAACATACCTAGGAATGCCATTAACCTTGAATACCAGATCACAGATGACATGAGTGCACATAATAGGCTGATTTACTAGCCCGAGATGGGGCATCAAAGGCTCTTTTTGGCCCAGAACCTTTCTGTGATCACAAAGACAGCAATCACAACTTCGACAAAGCCTGGCAGAAGAGACCTTGTGCTGATTCTATCAGGATGAAGAGGAAGGAATAAATTTACAGTACACGTATTGTACTACTGATCTATTATGACTGAAATTCCTTTCATTTAGGGAAGAAAAACGAAGAGTAATTAGTTACACCGGAAAGCTACTTACTAGCCTACGAAGTCTACTTTAAAAGACCAAACTGGACAAAATGGACCTGAAAAAGTCCTAAACAAATCTAATCTAATATAAATTACCCCAAGTCGCTGGGGCGTTCGTTGCTAAGCGATGTGGAGTACAATTTGGTTTCTGTGCATGTGGTCATCTGGGATGCAATTGTTTTAGTTCATGTTCATAATCTTTTAGAATTTTTGGAGATTGCGCCGTAAATATCAGCTGTTATAGTTTCACTATTACTAGTTTCGAACCTGCACATATTCTGTTTTGGTTTTACTGAAGAATAATTCCATAAACAATCGGAACATTATTTTCGGCCCTGACCAAAAGCAAGAACAATTTCAGAATTGATATGTTCTAGCGTTCGTTTTTTTGAAATTAGTTTTGTTATTGGGAATCTGTAGCTACGTTTTTTGTATGCATTTTTGCAAGGAAATTACAAATGGCGAATGAGAATGAGGCAGTTGATTAGTTGATGTTGTGTTATAAGTTTGTTTATGAATAAATTAATTAATTTATCTTCGCTTTACAATATTGCATGGCCTCTTTGTTACTATTAATCCTTCGTTATTTTTTCTTTTTTAATTATAATTTTGACATTTAAGTGTTATGACAAATCCTTTGGTTTTGTGTACAAATTAAATTGTTGCAGAATTGTATAGAATTAAGGGCTATTGCGCAATAGTTTAGCAAATGGTTCTGGAACTATTCTCAAACGATAGCCAAAACAAACCTTTATTATTAGTCCCTTAAACAGTAACTTAATGGTGTATAAACATTTTTATCATTAAAATAAATGTTAGCAAAGCATGTTGTTATTAATAAATTTTATCGGCAAAAAACATTGTAAGAATTAAACAATAAAACTTAATGTCGAATTAAATAAGATCAATTTAGGACAAGTTCGCAATGAATGATATTCCGATAGCACGCAAGTAGATTCTATTTGATTTTATTTCAAAACCAATAAGTACCACAGATTTCAATGGTTCATTACAGAGTTATACATAATTTCTAGCATTACGACCACATTTTTCACCAATTACAGAGCATAAATAAAGTGCTAAAATGTTAACAACATTTTTACGCCGTGTAGAACCAGGGGAGCGCACAGATTTTTTCTCCTAGGGCTGCAGATATAATAAAAGTATTTTGTAAAATATATTTTTCTCGAAAATAATTTTTTACAGATATTCAATAAGAGGAAAACATTTTAAATTGATAGTTGAATGTATAGGGTCCAGATCTATCGCTTATACTACCTTATTTGTTTTTAGCATAAACCCTTAACGCTATGGCCCATATTTATAAACAGATCTTAGCTGAGAAAGCCTTAAATGAAAATTAAAGTTCTCTAAACATAAATACTTTAAATTTATTAATTTGTAAACATTAAATTTTAATGTATATCAAAAAACAGATTTGAAGAGTAAATTTACCTTCTTTTAGCCCTATGGGAAAATTACTAAGTTACTCGCCCTATATAAATAGCATTTATTATTTGAATCGCTTTCTTACCTAGTTACTAATATAGATAAAGTTATTTTTTTGCTATTTTTAATATTTTAAAAAATATAAAAATGCATCCACTTAAAACTTATATTTTTGAAAATATTAAAAATAAAAAGTGATAAAATTTCTTAAATTAAATCAATTCTGTTTTTTGAGGTTACTTTTTAAGATAAGTTGGAAGGACAGCAATTTTTAAGCGGTTGGTTTTTTTAAAACAAACGAACGTATTATACATTTTTAAAAATATGCTTTAAAATACTTTAATTTGTGCCACTGATTACTTCAAATTTTAATTGTATATGTCAAATAGTCTCTGAGTAAAGCGACTGTGAAGATGGACAGACAAAGGGACAACTAGGTGATTCAATAATTGTTTCTTATTGCTAATTTTGGTACTAATGAGACAAATAACTTAAAAAATTCTATGTTTTGTCTTCAAAATTTTATGTTTTTTTCATGTTTTGTCCTAAGTATATCTTCTTCAAATCGAAATTTGATATATGGTTTTATCACGAGAAAAACGAGACGAGAGAAGCGCCTTCTCGTAGGGACGAGAGGACAGTTTTCTCTGGCCAGGCGAGACGAGAGCAGCCTTTATTTCGACTTGTTTCGTCTCGTGGAATCACTACTCTTGAAAATGTACTCTTTTGACGAAATTCCACAGTGCATTTTGCAGTAAGGGCTACCAGATTTTACGAATTTGACGTGCAATTTCTTCTTTAAGTTTTTAGTGGTCTCACGGTGCCTAGATCATACTTTTCAAAAAAATTCAGAGAAAATAATCCAAACAAGTTAAATCGCAACTTCTTGGCGGCCAGTTTTGGTCTCCAAAACGAGACAACACTTGGAAAATGTGGTTGCAACAACGTCATTATTTCGTAAGCGGTGTAACAGGTGGTGCCATCCAGTTGAAACCACATCACACATAAGTCTATTTCGTCAAATTCTTGGATGAAAAAGTCTGCCAATATGGCTGGATAACGATTGTCGTCGACGGCCTTAACTATTTTCAAAAAAGTATCATCCGATTATACCTTCTGTCCATATGGTACACAAAACTGTCTTTTTTGAGGATGTAACGAAAGATATATGGATTTTCATCTATTCAAAGCCAAAGATTCTGCTTGTTGAGGTGAAAATGAGCCTCGTCACTAAAGATGATTTTGGGTTGGAATTCATCGTCAATTTACATGAATAGATTTCAAAGATGAATTTTGTAAATAATATTACAAGATTGTTTTCATGAATATGTCGATGTTTGTTATAAGCCAACTCCTGGATGTCAATTTAGCTTCTAATTTCTTGATCTGATTGTTAGATGAGTCGAACTAATTGTTCCATTTTTATTAATTGCTTTTTCAATCTTATTTCTTGTTCTTCGTTTTCCTGATTACATTCTAGAGGCGTTAATTGGCTTTGACTCTCGTCTGTGGCTTTTGGACACATTGTTAAGTACTGCTTGGCTTCATCATATTTTAATTTTATTTGGTCATAGTATAGGTATTTAAAATAAATATGGTTTGGGATGTCTAAATCTTCTAGTAATTCATGAATTTGTTGTATTGCATACCATAGTTCCTCTAGCTCACTAAACCGATTTTCAATGTTTTCTTCCGTTTTTCTTGACCTGGAATCCTTTTTTGAATTTCTTTACAGTTGTATTATTTGTTTGTCCAATTTTTTTTGTTACTGGGATAAATTGTTTGCTTCTTCCATTTTATTTTATATTTTCTAACGTAGATTTTTCTTGACAAAACTTTATTTATTTTGTGCAATATTTTTCAAAATTTTCTAAACTTTTGCTTCGAAGGACCAAGATCCAGTTGGTAAAGTTATTGCGCTTTCGTTAGATTGCAGCTGTTGAAGTCAGCTGGATCTTGTAATCATAAAGTTTTAATTTTTTTCAACTTGAGCAACCTATTGTATTAAAACCCTTTTGTTTAGAAGGGTTTAGTGAAATGTTCACAGACTGACACTATCAGACGTTGACTGACGAGTTGATTTTGGTATTCCACCCCCGAAGGTTCTACTACTACCCCCAAAGACACCAAGAGCATGATCTGAGGTTTCATCTATTCGCCTCTGGTTGAGGATTGTTCATCTGACTTAAAGGGAGTTCCAAAGACTTGACTCGAGAAAGGAGGTTTTATTTATTTTAATTAATTTTATTCATACCCTTTTATGGCTTAAACAATATTTTAGATATTTAAGTTTTTTGAGTAATATTTTGGGAAGAGAATTGTCCAATTTTGTACGAGATAGTGTATTACATAGTAATGGGATTTTATTAATTTTACTAGTTGATGAGTTATGGTAATTGTACGACTGAAATCAAGTGATATTTTTGACGAATTTTTATAAACTTTTTTTTTTTACTTTAGAGTATACAAATAGCACCTAAAGTGCAAGCCCTGGTACCAGCGCCATAACCCTGTTATAATAATAAATAGGTATATATTTATGTGGTTATGGCATAAAAATAAAAAAGTATATAGAGGAGAGGAACTTAAGATGACGAAGTACGTAAGATGACGAATCAACTATAAAGGTCTATACCCACTATACCGTACCATACTATAGATTCAAATGAGGATGGTGTTGGTCGAGCCAAGCCGGTCTAGTGGGCATTGTCTCATTTAAATCTATACAAAGAATATTTTTCTGCCTATGCCGGTACGGTCACGGTCATAGTATGATCCGGTGTAGTGGGCATAGACCTTAAATCATACCCTCTCTCTGTTTGTGCGGACAATATGATGTGAAACGTTCGTTATGCGCGTGCACTTTCTGTCCACAACAAGTGAATAAGGTGCATGATCGTGTTTCGTCTGCATTTTTTAGGTGAGTTCAAACTCAAAACTTTTTGTTTCTAAATGTTTATGAGTATATTTGGCATGATCGGTGATATTTTCAGAAACACCAAATTCACGTTTTTTTCTTTAATTAATTTTTTAAATTTTAACTGACAAAAAACAAAATAGCTAAGATGATGAATTCGTCATCTTACTCATTCTCTTATAATATGATGATGGGTAATACATTATTTATACACAATGTTAGATCATAAAATTATGGGAAGAGTCTACAAGCGCAAAACGAACCAACAATCATGGAGTGAAGAGAACATGCGAATTGCCATAAATGAAATTAGACAAAACAACAAAAGCGTAAATTCCATGGCAAAAGCATATAATCTCCCGGAATCAACTTTTAGAAGATATCTGAGGAAGTCCAGTTAAAACTCTCCTAAAATAATATATTGTTAAAAACAATGATTGGTCTTTATTTTTTCAGGAATTTCCTTGCAATGCTGGCCGAATCAAGAGCATGTTTTGAAATATGGAATTAGAAGAACTACAAGAATACATTATTAATATTGACAAACGGGCGTTTGGACTAACTAAAAAGCAATTTAGCCGGATAATTTATGATTTTGCACCGATTTAACACCAAGAAAAAGAAAGCTGATTGACACTTTGTTGAGTGATTTATGTGGAAATACAACTTTTCCCTACGAAAGCCAGAATCGATCTCGAAAGCTAGACTTATGCGATTTAAGGCACTTAAGGAACTTAAAGAGAAGCATAATTACCAACCCAGTCAAATTTACAACATAGATCAAACCGGTGTATCAACAGTTGCCACAAAAATCCCAGGATAATTACCCCGAAAGGCAAGCGAAGAGTAATTAAGATATCTTTTGCAGAATGAGTAACTAATGTGACTACTGTATATGCGCGATGAATGCAAGTGGGACATTTATTTTCCCCCTTTTTAGATTTTTTCTAGAGTTAGAATGCAACCAGCCAATATGAATGACACGCCTGTTGGATTTATAGGTGTTGCACATTAAACCAAATGGATGACAACTGCAATTTTTTTTAAATACCAGGAAAATTTTATCCAATATGCTCGTCCTAGCGAAAACAACAGAGTTTTGCTAATAATAGATAACCATGCAAGCCATGTTACCTTTGAAGCTGTAACATTGTGCAGGGAAAATTAAATTTCTTTCTTGGGATTTTCAGCACACACCAGTCAAAATACAAAATACAACCATTGAAAGTGTCTCTGTATGGCCCTTTAAAAATAGCATATAGTGGGGCTTATGATGATTTTTGAGAAACAATCCTGGAAAAGTCAATACACTGAGTGACATGGCCTCAATCTTTGGTAAATAGCAACCATCGCGAATGCTATGAGTGGGTCTCGGGCAACTGGGGTAGAGCCGTTTGATTCTGTCATTTTTACGAACATTGACATTAAAATTTCTAAAACGACAGAAAGTGAATTTAACACTAAACCAAGGATAATTCAGGAAAATTATCAAACCGAGAGATTGCCATCGGAAACAAGTCTTTTGTATACTATAGCCAGCACTAAACCTGTGCTTTCCACATCTGGTTTTTAGCGTATGCCAGAGTCAGTAACTCCCAACAAAAAGCAAATGAAGGCAGCTTATATTGAAAAAACAGGAGAAACTCCTGATAAAGAATGCCAGGGGTAGTATTCTCGAGTCACGAATATAAATTCGCATGCGAGATTTATGTTTTGTCTCACTTGGTTTTTGTTCAACAAAGTGAAACACATTGTAAAACACGTATGCGAATGTCGGTATTCGTGATTCGAGAATACTACCCCAGAGCCCACATACTTTGATTTTCTTTTACTATACGGAGAATGGTCGCACTGGGCAGCTTTCTGAGTGCCTTTTAAAAGGAGATAGAAAACTCCGCCATTTTGATCCCTTATTACGTGTTGCCTACATCTTGGTGCAATATTTTTAATAGGTGCGTTTTAATCATCCGCTTATGCTTCGGAATTGTCGGTTTTCTTGTTTTAATCTGACAGGTCAAAACGACTAAATCGACAATTCCGGATGCAGAAGCGGATGATTAAACACACCTGATATTTTGCTTGCTGCTGTCAGTGTCAGTGAATATATTTTTGGAGTCACAGTTTATTGCTAAAGAATCAGTTCGCTCACTCGGACCAATTGAAAGTTCCAAAATAACATTCACTCCAGGGATATAAATTCAGGATACGCAGAAGACTGCTGTTTTATTATAGGCGCTTGTCATATACTGTATTATCCGAGTTGCGCAGTGTATAAACTGGAACATTGAGATCAAAAGTGCTGACGCAGAGTGAGCGATCTGATTCTTTAGCTATAAACTGTGGCATAGGAATTAAAATGGCCGCGACCTATGTTGGGCGTGTCGGACCTCTCTCTTGCACCGTATAGTATTCAAAGTATGTGGCCAGAGCCAAACAATCGAGTAGTGATTACCTCCTTTGCCTAAAGCAAACACGCATGACATACGTTGTAGAAAAAAGCTACTATCACTTATAATTCCTAGCACGCCCGTAAAAGATGTTTTAGAACAAAAGCACAATGAAAAACTAGAACAAGTAAAGAAAAAACAAATGAAAGGCCCGTCGAAGAAAAAATAAAAAAAAATCAGCACAAAATCGGTTAAAAAAAAATAGTAAAGCAAATAAACAAAATAAAAGCAGAAATGTAAAGTGGCAAGTGTTTGAGTCATCTGATTTATCTGAGAGTTCCCTAGATGTAGCTGTGGTGGATAGTAATGATGACATGGACGAAGAGGTTGAAGAATCTGACAGACTGTGCATATTTTGTGAAGATAAGGGCACACACCATGAGCTTTAGTTTTGTTGTAATAAATGCACCAAGTGGACACATGCAGAATACAGTGGACTTAATTTAAAAGAAGCAAAAGCCAAAGTGTGGGTGTGCGATTTTTGTCGTGATTAAAATTAAGTCATAATTTGAAATTTTTTTGTTCGTCCTTGGCTTTTTTAATACTTTTGAATTTCCTTGCTTTTAGTTCTTGTTTATTTTTTAAAAATAAATAATTAAAATGTTTAAATGTACTGTTTTATTGTCTTTTTACCATATTCGTCAACTTACCCACATACGATCGTCATCTTGTCAGCAAAAGCGGGTAAGACGATGATAAACATTATTTAAAAAAAAAAAATTACCAGCCACAAAGTTCAAATTTGAGTTAGTTAAATCTAATCTAAACAACATTTATTAGTAAGAAAATAGAGTTTTAATAAGACCGCAAACCTTAAGTTCGTTATCTTAGAGACCTCTCCCCTAACTAAAATCAATGTCCCTAGGACAGAAATTAAAATATTTGTTGAAGCAAATAATCCCCTGCCGCAAGAATAAGAAAAACTTAATATAACAGGGTCATAGTGCTGGTACCAGGGCTTAGACTGTAAGTGCTATCTGAGTGTAACGTAAAGCAAAAGTTTAAAAAACCCGATAAAAATGTCACTTGATTACAGTCGTAAAATTAGCAAAAACCTATCAGCTAATAAAATTAATACAATCCCATTACTATGTAATATTCTATCTTGTATAAAATAGGAAAATCCCTTTATATATAAAATTAATAAGTTTATTGCTTATGAAAGCAAATGTACTTCCTTTAATAATTGCCAGTGTGATTGATATTCTGCCTTGTTCTAGAGAATTAGATACCACAGTGAGCTTTCTAAGGGCTAACGGCATTAATATCTTTGTTTGTTGAATATCTACACACTCTCAAACTCAATTAATATGTACTAGCGAATTTTGTATAGCCAACAAACTCCATTAGAGACTGGAGTGGAGATGGTCTATTTTTTGCTGATGTGTCCTAATAAAGACAAAACCGGCCCAAGAATGATGTTCAGACAACAAACTCAAAAATTTGAGCCTTAAAAATTATATTTTATCTACAATTTCTCGATATAATGTAATTCCTGTTGCGGTATTAGCCAAAGAACTAGTTTTTTTTTCAGAAAAAAAATGTTTATTCGTTGTATCTGTGACACAGACTTTATGTTTTCTCTTTTTCCTCTGTTGTTTATTTTTAAATTGGTCACATTTGAGAATTGAAATTTATTTCCTTTAGTAAGTGAGAATAAAATATGTTAAAACGATATTTACCTAAATTATGTATTTAATGTTTTTAAGGTTTTCCGTACCTCTAAAAAAATAAAAACCTAGTAAGGATATCCTTCTTCCGTGGACGCTCTTGCAGAATCGTCACTGACGCAGAACCGATCTCGATCCTAATCGTTCGAGATGAAGTTATTCCAATAAACGAGCAAGTTATTAGTAATTATCGGTAATCACAGCGTGCTCTGATAGCCGGTAATTGTAGCAATAATGATTATAAACAATAAGCCATATAAATATAAATTTTCGCTAAACGCGTGCGTGTGTTGATGTTTACGACATCTAGTTAGCCGGTTGGATTGATTTCTTTCCTACAAACTGGATTAATGTCTGAGGAATCGTTGTAGTTTTTCTTTATTTTTCTTATAAGCACGCTTTTTGCGCTATTTGCGTGACGTTGACAAATATCGTCCGCAAATTGTGGTTTACTGTATATCGTCTGCCATAAGTTCAAGTGCTCTTAGACTAGCCATAAAAGTATATACATTAAAATACATAGTTAAAGTTAAAGAAGACAGTTAAAATCTCTCTGACAAACCGATGAACGGATTTTGTTAAAAATTGGTGAAAATTGATAAAAATTGGTAAAAATTGGTAAAAATTGGTAAAAATTGGTAAAAATTGGTAAAAATTGGTAAAAATTGGTAAAAATTGGTAAAAATTGGTAAAAATTGGTAAAAATTGGTAAAAATTGGTAAAAATTGGTAAAAATTGGTAAAAATTGGCAAAAATTGGTAAAAATTGGTAAAAATTGGTAAAAATTGGTAAAAATTGGTAAAAATTGGTAAAAATTGGTAAAAATTGGTAAAAATTTGTAAAAATTGGTAAAAATTGGTAAAAATTGGTAAAAATGGGTAAAAATTGATAAAATTGGTAATAATTGGTAAAAATTGGTAAAAATTGGTAAAAATTGGTAAAAATTGGTAAAAATTGGTAAAAATTGGTAAAAATTGGTAAAAATTGGTAAAAATTGGTAAAAATTGGTAAAAAAATTGGTAAAAATTGGTAAAAATTGGTAAAAAAATTGGTAAAAATTGGTAAAAATTGGTAAAAATTGGTAAAAATTGGTAAACATTGGTAAAAATTGGTAAAAAAATTGGTAAAAAAATTGGTAAAAAAATTGGTAAAAAAATTGGTAAAAATTGGTAAAAACCGAAAATATAGTAAATATGTATTTTACTATATAAAATATTTCGATTGTAATTTCCGTTTATACCGGATAGATGTCAACTTTTAAATTTTTTATTCCGGATTCCGATGAAACCTGAAACTTTAGGGTAACTTTGTATAATAAAGTATTAAAATTGGTAATTTAATAAAAATTTAAAAAATTACCCTTGCGAGTATTGAAAGAATATTTATTTTTGGATGAAGTAAGTTAAAATTTGAAAGCTTTTTAATTAAAATGTAACGAAGAAGGCAGTAATAAACTATTACATGACATTAAAAGATCTTCTATTATGCACTTGCGTAAATACTCTTAAATTTTGTTCTTCGATATTTAATTCAAAATCTGAAAAATTTTTTTTTACTCTTGGACAAAATTTAGCGATCCTCATTTTTATTTAATTCACAACGGGCACATCGGCTTTTGCTCCAGCGCACGTGTTTATATTTTATAAAATATATCGGTTATTTACGTTTGGAGAAGAAAATTCTTTAAATAAAAGTTACTTTTTATATTATTCTCTATAATTTTTGTTTTATACAATTTACCAATTTACCGATTTACCGATTTACCGATTTACCGATTTACCGATTTACCGATTTACCGATTTACCGATTTACCGATTTACCGATTTACCGATTTACCGATTTATCGATTTTCCGATTTTCTGATTTTCTGATTTTCCGATTTTCCGATTTTCCGATTTTCCGATTTTCCGATTTTCCGATTTTGCGATTTTCAGATTTTCCGATTTTCCGATTTTCCGATTTTCCGATTTTCCGATTTTCCGATTTTCCGATATTCTGATTTTCTGATTTTCTTATTTTCTTACATTTTTGAAAATTTTTGAAAGGGATTTAAAAAAGATATTTGCACGCCATTCTGTATTAAATCTCTGAAAATTTGCTGCTTTTTATTTTAATAAATATCTAATAGTTCATAAATGGGAGGATTTCCTGCTTTTTTTCCTAAATATCTCTGTAGAGTGCTTCTGTATCGTTACACAACATGTAAGGGGTCCAGTTTGTTCTAAATATAAATCAACGGGCTATAGGGATACCAATAATTTTCGGGAACGTCGTGGAAGACATGTAATTTGACCGAAACGGGAAGACATAAAGTGCGTTTCTGATTTTCTGATTTTCTGATTTTCTGATTTTCTGATTGTCTGATTTTCTGATTTTCTGATTTTCTGATTTTCTGATTTTCTGATTTTCTGATTTTCTGATTTTCTGATTTTCTGATTTTCTGATTTTCTGATTTTCTGATTTTCTGATTTTCTGATTTTCTGATTTTCTGATTTTCTGATTTTCTGATTTTCTGATTTTCTGATTTTCTGATTTTCTGATTTTCTGATTTTCTGATTTTCTGATTTTCTGATTTTCTGATTTTCTGATTTTCTGATTTTCTGATTTTCTGATTTTCTGATTTTCTGATTTTCTGATTTTCTGATTTTCTGATTTTCTGATTTTCTGATTTTCTGATTTTCTGATTTTCTGATTTTCTGATTTTCTGATTTTCTGATTTTCTGATTTTCTGATTTTCTGATTTTCTGATTTTCTGATTTTCTGATTTTCTGATTTTCTGATTTTCTGATTTTCTGATTTTCTGATTTTCTGATTTTCTGATTTTCTGATTTTCTGATTTTCTGATTTTCTGATTTTCTGATTTTCTGATTTTCTGATTTTCTGATTTTCTGATTTTCTGATTTTCTGATTTTCTGATTTTCTGATTTTCTGATTTTCTGATTTTCTGATTTTCTGATTTTCTGATTTTCTGATTTTCTGATTTTCTGATTTTCTGATTTTCTGATTTTCTGATTTTCTGATTTTCTGATTTTCTGATTTTCTGATTTTCTGATTTTCTGATTTTCTGATTTTCTGATTTTCTGATTTTCTGATTTTCTGATTTTCTGATTTTCTGATTTTCTGATTTTCTGATTTTCTGATTTTCTGATTTTCTGATTTTCTGATTTTCTGATTTTCTGATTTTCTGATTTTCTGATTTTCTGATTTTCTGATTTTCTGATTTTCTGATTTTCTGATTTTCTGATTTTCTGATTTTCTGATTTTCTGATTTTCTGATTTTCTGATTTTCTGATTTTCTGATTTTCTGATTTTCTGATTTTCTGATTTTCTGATTTTCTGATTTTCTGATTTTCTGATTTTCTGATTTTCTGATTTTCTGATTTTCTGATTTTCTGATTTTCTGATTTTCCGATTTTTCAATTTTTTTTTATTTCGAATTTCCTATTTAGAATAAAAATAGCTTCCAAAGTGGTTATGGTTGCAACTCCATTTTTCGAATTTTCGATTTTTCAATTTTTTATTTCAAATAAAAATAACCTCCAAAATGGGGTTATGGGTGCAATTATGAAGGTCGCAACCACTCTTAGAAATCACACCTTTTCAATCAACAGCTGTTGTTTGACAGGTCGTTGGAGTCTTATTATTAGAATGTTTGCAATGTATAGAATGTTAGACGTTAGGAATGATTGGAATGCGTAAAATAAGTCACATAAGAAATGCATTTACGGATTTTAAGACCATTGATAAAAAAGTAGTTAGGATGAACTAAAATTTCTGAAAATGAATAGGGTTCTAAGTTAGAAGCAATTATTCAAGAAAATCAAAACCGCAAGTCAATCAGAACTTTCAATCTAGAGTTATCGTGCCAGCATACATAAGCACAGACGACCAGACGGATTTTTTTTTGAATTTTTAGAAATGTGAAAAAGTTTAAAAAAATGGGGGTAAGAAAATTTTTTTGTTTGCACGTGGCCCCATAAGAAGGGCCTCAGTAATAACTTGTCTAACATGGCTTTCTGCGAGAGCATAGTAGAGGGCTGTTAGTTGCTTTCCTAGAAGGAATTTTTTTATGTTATAGTTTATATAAAATTCATATTTCAAATGCCGACTATCTACATAAATTCCAAGATATTTATTTTCAGATACCTGCTGAAGCATTTAGGGGTGTCCAATCAATTGTACATTAAGTTGATTAGAGGAAGACCTCTAATATTGCAGCTAAATGGTATTTAGTTTTCTCTAGATGAAAATAACTTTTAACAAAAATAAACTTACAATTATTTATTCCAAAATGTATCCAATACGGTCCATTTACCTCAACACAAACGCACTTTGACACAAATGCACTTTGACACAAACGCACTTTGTCTTCCCGTATCGGTCAAATTACATGTCTTCCACGACGTTCCCGAAAATTATTGGTATCCCTATAGCCCGTTGATTTATATTTAGAACAAACCGGACCCCTTACGAAGGCAAAAATGTGGTGTAACGATACAGAAGCACTCTACAGAGATATTTAGGAAAAAAGCGGGAAATCCTCCCATTTATGAACTATTAGATATTTATTAAAATAAAAAGCAGCAAATTTTCAGAGATTTAATACAGAATGGCGTGCAAATATCTTTTTTAAATCCCTTTCAAAAATTTTCAAAAATGTAAGGTTTCTGCACCCTAAGCTCTACCAAAAAATTTTTTATTCCTTGAAAATTTCATAAAAATTTTACTATAAATAAAGGCTCGGAAAGATAAATTTTTAAGATGTTCGGTGTGCTCTTAATAAAAGTTCTAGAACTAGGATACCCTCGCGACGTAAATCTATTGAAATGATTCTATTAAAATCACTGGGACGACTGAATTACAATAACAGCTGGCATGATCTATTCACACATAAATAAAAACCTTAAAAAAAGTAAAACCGATAAAAACGTAAACATACCATTTAATTTAATTTTTGAAACATAATTTTATGCTCGTATTTTAATTCTTTATCTCCTTTTTGTTTGAGTTTTTTGAAAGAGGTTACTTATTGTAAAACAATTTTATTTTAACGACATTCATACACAGTGTAAACTATGTTAATTTTAAATGAAATAAATCGGATTTTCATATAGTATCGAATTTAATCGGTGTTACGAATAATAGTACATAAAATGAAACGTATCGAATGAATGCCTATCAAAGAATACCGTGCTAATCACCAAATATTCTTATGTGTCCCAGTTCGACGTATCGTTCTACGAAATATGAGTAGCACTTGTGAATCATGACAGGGTGGTCCTAGCCTAGCGATAAACGAAACATCCGAGTGGTTACAACAGTTAAAAAAGTATGAACTTAGAATAGGTACACTTTAATAAATTTTTTACTCAAATAATAATAATATATGTAATAAATATTGTATTATTCTTGAAAAAAATAGTGTTTTTTTTACCAACATTCCACTTGACTGCAATAGGTTTTAAAGTTTAAACCATTATAAAGTTTATTGCACACCATATAGGTTAGTATTTCATGATTTATTTTTTATATTTTACTGACACAAAATTAGTATTTACTGCAAATTAATAATTATTTTCGCACAAAAATCGAGGAGTTATGATTTCATCTATTAAAATATGCCACTGGTATTGACAAACTTTTAGTTGTGTGTAACAGCAGCTTTGCCAGACGGGATCTAGGATTATAGTCTGTCTTCTTTTAATCCGCATAAAATTTCTTCTTTTTCTTTTCCAATAATTAAAACAAATGATACGTTATGAATGAAATGCTTCATCTGTTGTATCTTTTATCTAAGAACAAATGGTAGCGCGTACACATCTCCTAATAGATTCTCCGAACTTCATAAAATAAAATTGAGTTCGATGCGAATTATAGAAACACTATAGTATGAATATCAACTTCAATTTGAATTTTGTCTAAGAAAAATAGATTATTATTTTATGAACAAAAATTTAACTTTGTGTGGTTTATTATGTGAGAAGAAGAAAAAGAAAACAATTAATGTTTTTAATTACATACCACATCTCTGTTATTTTTCATATCTCTTAAAGAACAATTTCAGTTTTTATTTATAAAGCTTCAATAAAATAAAGTTTTGTCCTTGAAACACCGCCTTCAACGTACTGACCCAGATGCAACTTCTACGACAAATATTACTGTTAATTTTAACAAATCGACTTTTTTTCGAATATAAACATAACTGCGTTTCTCCTGTTCAAACACAATGACGTTCCGCATACAATGACCCGAACTACGACAAGCCGAAGACGAAGAAGTATATCAGTTATGGCATGGTTTAAAACCCCGAGGATACCGAAATCTGCATTGAATTGGTTGGAAGTCGAATCGAAAGATTTACGATTCAATTCTGACGAACCAGTCAACAATTAATTTGTCTGAGACGGTGGGTTGTTGTCTTTTATGCTTCCTGTATCGTTTATCTAGTCACTGCAGGAAAATACAGGATATAGAGAAGATATGGACGTCAATGTATTATATACAGGATGTCCCAAAGCTTTGACAAATTTGTACACTTTCGTTAACTTAAGAGATACAAGAAAAACTTAAAGTATAGTTGAAAATAACTTTAATTGTGGAACTTAGAAGTGCCTAGTCAATAATTTATTGGAATATCCAAATCTGTTATCCGTAAATTAATACAGACACAAATTTTGCTACTTAAAAAAGGTTTTTCCACTTCTTCAAGTGCTAAAAATCCGACGACGTAGCGAAATTCCGCTACTCCTGGCAACACTGAAAAAAGCTCTGCTTATAGACACCATTTCCAAATTTCCTCCGGGAGTATCACTTAGCTTGAATCGCTAATAGTTACATTCTTTTATTATATTTAAAGGTCAATTTGCATATCGTCCCCTCAAGCCTAAAAAAATTAACAAAGCTCAAAGGTTCAATCTCAAAGTTTTGAACGTCAAAAGCACGAATGTGTGTGAGCAGTCTTATCCTGTCCGGGACCAGTTGCTAGTTTTGCGACAGACTGACCAGACTATATGTTTGTTATCTACCTGATTTGTCTAAAAAATGTACCAGATTTCTTAAAAATGTACCAGATTCCTTAAAAATTTACTAAGTTCTATAAAAAAGTATCGGATTTATTGAATTCTATTTGCAGTGACGGTTTGTTTTATTAAACAAAAAAGGGAAGATACAGAACAATATATTTTACATCAAACAATTGGAATTATACGCTGTTGTAAGCCAAGGAGTACTAGATTTAATTTCAAATGTACTAAGGTAGTAGATTCTTTGAGTGGCAACACTGTTTCGCGAAAGGGTTGATATAAGATCTGTTTCAGTACTTACAATTGTCCTATATTGTCACGAATTGCATTTAAAAATAATTAGATTTTTATTAAAGATGGAATGGGGTACTTTCCAAAAATATATTTCAACTTAAATTTTAATAAAGCCATTTCCAAAAATATAATTTTATTTCAATCTTTTTAATTTCCATTCAGTTCCAATTTGTGTTTAATATTACATTTAAAGTTATTTGAAACAATAACAATCTTTTCGTCTAGTAATTAAAAACTTTATTTTATGTTGAAAATAAACAATGCACTCAATTCGGTTATGCTGATTCTACAATTTCAAAACAATGTTAGGGTCAGCTAGCCAAATTGACAAAACAAAAAATAACAACATTTTTGGCACAACCGAGGCTATAAGTTCTTCGGCTGTGACGAAAATCGGCAGTAGGTAATACTCTGCTGTATTACAGCAATAAAAATAAAAATAAAAAATAAAGTCGTGACATGCCAGCTTGCTGTTAAAATATGTGGTAAGGTTTTTTATAAATCTAATAAAAAATAAAATAAAATAAAAAAGGTATTTCTGAGAAAAGTAACTAGTTGGTTCTTTAAAGTCTTTATAGTATATATATATATTGTATATTTGGGGTGTATTATTATATTGGGGATTTCTGGACAGTTCAGGGGATTTTAGTTTGTATTTATTAAAGATTTGTAGTTTTTTATGCAGTGACTTTTATTCCTTCCCAAGTAGCGTAAAGCCAAGCCAAGCGTAATAAATCATAAGAAAGGTTCTCCAGTGAGTATTTTTGGGTGGTGCAAAGATCTTCCTCAACTGGAAGATCGTTTGGGCGATCCGAAATACGCAGTGGCGTACCCCACGATTAATTGGTTTGCCTAACAAACCACTTAACGTGACAATATTATGTTTAAGTGCATATTTGTACATGTGTTACACTCGTGGTTTTGACACCAGTATTGATAATGTTTGTAAACTGATTTTGGTTACACATTGTTTGAGAAAAATGAGATGGAGTGTGCTCCATATATTAGGTGGATAGAAAAGCAAAATACGTTCCAGTTTATATGCCTGAGGGCTGGGTACAAGTTATTCGAGATTCACATGTAAAACCACAACCTCTTGTAGTGAAGAACGTAATGTACGATGATTAGGAATGGAGCAATCAGACGAAATTCTATTACCTAAAGTACCGAAGATACTTAAGTATGTCCCAGGTTGAATGAAAAAGAAGTTCAGTGCATGAAAAACTTTAAAATTACAGAGCTGGGCTACAATAAAGAATGGAGCCAAGAATTCATCTTGCTTCCAACCTAAAGACATGCTATCCAGTGAAATACGGGTTGTTCTATACCATAGAAAGAACTGGAATAGGAGTGTATGAGCCTAGAACCAGACGCTCTGAAAGTTTGAATAAATACCCGAGCATCTTCTAGAACAAAATTCACGCCATTGAGAAGTGTATTCAGTTTAACATCGAAAGAAACTATTGGAGACAAGAAAGTATTATCATGCCCGATAACCAAGCAGTAGTTAAAGCATTGAGCTCTTGCATAATCGGGTCAAAAATGGTCTGGAGATGCCTAGAAAAAGCGAATGAACTAGGCGAGGAAAATACAGTTACTCTTAATCTCAAAATTCTAAATTTAAACATGTGTGCTCCTGGTATTAGAGAGACGATATTAGAAGTACAAATCTATTAATTTTCTTATATTGTGTTTTTTTTTTGTAACGAGGATTTAGAACTCTGAGGATTTAGAACTTCTTCAGAAGTTTAGGACACCCTATATTTAATTGATTGTCATACTAAAATTTAATTTATTTAATTGCAAAGATTAAATATTAATCTTGTGCACGAATTTTGAATTTTCTATATTGAGTGTTCAAGTCTAAGCAGGGTCCATAGATAAAATCGCAGTAGTTTAGTTTAGACAAGACGAGAGTTTCACTAAGTTCTATCCGTAAATTATGATTACGAATATGTCTGGTTGAATAAAGTAATTTAAAAAAAAGATAAGTAGAACGGGTAATTTTTCCTACATGTTCTCTAAGGGCCAGTTTTTCTATAACAGTTTAAACTATCGTTGACCTGAACTTGGATCAAATATAGAACTGAGATTAACATCAACGGCGTTTTTCAATCATGTCATTATCATAGTTTAGGTTATCCAAGTTTAATTTATATTGGTAGCACTTAAAAATTTTTAATTATTTAATAACGAAGAGTGTACCGTTCATTTTTTCTCGTTTTACATAATTTTTTAACCTAATATTGTTTAAACTGAGATAATGCATGGGTAACCTATTAAGAAGCCAAGATACGTAATAAGTGAAAGATCCCTGAAATAGATGAGTTTTGTGAAGTGGTGGTGTGAGTTTGGATTTAAACCGTATATTTATGTTATGTACATCACATCGAAAAGATATTTTATTATATAAGTAAGGAGGTGTTGCAGAATTTAAAATATTTTGAAAGAGCGAGCATGCATGTAATGCTCGTCTCTCAGACATATTGAGCCAGTCTAATTCTTTTAAATGAACGGAAACGCGATCTTTTCTGTTCAAGCCACAGACAAAACGTACACATGAATTTTGAATTTTTTGCAACCTCTTTTTGAACCTGTAACGTTCATTTTTGGCCCCACGAATTAATAAAATTGTTTTGGCTTACCTGGTTAATCATACGAAAAAAAAAGGGTAAAATCGTATTGATGATATCACTATTATTTTTGTCATTAACTAATTTCACCTGTATCCTAACTTTCGGACATCATTATTACAATTTATTTCATCTCACCACTAAGTAAAAGAATGGTAGTTCTCCTAAAAATAGATCAAGTTTCGTTGTAAATTTATATATATTATGTATTATAGTCTCACCTTGGGTAATTAATTATTTACGATACCATTCTTTAAGAGTTTCATTGCTTATTTTTGTTTTTAGGTTAATATTTTTTAATTGTGACAGTGAATGACATAAACGTCACTTGACGACAGAACACCGACAAGTGTCATGTTTGTAGTACGTTCCAATATCGGGCTCAGAACTCGAGGTAAGGTAGTTTCACAATGAGCGATTTTAAGTCGTGAGGGATTTTTTTTGCGATCGCTGTTGTATTAATTTTTGTCGGGAACAGTTTCCCAAATGTAGTTATACTGTATATAATTATAGTTTTTAGGGTACCTTTCGTAAATGGTCTGTTAAGTTATATAGTGGGGAATTCTTCAGGATGAATTTCTGAACCCACTTGGCTTGAAATTTATCGGAAAGGGATTTCGGCCATTTTGGACGGCTGACGTATTTTTTTAGTCAGTGGGTGTTGAATCACGAGGAGGACGAATTTTGCGTCGAAGTAGAATTTTGTTAATATTTAGCCCCATCGGCTTACCTAATTAAAGGGGATTTTAGATTCTACTTCATGGTTAATTGTGGGTAAATGGACATTTCGTATTTTGAGAGGAATTTTAGTGTATTGGTAAATTCCTATGGTCATTGGTCCAGCCCATATCTATTATAGGATTTTAACGCAATAATTGGAAGTTCACAGCATTTGGAGTGTGGAATATTGTGATGCTGTGGATCATCTCACGTGTTTCTCATCCTTGGAAGGCTACCAAGTTAACCCTTTACGAAAAAGGTATGTTTTGTATATATTTGGTTATGTTACGCACCATGTGGCTGTCAATTTCTTTTATGTTATGGCATGGTGTAACAGAATATTAATTATTTGAGCTCATAATACTGTTTATGACTCACTGTTGAGCCAATGTAATTTTTCTTTATCCTAGATGCTGAATAGTTTCTAGTTTATGTACATTTTTGGGTAATCCTATAGTTCGGGATACTTGAGTCAATGTGTATTGACATTTTTCTTTGTAATATTTTAAGGGTTTCACCCAGGGGGTTGTTGACCCAGGATTTCAACAGTTGTACACAGAGGGTTATATCGTCCGGAGTTCAACGGTTTTATCGTGGACTCATCGAGGGAACACAGAACATTGGTATGCTAGCCACCTAGTTTACTTGTAACTAGATTTACAAGGATGTTTCTCGTTTTGGATAGGAAGATGGGAATGCTGTGAAAGAAGACACCCTACTATCAGGTTTTTCTTATACGTTATATTGAAGGTTTCATGCGTGCATTGTTAAACTATACATTCACTTTCAACCGAATGTTGTCAAGGTATTCTCAACATTATTTATACTTTTGAGCACAGAATGTTCTAGGGTTCTTTCACTCATAACTTAAGTATTATCAAATGTTACATCGTTTAATTGATTAATATTTTAAATTTTTACTTAATTTAAGCACTTAATGCTGATGTAGTAATCCTTCGGGTCGCAGAACACTTAGACTGCTTCCACGTTTAAGTTGTAATTCTTTAGTTATTAAGGGCTACTGCCATAATTTTACTTTATTCAATTAATTCATTATTAAATGGACCAGACTTAACGATTAAGTTAAGCAATCTCAGAAGACCCGTGTGGGGGCAGAGATTAAGTAACCTCTTCCAACCTGGGAGTTTAAGTAAATAACCTCTGTGTCTAAAGTCCTTTATATGTTGTATTTTTATTTTTTTTTTTTGATATTTTTATTTAGTTCTATGAATTATACTTAACTATAAAATTTCATGGTTTAATAATTTTCTTTTGGGTAGTTTGGTCTTAACTAAAAGTTAAACAGATATCGCCTTCCAATTTGGAGAGGGTTATAAGCTTATAAGGATTATAAGTTTATTGTTTAGTTTATAATATATGATGTAGTATAGGTGCGGTTATGCACAAGATTTAAGTTAACTATTATTTTATATTTTATTTTTTATGTAAGGTGGAAATTAATATTTTGCGCAAGGGTCATGCATGGTACCAAGCTAACGACGAACCGTGCCATACTTTGATACATTATTAATTTTTTTTGGGTTACGCATATACATATACAGTGTAAATTTTCCCTTTTATTTCCTCCAACTTTTTTTTTGGATTATCCAAGCCATTAGGTAATTAGTTTGTCCATTATAATTGTTGAAATCTAAAGCCGATATATTCAGTAAATATTTTTTTTTCTCTTTATAAAGGAACATAAGTTGAGGTTTGTCTTTTATTTCTTTCCTCATTTACTGGGTTTTTGGGGAAATAGGATCATAGTTTGGCCACTATATAGACCCAGTTGGCGCCTACTCATTTGTCTACTATTTCCGGAATTCTTGTAAGCTATCCACCCCCTAGCTGCCGTCTGAGCGACGTCGAAGGCCCGAAGGTTGACACCGGAACAACCGAAACTTGTGTAACCGTAGTAGACAACATTTTTAATTGTAGTTAATACTTTAATAATTTTTTTTTAAGTTTAAAAATTTTGGTGGAATCACCAAGTTCATTTGGTAGGTTACAAACCCTGTTATCCCTTTCAACTGGTTCTTATTCATTAAGAGTAGTTCTTCAGTTCTTTTGGGACATGGTCTGCCTATGAAGGCTTTCCCATGTGCCTGTTTTGGGGTGCTTCCCCAATAATTGATATGTTGTTCCCGAATCCAGTCGTTTATGAAACCCCGGACTGTACTTTTTGGTACTCCTGGGTTTGTGTCTGGTTCCGGTGTTTCTTCTGACCCTCTTTTTGCAAGTTCGTCAACCTTTTCGTTGCCTTCGATCCCTTGGTGACCTGGCACCCAAAATAGTTTTACTCTATTTCGGTATGCCAGTGTTCTTAGTTTTTCGATGCATTCCCATACCAGCCTCGACGTAACTTTCTGACTCGCTATGGCCTTAAGTGCCGCTTGGCTGTCTGGACATTATTACTTCGAACATAAAATGTACAAAAATTGTGAAATTACTTATATTACATCAATGTCAAAATATTGATCTTAGTTTAAACGCCCAACTTTCATGGTTTAATTTTTCGGATAGTTTAAATTAAGTTTAGACTTAAACTACATTTGAAATACACCATATTGCAATTAATACCAGTTCATTTACTGAACTTAGTTTAAACTTTGATTAAAAAACACCCATAATCTAAAATCTGTATCTAAATATATACCTAGAATTCTAGCTGATTTAATAATTTGCAACTTGGTGTTATTATTATTAATATTAAATTGATTTTTAACAAATTCTGTTTTATTTTTTAAACCAAAAAACAGAACACAAGATTTCTATGCATTTAGTTTTAAAATATGTTGAAAAGAAAGTTCATAAATAAGTTGAAGACCTTCATTAATAAGTTGATTAGCAGTTAAAGAATGATAGTTTTTAAAACTGTAATATATTTGTGTATCCTCAGCGTAGGCTTGGACTATTTTTTATAGATTTGATAATGCAAGAAGTATAAATTAAGAAAAGGAGCGGTCCCAGGACGCTGCCTTGGAGACCACCAGATAAACTATTTATAGAATTTGAAAATGTATTATTGTAACATACACACTTAAATATGATTTTATCAACTTAGTGGCCTGCCAATGGCAGTCCGCCACAAATATGAAAAGTAACTATTTTCTATGCAACAGTTAATAATGTGTAATGTATTTGATAATAAAGGGCGTACAAAGTTTAAGCATTGAAGTCGATATATTATCAACGCCATAAGCATTAGACCGCAATTCCTTTATACTATTTTTTACTTCTTTTAATGTGGCAAGTTTTAAAGTAAAACAATTATTTAAATCATTAATGTTGTTGTTATAGAAGTCAATTTGATTTAGACAATCCCCAGATACACTCTGTAAGAATTTAGAAAAGTAATTATTAATTTTTTCGGGATCAGCTTAATTATTAAGTAAATTATATGATTTTGCAATTTTTACATTAAAATAGTTTAAAGTAGATCAGAGCTTTTTTAGATTTTTATGATCTTTAACTAACATGTCTAAATAAGCCTTTTTCTCCCTACGAATACAACTTAAAACAAAATTACGAAGTTGTTTATAATCTTTTCAGTAGATCGCTATGTGGGATTGTTAAAATTTTTGAAGGGATTTATCCCTTTGTTTCTTAATTAATTTCAAATTTGTGGTCAGCCAGGAAGCTTTAGGCTTACTTATTTTTACAGTTCTTACAGGTGCATGAACATCGAACATCGATCTTTCTGTCAATATCATTTTCCATAAAAAACTGGTGCCATGGCATTTTTTTTTTAAATATTCAATAAATTCAGTTGGAATAAAGTTACCAAAAAATCTTATATGAAGTAATTTAGACTTGATTTTTGGTTTTACAACGTTTAATTCACAATAAGTTAAAGAATGATTAGGTATATGATTATATGGTAATGTTCTACAAGAACATACTAAGTCTGTACAAGAAACGAAAATGAGATCAATAAGTTTACGTGTATTTAGTGTTATTCTAGTTGGCTCAGTAATAATTTGTTTTAGATTGTATGACTCTAAACAAGAGTTTACAGGATTATTTAGGTCAAAACAATTTAAGTTAAAATCGCCCACACAGATAGTTTTATTAAATAAGGGACACAAAAAAGAAAAAAATATTGTCACAAACACAATAGCATTAACATTTCTGTCGCGTGGTCTCTATAAGGTACCTGTTGCAAGATTTAGAGATTTTATATTTAGTTTTAAAAACAAAAACTCCACTTCACTACTTAATTCAAAATTAAATTTTATTATGTGACATTTAATATTTGTCTTGACATATGCACCGATACTCTCTCCCCTTCCTAATCGTTCTAACCGAAAGACATTATAACCTGGATTATGAATTACATCAGAACTTACCTTATTTGTCAGCCATGTTTTAGTAAGAAACCTAATATCAAAATCACTTTGTTTAAATAAATGTTTAAAATCATTAAACATGTAAAGTCAAATCTAATATTTAAATGAATAATCTTCATTTTCTTTCTATTTAATGTATATAATTTTTAAATAATATTTAAATAATATTAAAACGATAAAAATTTAACTATGCTATTATTTGTTACAAAAAAAAACTTATCTTATCTCACTATCTAACAACTCAAAACATTTAGCTATACGAGGTTCATTGGAGAGTTTATTTTTGTAACTTTTACTATTAACACTAGTAGGTTTTACTCATTTGCCATTTACTTGTAGCCCTCCATTAGATCTTAAACGAATTACTCTTTTATATTTTTCCACTTCTATTTTCTTCTTTTCTTTTATTAGTGTATTCTATTGATTCTGTTTCAGAGATTAAAACTTTTTCTTCTAAAAATTCAATTTCTTTAGGAGACGGAGTTGTTGGTTCACTGTATATTTTACTTGCTGGAGGAGGGGAAAGTTAAAATCTTGATCCAGTTGTTTTAATTCACTTGCAGTATATGGCACGTCTTCTATGAACAACTTGTTAGCTGCAAAAGGTTTCGCCTTAAGGTGATTACAGCACCCCCTTATAATTTTGGCACAAGGATATCTCAAAAAGTAATTTTTTTAGAAAATTTAAATTTGTGCAAAATAAATTAGGAGAAAAAAAATCAAAGGGCGTTAAATTTTGAAATATCATAATGAAAATAAATGTATTCCTCAACAGCACTATTCCTAATATAATCCCCAAATTTAAGCTCCTAATCTCTTGTTAATGATTTTTTAAAATTCGCCGAAATTAGTGGCTAAAACGCCTCGTTAAGTGCTTTTTTCTAGTGTAACGCGTCTGTAACTATCGTATCGTACACTCTGAGTCATCATTCGTTTCTTGCAACGACTTACACCAGTTTAAACCAGAAAATAGCACTTAACAAGGCGTTTTAGCCACTAATTTCGGCGAATTTTAAAAAATCATTTACAAGAGATTAAGAGCTTAAATTTATGGATTATATTAAAAATAATGCTGTTGAGGAATGCATTTATTTTCATTATGATATTTCAAAATTTAAAGCCCTTTGATTTTTTTTCTCGGAAACTGGAAGGAATTAAAATTTTAAAATATATGCATATTTTAGATATTATTGCCTAATATATTTTACCAAAATTTTAGTTTTTAAAAAAAAATACTTTTTGAGATATCCTTGTCCGAAAATTATAAGGGGGTGCTGTAATCACCTTAATGCGGCTATCGTGGGTTCTACCTTTTATTTCAGGGAAGAAAAAGCTTGGTAAATAAACATTAAATAATAAAATAATATTTCTTGATTGATTAGGTTTATTCTTTTAGTAATCAATCGTCCAATAGATATGTACAGAGTAAATCAAAGGGATAATTATAACCATCTATCTCCTGTTATAAAGGCAACAATTTTATAAAAATAATAAGAGATAAAAAGGGAGATAGATAAAACTACCGCTAGTGTCGACACTTTTGGCTCACACCTAAATTTGATTGAATCAAGGGGCTTCATGCAATTATTGGTAAGTTTATATATATTTAACTTAGTTAAAAAACTATAATATTTATCTATATATTTCGTTCTATTGTAGGTAGTGACGTTGTTTGGCCGTAGACTAAATGGATCAATCCTACCTTATTAGTCCTGGGTACCTGGTAAGCTATAGCTTCTACGTACGGCCTCCTAGTGCTCCACATGCAAGTTATGGGGTTAATGATGAGTAAGCAAACAGGTGTGTCAGACATGCAGTTGCGGATATGCTGATATCATGCAGTGTGGATTCGTGTGCCACTCCGGATGGTGTTGGTGATGTGTATGTGGTAAAAGCAGTGGTGCTAAGAAGCAGATCTCAAAGCGAAAGTGAAGTGCAAGCAAAGAGCGAGTGAAGTGAAAGCAAGTGTGTAAGAAGGTATCTTACTTACTGGCCTAAAATAATTATAATAAAAGTAAGCCTCAAGTTAAGCTTGTACATGAGCGCATGCAACAAAAGTTCGATAATAAAGGTTATACCCTACCTGAAGGTGTTGGGCGGCCACGTGGATATTGTGATTTTAAGTGTTGATTTTAATGAAAACAGATCCACAAAATAGCTGTTATTTTATATCTTTCAATAAAATATCTTTTCCAATAAAACACTATGAATGTTTTTTTTTTGACTATCAAAATCCTCAAACTGAGTTAGGACGCCGTCCTAGTTAAGAGTCACAAAACAAAATGGAAGATCTTTTTCAAATATCCAGAAAAATGCCTTGTCAGGATCAAAGTTCAAAATTAATTAAATTGTTGTTCTTTTATTGCAAACTCTCTAATAAAATATATGTTTCCTACTTTATTGACTAAGCTAATAAAGGATAGATTCATGGTCAAGGTCATAGTACCATTAGTACCACAAAACATAATATTGTTCTTTTGTTTTATATATTGTAATAAGTCATATTTTCCTGTATTGTGTTAATTTAAAGGACAGACACATGGTCTAGGCCATGGTACTATTTATTTGCAGATTCTCATTATTTTGGTAAACCTGAAGTGTCATTTAAAATTATTATATTATTAACCTAATTCTTAAATGTCAAATATAAATAATTTCCAATTAAGGGGTTAATTTTTATAGAAACATAGAGATTATTAATATGAATTATGAATAGGGTGAATAATTATTTATAAAAACTGTACTTTAAGAATTCTTAGAAAAATTAACAGAAAGCTGGACATAATTAAAAGGTAAGCTAAGTTCATAGCAAATTAAGAATAATATCGAAATATCGAATTTTAAAAAAGTATTTCTATTGAATTGATCACTAAAATATATGAGTGTGCCAAAAAACCGTAACAAACTACAGCCCTTTGATTTGGGCTTTCTTTTTATGTGTTCGCGCTATTTTTCTACTATCTTTTTTTCTACTCGGTCTTCTTCAATTGGGTCTTCTACAATTATAATAGAATAGACGTTCCCTTAAGATTAGTGCAATTTCTTAAAATTTCTTTCTTTTGCAAAAAAGTTGTTAATGATTATAACACACGGCAGTGATTTTATTTCCCAATTCCAAAAATATTATTTATTTCCCCTACGTGAAAATCAATTGTTAATTTTCTATTGAACATATCTAATATATTCGTTCAGTTGAACGCACTAGCATACTTTTCCGTTTTGTATTCAGGTTACGCAATCTTCCTTAAAAAGTATTTTTTGATGCAGCAGTCGACCAACTTTGTTTGAGTCTTGACCTGCTTTTTTCACATTATTAAAGCAAATTTTCTACTCCTCACGTTTTCCAGGATACCTTTCTATTTTTCTACTACGGGTGATTTAAAGCGACAGTGTACCAAAAATTAAAAAAATCAGAGCAAAACAAAAGTATCTTAAAATTGTATGAAAAATACTAAAATGATCATTATTTGTGATATTACAAAAATTTACTTATAATAATATAAAGTTAAAATAAAATTAAAAGAGATACAAGGCTTGTCTTTAAATTGTTTGCAACAAGTCATCGACCGTCGAATTTTTTAACAATTTCCATACAAGCTCCAGATGAGTTATAACCTCTGTGTTCGACAAAGAAATCATAAATGTCAGTCTTCCATCTGAAATATGCTACCATAACATTAGGGTATAAACTCGAACCATGGGATCTAAGACAATGTGTACGATAATGCACGCAGCTGGTTAAAAAAATAATAAGCTCCTAAAATGGAACACAGACTGACGCAACATTAACTATAATGTTTGCGAACAGCAGGACCGGATTTTGGAAAATGGTCCCAAAACTAATAAATTAACAACAAGATTTTGTTAATAGTTTAATGAGAGATTAACTGAGAGTCCTTATTTTTTGTGGAGACAAGTGTACATCCCATAAAAGTTGGTATTTGGATAAACATTTTAAAAAGAAAAATAAAAGGGCTTATTTTCTTGTGACACAATAACTACCCAACGATATAGAACAATTTTTCGTAAATTTGTTGCTTATCACATAATGATAAGCTAAAAATAGGTTATTTTCTTCATGATGGAGCAATATTGACCTTATTAAATATTACTTTGATAACCGAGTTAACACAGAGAAATTATGTAATCAAGAATGTGTAATATGCAATCAAGAATGCGTATTTAAAATTCAGCACGACTCTAATTCTAATTGAAATAAGAATATTCTTTATTTGAATCCAGGAACCTAGGAACAAATTCTGACAAGAAACAACAAACATAAGTTACATTTATCGCCAGTGCATCTTAGAGTTATCTAGTGTTTAAAATGAGAGTTTCGAATTTTATGAGAGACAGAATGAAGACAGAACCAAAGAGTTATATAATTTAAAATACATTTGAGCCTTATTTGTTCTTTCAGTAAAATATCTTCATAAAGGATGATATACGTAACAAAATTTGGTGCATAAATTACAATTTTTAAATTTTTCTATGGCTACTTGTAAGCCAATAAGAGCTACATTCTAAAATTATTTTGAAATATACATAATGGCCAAAAAAGTGTGGCCGATCAAAGTTATATTTTTTTATGAAAAGCCCAATATTTTATTGCATTTATGATCAAAAATTATTACTATATGTAGTAGTCATGGTATTAAATTTAGATCACAACCCAAGTAGCACCATAAAAACACTTTGGGTTTATTTGAGTTTTAAAATGGTTTTAATGTGGTAAATAAGAAGATACTGGTTTTAAAGTTACCTTGTAGATATATATACTGTGAGTATTTTAAGGTGTTTAGCCTTTGGTTTTAAAGTTACTAATAAGATTTGCTAATAAGGGTAATTAATCTTAAAAGTTTGTTTGTCTTATTGTAGTTTTTAAACGGTTTAGTTTCAATTAACTTTAAAACTACATAGTTTTATAAAAGACTTGTTTGGTTTTAATATGTTTAATAGTTTAATAATTTATTGGTTTAAAGGGGGCGTCCATTAATTACGTGAGGTGTTCTAGAGGGGAAGGGGATCAAGCTAAATCTTTCCAAATCTTACTTGGGGGAGAGGGGGGTCTTTGTAAATCTGACGTAACTTTTTGTTGGTAGAAAACAGTGTAAAATTGCGTGAAAGTAAAGTTAAATTTAAGCAAAGAATGTTTCTAGAATTTTTTTTATTAAGGTAATATTCTCAAATACTAGTCTTTGCTAATCTTAAATAAAAGTAATAGAACACATTGTGTTTTGTTTTTTGTAATAATCCAACGCATTTACACCCAAAATACAAATTTTGAAAAACCTCACGTGAGATTAGGGGAGAGAGTTGAGGAAAATCTTACGAAATTTTACCAGAGGGGATGGGGAGCCAAAAAATCCTCAAAAAATACCTCACGTAATTAATGGACGCCCCCTAAAGAGATCCTTAATGAAACTAATAAAACCTTTTACAAAATCTGATTGGTCAGTAAATATTGCGTTCTTTTTTTTTGTGTCATCGGTATCAACTGCTATGGTTATAAGCATCGTGTTCTGTGTAGGCTTTGTTACTGTTTCCCAGCGCCACTTTAGAAACAGCACTGGTAATTAGAACCCAACAGTTTAAAATTATTTTATTACTTTACTTTATAATGGCTTTCTTAAATGCAATTAGAAAGGAATATTAAAACGAAATGCTCTTGACTAAATAATTTGGTTTAAAGACTATTTGTACTTCTTGTTAGAGACAATAAAACTAAAATAATTCCCTCTTCTTACGTGACCCGTATGTACCCCGCATTTTGTATCATGCCAACAGTGGTATACTTACAATAATTAGAAATACTGAAAACAATATATTATTATTGCTGTAAAAATACACAAAACACAAACGACTGATACGATACGGAGATTTTAAGGTTAGGTTTACATTAAAACCGAGCGGCATTTATTACAGTCGCATTAAAACTAAACCGTATAAATCACAAGCGAACCTTGATTTTGTCTAGGGTATGTGCTCTTGGTACATTCACTAAATGGTTTCATTTAATTAGTGGCCATTTTACTTTCTCGAGATGGAGGAAGCCATGATATATAAAAATATTTAGGCTTACATAAAAACGACAAGTTAACCACTTAAACGTATATTTTCGGTTTCTTTTAATACAGAAAAATCTTAAATAATAGATAAAATTATTTTTTTTTCAAATTTATGTTTTTTTAAATTTTCAATTAATTTGTTATTTTTTTTTGGATTATAAAAAATTTTAAGTTTTTTAAGACTTTTTCGTTAACATTTATTGATAAATGCAAGTTCGCAGTATATATTTTTACCATGACATTCTGAAATCACTACCTTTCTTTTTATTATTTTATAGTTCTATGATACGAATATAGGTACATATAAATATTATTTTTGGTTACAGCGTCACCATATTATCATCTTTTTATTTTATTTACCAAAAGGGTTTTAAAAAACTATTTTCATATGTTAACAATAAGATAAATTATCTTTTAAAGTATACATGTAACTAACATTTTTTAGTCCACTTCAAAACCGCATGTGTTTAAAATGTACTTAAACTGGTTTTAAAAGGGTACCTATAAATTGTAGTAAAATTTTCTACAAATTGTTGAGTATTTTTCTACAAGTCTACTACTACAACATTGTAGTAAAATTTTCTAGTCACATTTTTTTCAGTGTATGATACGAATATAGGTACATATAAATATTATTTTTGGTTACAGCGTCACCATATTATCATCTTTTTATTTTATTTACCAAAAGGGTTTTAAAAAACTATTTTTATATGTTAACAATAAGATAAATTATCTTTTAAAGTATACATGTAACTAACATTTTTTAGTCCACTTCAAAACCGCATGTGTTTAAAATGTACTTAAACTGGTTTTAAAAGGGTCTTCACAGCAGCTTTAAAATCAGTTGTTTAAGGTAATATAGTTTTATGGTGGTTTTTATTTTTGGTTTTATTAACTTCTTTCAGAGTGGGCCCTTGTATGCTTAAGGCGTATTTAAAACAACCTTAAAGCTTCTTTTTAAAATTAATTGGTTTTAATTGAAGTTTTATTCTACAGTTTTAAAGCATCCTTGAAGTACTAAATAAAACCATTAGGTGCTACTTGGGAAGTGTTAAATATAAAAAAAACCTATTTTTAGAGTCTATAAAATCAAAAAAAATAGGGCGTTTCATAAAAAATCATCATATTTTTTTCTAGGATATTTTGAATATTTTAAAATAAAATTTGAAATGTAGCTCCTGACGTACGCATTACATTTTAATAATAAAACCGTGCAAAACCTTAAAGAATTTGACTACTAAAATAGTCTTATAGTCTTATAGTCTCCAAGATATTCAGACTTCGCACCCCTTGACTAAGTACTTTCTATTTTTAAAGCAATATAAATAGAGATAATTTTGTACGTTCCCGTAGAAGAGAGAAATTATGATTATGAAACATCTGTCCGTGTGTTCGAACAAAACAGATTTATTTTTCAATTAGTCCAAACAATGAAGCATGAGCGACATCTTCATGCTCCAATTCCACATCACGCCCATCAGCGAACCCATTGTTCAGGCTCGCCGAAGACCTTGATGTATCCTGTCCTGTCTCGTAATTCCATGTGAATTATATCAATTACCAAATCGCTGCGATGTTTCATTTTCACGAATGTATATATCAGCTCCGATTCGATTTTAATAAGTTATTTTTTGTTCGTCGCTTTTTGCAAGCCGATCAAATTATTCAAATTATTCTATGGATTACTCTACATGGAAATAAAATTCACTAACTACTAATGATACGTTTTTTAAGTTCCACAAGGCTCTCTTATTAGCCCCTTCGTATTTTTATTATTCTTAAATGATGCAACAAAATTGCTGAATTTTTTGATTATTTTGTTAATATTAGTGTCTAACATCCTGTATAGTAAACCTGTGCGGGTGTACCTTTTGTCGGTACCAACGGAAGCGAACTGTCCTAATGTATGTGTATAAGGCAGCGCAAAGCAGTACCATCTGAACTGTGATGGATTATTATAACTGTCGACCAGATCTACGGTAAACTATCGGCTAATTTGTCGATCCAATCCAATAATTCAAGTGTAACAGTACAAATAAATAAATAAATTTCCTGTTGTTCTGACTGGAGCCGCTCAAATGTGATTTGTCAATGTCTGGCGTAAATCGTAAAGAAATCAACGTTGGAACAAGAGCAACGATTCCATAGAAATTAATCCCGGTCGATGGCAAAAAGCGTCTACTATTTATAATTGCGACGATTAAAGTAACTTACGTGATGGGTTTTTCAACGTTTTCTCGGCGATTCGTTACGATTTTTTTTTCAAGGTGGAACAATTTGAATCGAAAATGGTTGTGACAGCTTGTAACATGCACATTTTATCTAGTAAATCTATAATATTTAAAAATGTTTTGAAAATATATATTTATTCGAGTAAAATATATTACAATATTAATTTATTTGTCTATCTGCGTTGTTAACCCTAAAACTATCAATAAAATACACTGTCAAGAACAAAATTAGTGGTAACTCATAATTTGCATTTATCTTAGAAATTTTAAAGAGGACAAAAAACGAGTTATTTAGAGTTTTTTTTAACCGTTAATACTATTAAAGAAATACAGAACCTTTCCAGGGAGAGGGCCAATTTGCTGGGTTTGTAGTGTGTTGACCTTTTTTATTAACAGTTTGCATGGACGCGACTACAGCGAGCTATATAAAGAGTTGGAGAACGACCAAATAATGGGAATACCTTCAGACGAAATGCTTCCAAAGTATAGCTTTTAAAAGCAATATAAAGTACACCATGCAGATCTCACCTGGTATACAGACGGCTCCAAACCCCATGAAGGTTCAGGAGTAGGTATATATAGTACCAAGCCAAAGACAGGAATCTCACTGAGCTTAGATAAACATGCGACAGTATTCCAGGCAGAAATAGCAGCAATACATCACTGCGAAAAAGAAGTGTTAAGACAGAAGGTAAATGGAAAAACCATTGTCATATACTCAGACAGTTAAGCGACGTTAAAAGCACTCAGTTCCATGCAGGTACACCCAAAGCTTGTGCGGGACTGTTTGGAAGCCCTAACAAAGGTAGTCAAAACAGTCTAACCTTAGCCTGGGTACCAGGCCACAGGGGATACAAGGGCAATGAAGAGGCTGATTTACTAGCCCGAGAAGGAGCCTCAGATGCTCTTATTGGCCCAGAACCCTTCTGTGGTGTAACAAAAACAACTATCGGAACATGCACAAAGCAGTGGATGTTTAAAAAATCTCAGGAGTGGTGGAAAAACTTACTTCTTAAAAGGACCATCGTCTAAACTCACCGAGCATCTAGTAAACCTTATTAGAAAAAATACTAGAATACTAGTAGGTCTATTAACAGGACATTGTAGGCTTAACAAACATATGTTCAATATCGGTCTGACAGAAGAGGCCTTGTGCCGATTCTGTCAAGAAGAAGAGGAAACGGCAGAACACGTATTGTGCTATTGCAAAGGTCTAACAAGACTTACATTCCTTACACTTGGAGAAGAAAACCCAAGAACAACTAGCTATACCATAGAACTACTTCCCAGTCTATGGAGTCTACTACAAAAGACCGAATTAGACAAGGTACTCTAAACAATGATTAAAGGATATCCACAAAAGATCTGAAATGGTCGAGGTGGGGGAGGCCACATGGCCCATAGTCCTAATTAAATCTTAATATCTTAATCTTAGCTCTCAATGATCAACAACGTCAACAACTAGGGTTATTAGGCTCAAGTGTCTGGTAAAATGTCATTAATATGTGTTACTAGAGAGTTATTGCCACTTACGTCAATTAATTTAATTTATTGAAAAATAAAATAATTAAAGTTAATTTAAACTAGCTCTTAGATAACTTTTTTTTTTACTTTAATAGGTCTTAATTGGAAACCAAATGTGCAGGTGGGACTATAGTTTTCTTAGTCGTGAATTTAGGCTTTTCCAATAATCCTTTTTTTACTTTCAAAAAGCTAGTTGAGAATTATAAAAGAACAAAATTAACTAATTAACTAAAGTTATATATAATTTTAATAAAAAGAGACTGTTGTACCAAGAAAGAGATTAAAAATAAGATTGAAAAGGAATATAAATAAATTTTGGTTTATTATTTAACAATGAAAATGTACGAGTCATATTAAAAATCCAAATTAAGAACCAAGCGAATATATATGCATTTATAAATATCAAAAAAATTATCCGATAAATTTTATGCAATAAATTTGACCATCGTAAACATATTTTTACCAGTTGGCGTCTGTGATTTCTCTAGTAAAAAAAATAGGCAAAATCAACCTCAGTCTCCACAGTTGGCTTTACTAGATCTATACCAAGATATATAAGTGGGAACACTTACTCTTAGAACGGTAACTCCCATGTTAGAAAACGATGATAGAATTTTAGCGCCACCTGGAGGACATGGTTGATTTTTTTAATTAAGTCCTTATCGGGTAAGAGGTTATATGAAAAAGAAAGAGAAAATAATAAATAGAAGAAGAGAAGAAAAACAAAGTATGAGGATTTTTTGTGCAAACTAAACTCGATTTTGACCTTGTCATTGGATAGTGGTTGTAAGGGTTGTTCTATCGAGGCGAATACATATCTACCCACCTAGACACTGTGGTTGTTGTGAGGTTAGTGTTAGATCCCGAGGGTGGCCAATAGTCTGGTTGGTGCCCTGTGGACCGGGCGGACAGAATAGGTTCACCCGAGCATCCACCAACAGGGTGGCAAGAGCCCACCAAATGACCACTGCCTGTCTTTTGTCACCAGATCCAAAAAAAGATTAGCTGCATTGGGTGCGGGGATAGTTGGTGTCTCCTGGTCGTAGGGGACCGAGGTTCCTAGGACGGGAGGACATTCACGTGGGGGGGAGGGGTCGTGTTCGGTGGCGGTAGGGCCACGGCCGACTATAGCTCCGTCTATTGAGGCGCACTGGGCATGGCTACTATGTTCCTCTCTACCTCCTCTGAAGTGGAGAGACCAGCGCATTTCCGCAGTGGTGCAGTTAGGAACACTCCCGCACGGGCGACAGGAAATGTTTCCAACTTTCAGTCGTTTCAGGTCGTGAACCTTTTGTCACGCTAGCTTAGAGTGACAGGCTCACATACTTTGATTTTCTTTTACTATACGGAGAATGGTCGTACTGCGCCTCTTTCTGAGTGCCTTTTAAAAGGAGATAGAAAACTCCGCCATTTTAATCCCTTATTACGTGTTGCCTACATCTTGGCGCAATATTTTTAATAGGTGCGTTTTAATCATCCGCTTCTGCTTCGGAATTGTCGGTTTTCTTGTTTTAATCTGACAGGTTAAAACGACTAAATAATAATAATAATATAACTGATATAGAAGAAATAATAAAAAAAAAACGGTAATGTTGTTGAGAATAAATTACAAATAGCAGAAGCATTCAATGAATTCTTCTCGGAAGTAGGACCTGACCTTGCTAGACTTATTACAAAACCACCAACACATCCTCCACCTCGAAAAGTAAATAATAACACCATATTCCTAAAACCCACAAATAAAGAAGAAATGATTGAAATTATACAAAACATAAAAAAATATAAAAGTCCTGGTATACACAATATTAAATATAGAAAATGGAATTTGTCCGATAGAATTCAAGTATGCAGTTATAAAAACCTCTTCATAAAAAGGGAAATAAACAAACTCTTACTAACTACAGATTTGTTTCTATAATAAGCAATTTCTCAAACATTTTTAAAAAAGTAATAAAATTAAGATTAGAATCATTTTTAAACAATAATAATATTATTTCTAAAAAACAATTTGGGTTTCGTATAAGTATTTCTACAGAATGGAATATTAGACTTAACAAAAAAAATTATTGGGCTATTGGCTGCAGCTGTCCGGCCATAGGAGTATTCCTCGATCTTGCAAAGGCGTTAAATACTGTCGACCACTCGCAGCTGTTGAATTCTTTGCAGAATGTGGGAATACGAGGAGTTGCACAAAAACTGTTCGAATCTTATCTAATAGAAATAAAACAATGTGTTAAAATAGATAATATTAAAATCTCAGAAAGGATTATTCAATGTGGCGTTCCACAAGGGACAGTTCTTGGTCTTTTAACTGTGAAGTGTATATTATAGAGCGCCAAGCATTATATACCTTCATTCTAGTTTTTAAATTGGTATTGTAACTACTATATTTTCTATTAAAAACAATAAAACAACTTTATTTCAGACATAAATATAAAACAAGGATCTTACCAAAACATAACCTTTGGCTTGCACTTCACACCTACTTTCAGAGTAATCTGCATAACGGAATGACAACTCTTTTAGGACAGGTATCAGCGACAATTTTATGCATGCCTTTACGATATTAAATAAATCAAGTCTCATTCCCTATATATGCCTCCGTCTATGCTAACAAAACCTTACCTGAGAAATGACCGCACAACATTCTTATTACAAATAGTTTGTCACACTATGCATTTCCTTACCATCCTAAATGTCCTTATTAACAGTCCAATGTTCAAATTATTCTCGAAAATCTCAAATAACTACAAAAAAGCACTAAAAAAATTAAGCTGTTACTTGACGCCGTCAACAAAATGTCTTAGGTTGCCAAACTTAAAGGTTATGAACCAGAATGTTCAATATCCACATACGATACACGTGTAAAAGACGATAAATAAAAATCTTAAGTGATTGTAATTAATGAAAAACTCACATTGATGCTTTCAAATCTTTATTTTTCTTTTTTTAATAGATTAAATTAAAGGAAATAGTAATTTTTTCAATAACAATTTACTGCAGGTTATTTGATGGAAGAGATCTGACAACATAGGAAAAGCGTACTGTCAGAAAAATGTTGCAGACAACTTGAATGTATACACGACGTTTCTATTAATCTATTCTATTCGATATCTTTACACCCTCCCCACCGTACGATAACAGCGCTAAAGTGGAGGTGGTTGATTTTAACGCTAACTCAGTCTTGGGCATAGAAGTTTCCCCCCTCCCCATCTAGAGTGCACTAATTTCCCAGGATTACGGTGTGCTAAATTTGATGAGAAAACGCTACTTGATATTGCAAATATCATATAAATATGATTGATCAGAATTTAAATCTCTAGACATTAGTTATATTTGGCATTTCACATTTTAGTGGGGTAAAATTTACAATTTTAAGACGTTCACATTTTTCTAAAGACTTTCCGATTTCCCCTGAATATTGACGAGATCCCACTGTGTTGCCATCTAAATGTAGAAATAAATGTCTATGGCAATTCGTTGGCGTGTAGTTGACAAACATACCATTGTAAAGGACGTTTCAATTCAGTCTCAATATACCTAATAACACCATTTTTATTATCGGTATTAACAACAGTACCATCGTAACCCACAGCCGCCAAATCATCTAGTTCCAAATTGTATTTATCAAAAAAGCCCAATATTGCATTTCCAATTGACTTTTCCGTCCCTATTATTGGAGTTACGTGGCCAATATAGGTTCGTCGATAAGCAATATGGGTTTTTTAAATCTGTCAGTTAGAGTAATTGATTAGGAGAAGCATGTTTTTATTACTGTGGCTGTAGAAAAATTAATTTTTGTGATTGCTAATAACTAGTTTACCGTGAATTTATTGTGAAAAGGACATCAGCGACAATTTTTTTTTCTCAATTACCTAATTGTACTTTTTTAGTATTGTTCTTGTATAAAACAGAAGTCCTTCAGAACTAACAGCAACCAAGAAACACCAGTTTTATCGACACATCTATCAGTAACCGCGTTCTCACACACCACGACCGATTCTCTTTCTATATATGCGTATTGAATTTACCGACCTAAGGACGCTTAATTTTAAATAATTCCTAAATGGTTAGAGGAATTTGCTTATCGTTATTTTATTGATCGTAACAAGAGGATTTATCGAGGAAGATCAACCAGAAGAAAAGTTTTGCTTCTTTGCTTCGTTGTGCTTGATGAAACGATTGCTTTACATCCGATTGTGCCTTGAATTTTCAATGGATTCTCGGAAAGGAAAGTCGACGACTTTAAAGTCGAACTTGGAAGAAGAAGAAGAAAAAACATTCGTCGTCGGTGATTTCGTAGATAACAAATCGTTTTTATCACTTAGAGGATCGTTTTTAAAATGATATACGAGGGAAACTAAGAAAACTTGCGAAAAACAGCAAAATAAAAATACTCTAAATCAGCACTACAAAATGTTTTATTTTCTTTTTAAATTAATGAAGGCTACCGGTTTCGGCACAAGGGCTATCATTAGGCCCAAAAGCAGTGGCGGCTAGTAGTCTAGTTTACGAAGGGGCTACTTTTGAAAGGCACTTAAGATATATACAATTTATCAAAACTTGCCAATTATAATTATGGTAGTATTTCTCTTATTTGGAACATTTCATTTATCTTTACCTACGTACTTGCATTCTACTATTTTTTTCGTGAAAATTGGCGATACTATGTGCAATTTCAATAACAGTACCCAACTCAAAACTGGTCTTTTAAATATTTTTATATTTTTTAAAATTACACACTTACGACTATGAGTATGTTGGGCAATAAGAAAACGTTTAGTCTGGTAAATGACATTAAAAAGGCAATTAGGAACAGCACCAAAAACGCTAATATCGAAAGGAGAAATTATCCATACTGATGGAATGTATAGAAGCCAGAAGAAAAACAACCAGACTCAACGCCATATATGGCAACATGGATGACAGATCGATAGAAGCAAAAGAAGTTTACAACAAATTAACAAAAGATCTTAGAAATATCATATACAGATCAAAACAGAAACCAATAGCAGAACTAAACGATGAGATCTGAGGTGCAGGATACAGAATAGCGATAAAGCATATCAGCAACTTTAGCACGTCTTATAATCCTACGAAGGACCAGAAGATAGAATGGTGTAAACAACTGTTTCCAATCTATGAGGACAAAACAAATAGATGGAGTGAAGTATCCAGCGACGAGTTTGAGCCACTCACTCAACGTAAACTAATAGAAGTAACTACCTCTATAAAACCAAAAAGACCAACAGGACCTGATAAAATTCCCCCTGGAGTCATAAAGATATCAGTCAAAAAGAAACCGGAGACCATTTTCAATAAGCTACTTAGAGAGCAACAATTCCCAAAGATCTGGAAAGAGAGTTATGCTAATTTGGAACGGCAAACGACTAGATCTCCAGGCTACTGCCTCATAGTGAACGATTTGCCTTCAAAGTGTAATAGGCAAGCTGTTCGAGAATCTAACAAACAACAGTCTCGAAAAGGCAATAGAAGCGAAAGAAGATTTCTCACCAAGACAGTACGGGTTCCGGAAGAAGAGATCGACCATACAAGCTGTCGAAACAGTAGTGGAAAAAATAAAGAGAATGGATGATAATAATAACGGTCGACACTAAAAACGCATTCTGGGGTCTCCGCGAAAATAATAGCGAAAATAAAAAAAAATACTATAAGGAAGTTTGGGAGGACCTGGTTTGAGGACTTTTTTTAGAAATATCCCGAGGTTGCAAAGTAAAATAAAACCTATCTAATTATTATTTTGAGGCTCCGTCAAATATTTTTCTTTTCAAAAAGGTTGCGTTGCCAAAAAATTTGAGAAACACTGCAATACGTCAGAAAAACATTGGAGGAAAAAGTATTCTCACAATACCTTCTAAATATCACAGATAGCTATCCAAGTCATCGAAGCATAAGTATGGGAAATGAGAGCCTACAAGTCAACACGAGTACCGCAAGGGTTAGTCCTCACACCAACATTATGGAACATACTTTATCACAAAATTTTGAATTTAAAAATGCCCGAAGGCGTAACCGCAGTAGCTTGCGCAGGTGACCTAGTCATCGTAATAGATGCCAGGGACCTGGAAGCGCTTAATTATGTAATAAAAGAATTACTTTATTTGATCGAACGCTGGATAAATATATATCAACCAACTCTCGCACTAGAAAAGACCGAAGCTGTGATACTCAGAGGCCCACTAAACAATGATGGAGTTCACATAAGAGTAATAGGCTAGGATAGTACCCTTAAAAAACAACTAAAATAACTTGGGATAGTTTTGGATAACAGAATGAGCTTTGGATCACACATAAAATATATAATGGAGAAAGCTGAAAAAAGGCTGGGGCTTTAACAAGATTAATGCCAAACAGTGGTGGTCCACGAAGCAGCAACCGCACTGCATTGTACGGAGTAGTCCAGTGAGTGATAAAGTGCGACGCTCCAATTTGGCAATAAGCTATGGATATAAGGAAGTACCAAACAATACTGGTTGTCACCCAAAAATAAGCATTGATCAGGGTAATAAGCAAATATAGAACGATATCAACAACTGCGGCGTTGTTAATAGCAGAGATACCACCGATTACATTATTAGTAGATAAGAGATCCAGACTGTACAAAAGAGAAGACGGGCACCTACCACGTATAAAAAATACGGAAAGAGACACTACTATGGAGAGATGGCAGGAGGAATGGAACTTCAACCAAGATACAGTAGTCTGGACCAAAACACTCTAAAAGATATAAATTGTCAACATCAGAAAACAAATTACTTTCTAACGCAATTTCTGTCGGGTCACGGGAGATTTGGAAGTTACATGGAGAAGATGAAAATTACAGCCAGCAACGCATTCAGGAACACCGTGTTTTTATGCAACAGCTAAAACACAGAAATATTGCACCTCGAAATCGGCATGGGTAGAGAAATAATTGAAGACAATTTAGTTTCCGTGATGGTATCGAGCACACAGAAGTGGAATATGATATTAGAATACCTTTGAAAAAAGAGAAACAGGATAGACAGCACGGGAGAATAAAACGCTCTTCTCAGATTCCGATGAAATCCCAAACCAGATAGCTATCGAAATCTTAAGGAAGAGTCCCGGCAAAAAAGGTAGCAGAAGAGGGGGTTTCTATACGAAAATAATAGGAATAAAATATGCTTTCAAATTCCAAACTCAAAATTTGAGAAAAATATCGGTGTCATAGCTAAAACCATCCCCCTCCACTAAATTTAGTTATTTTTTTTTCAGAAAAAACCAAGATGGGTCACGCCATAAAACTCACAGAAAATAATGAAAATAAAATATGCTTTCAAATTCCAAGCTCAAAATTTAAGAAAAATATCGGTGTCATAGTTAAAATTATCCCCCTCCACTAAATTTAATTATACTATACCATTTGTAGGGTTAGAAAAACATGATAGTAATTTATTTATTAAATTTTAGGTAAAATGAGTTACTCACTCAACACTTGTGAATGTTTATAAAGTTCCATTGCCTTGCTATTAACTATATACAAAGCAAAACTCCTCCAGACTGCAAAATCCAATGTCCATCATCCAATTTTAAAGGTACACACTTATTTACAAATATATAACTTTTTAAAAGTTTGCTTGATTAAAATTTTAATTTTTTGCTTTAAATAATAATAATAATTTACTTTTATAGTTAATTTTCCTTTCTTGGAAGCCCTGAATCAACAATTTTTTTATTCTTCATGCATTCTAAATCTCCCTAATAACTAAGAAATTGACCAAAACTATTCCAATATTAATGATTGATATCACAAGAAATATTATAATTTTGATATTATCTACAATCTTTGCTTGTACAGACATATTTAACGTTACTTTTGTAAATTTTATCCTTTTATTTAGAAAATCTGTTGATATTAAAGTTCTAATTCAAGTAAGTCCTAAGCTTTATCTTATTTATATCACTGCCAATTAGAATAATGTTCCTATTTGTCATAAACTTTGACAATTTACATTTAAAAATATCGCAAATACAGCAGGGGCGGTTTCTCCATTGGTTCATTTGTGCAGTGAACACCCAGTTAAATTTCATAAAAACACATTATTTTAATATTACATAAATAACATAAAAATATAAATTTAATTTTAATACTTTTATTTTCATACGTGTTAATATATATTTTTTGTACATCATTGTCCTCTGGTTGATCGCGTCTCTGTGTCACAGTATACCTAAGTATACTGTGTCTGTAACGCATTAAATGAGTGAGCCTAACACGAGTGAGACGATATGCCGAATGCATATAGCTAAAAAGAGAAGACAACACGCCAACAGATCCTCCAAACTGTAAAAGAACACATTAATTGGTGCGCCGCTCACAAACAAGGTTGCCAAACCAGTGTTGCCAGTCTAGTACAATTTACACGTTCGTTTGATCTGTCTACAGGCACAGCATAATTCTGGTAAATAACCATAGGAATAGAGTAAGGGTTATATTTTAATATTTTCTTTAATTATATTTGACCATAAATATGAGACACTAGTTCTTTTTGGTGTTAATAGGTTGGCAACATTTTTCGTTAGAAATTTGTCAGTTCTATGATCGAACTGTCACTTAAAAAAAATTCCGATTTGATTTTTGGAAGAAGATGGCAGTTGGGATTTAGCTCCGCATAGTGTTAAATAGAGTTGAGTAATAATTAGTTTCCGAGTTACTTTTATTTTGGATGAACCTGGTTTTTGACCAAAATCTGAGGCACGTGAGACGCCGAGAGATACTTTCTTCCACATGTTGCTGGATCCCGATAGTAGAGAAAACCCTCAAAAGAGGTAAGTCATTTCCTTTGCTGCTCCTGCATTTTCTTTGCTGTTCCTGCATTTTATTTGCTGCTCCTACATTTTCTTTGCTGCACCTGCATTTTCATTGCTGCTCCTGCACTTTCGTTGTCTGACAAAACACTCATATTTTAATATATATAGGGTTCTTCCCGTGGATGAACAAGAGAGCCACATCAACCGTGGGTGGTTGTTCTCAGAAAGCTACAGAATGGAATTCTGTCTTGCGAATATGTTGGTCCGTTTTATTTTCCCTGCGAAACAGATATTTCCTTTTTATTTCAAACGTTCTTACGATGGTCCCGTGCCCCAAGCAGTCCTGTAACATGATGAGCTTTGGTGTGCAGTGTGTAGCCTAACAGAGGGCTCTTTCTAGTACCGCTGTTAGCCCTAGGATAATATTTTGGTATTTATTATTTTTTCTTTAATTTTAACAATATGTTCGCAATGTCTATTTAGACACTTTACTTATATTTTGAAACATGTGTTTCTTTATTATCTATATGATTTAGTTTTAGGAATAATTTTTGTTTCTTTTAATTACAACCAGTTTGTAAATATTATTTTGAGTACTCAAAACAATATACCTTAATTTTAACAAGACGTCTCGGATAGGTATAAATAAACCTTCTTATTTTATTATTCATATATTTCTCCAACTATTGGCAAATGAATTGAGAGGATATTCTCAATTACACCATTTCTATTGACTATAAATTTAACTGTTTAAAAATGAATTGAGTATTTTCAATTATATTGTTTCTACCGTTTATAAATTTAAATGTTGATAAGTGGATTGAGAAAATATTTCCAATTTTATTACTTTTAGAGTTTGATTCATTAAACGAATTGGGTAAATATTGATAATGTATCATTATTTTTCTTTTCAGCAAAGAACGTTTGTATAATTTAATGCTCATCGAAAAAATTAAGAAAATATTGTTAATATATCACTTTCATTTATTTTTCTATTAAATTCAATTTAAATTATGTATGACTTTTATTTCACAGAATATCATGATTATCTCTATAAGTGTCTATTTGCAGATTCGTGTATTTATGGTTTATTTATTTAAATTTTTTTTATGGTTTCTGAATTTACCTTTAGATTTTAAAAACTCCTTTATCAAATAATACCAAATTTTTTAATCTATAAAAAATTCTGTGGCGTCCATCTATGGTTTAAATACTCTTTTTTGTATTTTATTTAAGTGTATCTAAAGTCAATTTAAAATAATTAAATTTCAAGACAACAAATCCTTACTCACACCTAAACTCTTTGTCAAAAGAAAAAATAGGTTACAAAGTTGAATATTATTGGTTAACTTTTTAAATTGTTTATTTTAGCTTATACATTTTTTTTCTACTCTTCATACAGTATTATGTGAAGAGTATTATAGGTTTACTTTGTCTGTGAGAAATGATATGAACTTGAAAATTTTTAGCAAAAATCAAGCTCTATAAGGGGACAAAGCCTATTGATTTTTAACAAATCTGATTAAAAATAGGGGGTTAAGATGGGTTGAAATAAAAAAAAATCCTAAATTTTTAGTAAAAATGAAGCTTTATAAGAAGATAAAGCCTACTGATACTAAAAAAAATATGAATATATTGGAGAGTTAAGGGGGGGGGGTTAAAATAAAAAAAAGTCCTAACTGAAAAAGTTAAAATTTTAAGTAAACATCAATCTTTAAAAGGAGAAGAAGCCCTTTCATTATAAAAAAAAATCTGATTAAATATGGGGGATTTAAGGGGTTGAAATTAAAAAAAAATCAAAAATAATAAGCGATATCAACATGAAATTTTTAGTAAAATCAAGGTCTATAAGGAGATGAGGCCTATTGATTGTAAAAACAATCTGCTTAAAAATGGGGGTTAAGGGGGTCTGTTTAACTGCGAAGAGTATCATTTAAAATGCCAGACATTATATATCTTTATGCTAGTTTGGGTCTGTGTAATACTATGTATTGTGATGGGACTGATCTTATAAAATAAACATTTAAAACATTTCAGTTCTTATTTTATTTGCCATTCCTTTTATTAAAAAATATATTTTTTATTTGACATCTGTGACAAATTGTGAAAATGATTAAACTTACAATAAAAACTAAAAAATGGTAGGTAAAGTTTTATGTAAAATTTTTTACACAAAAATCAATGTCAAACTTTCTACATAAACTGATATATATTTAAAAATAATCACAAATTATGAAGAAAAGTCAGTTTACTAACTAATAATGTTTATAGATGGTTTTCAAGGTAATAAAAACAAAACAAATATCACACTAACTAAAATATTCATTTGTTAATAGTTGTAGTGCTTGAAAACAATATGATGTTGATGATAATAACTATACCTAATACAAACTCAAATAATAAAAAAAACAGCGATATTGACTCTCCTACAAAGTTTTGATTCGAACTTACATATGATAAAATTATTGGAAAAAGTGAACACCCATTTTAAATTACCACCACGAGTCGCCACTGAAATACAGGGTGTATAATTTTTTCAAATTTAATGAACTAATTCCTAAGGATTTTTTTTTACTTTTCTTTTGGTATATATTATTGATGTGGTGTTTTTCAATTTTTAATTTCAGTACTTTGTTTAATTGTCCAATTGCATAACTAAGTAAGTCACCTGTTTTGAATTCTAGATTACAAATTATGATATTATTTTTATTAAGTTGTTTTTGTACGTTTTGATATTTTCCTTCTTGTTGGTTTGCTTCCTGTTCTATTTTATTAATTTGATACTAAAAACATTGTCAATATATTTTATTATTTACTTGAAAGCATTATTTCCAAGAACATCCTATATCTTTCTTCTTTGAAACGTAAATTTCCTCAGTGGTATAGCTCCAGTACTATTAAAACTATCAAGGAAAAGAAAAAATAAGTGGCAAAAATATAAAAATGGAATTACTATTTAACTTTTAAATCACTGAGGGGAAGATCTAAATATTTAATTGATCTAGATTACTATAGTTATATGAATCGTATTGAGACTTCTATTTCAACGGATCCTAAGCAAATATGGCAGTTTGTAAAATCAAAAGGAAGTAAACAATATGTTATTTCGATAAAGTATCTGTTGTAAAAGATTTTAGCATTTTTTATGACAATAAACTAATATTTGTGTGCTAAGATGTTCTATTAATTGTTCGATTTGTATTATATTTTGTTCTTTTATACATATTGACAATTTTTCAAATATATCATTTGTCAAGCTCATTTTTAATACCTAAGGTCCCTTACTATATTCAAAATCGTTTGTTTGGATTGCTTATTTTTTTATTTATCCAGTAATTAAAACAACAAACCATAATTAATTAAAAAGTATAATATGTAGAATGGATTTAAGATTACCTTATGAAATGTCTAAATCAATAATGGATGAATGAGCTGAAACTTATTTCACAAACCAAATCACTTATTTTTACTGTTTGCTAGCACGTTAAAATTTCTGCAATGACAGTATTAACACTGTTCCTTTGCCATGTTTAAAAAAAATCAATAATTTTTTCAATCTAGTACAATATTATGATATCTAGTACGTTTTTATTTTCCTTTTGGCAGAGCACTGATGGCATCTCATCTCTAGAACCATCGTCCGTGATAGCGACAAATTCTAAAGCATCTAACAATTATAAATACCGATGTGTGCAAGCATCCGTACTCCATCCGTCACTGGCATCCTGAACTAGATCGTCACGTCCAATTTGTACCGATGGAAAAACAGAAAAACAGATATTTCCATTAATACGGTGCACGCAAGTGACAAGTGTAGTTTAATAGTCGATTTCAGGAAGAGAGGAAGTATACATGGCATAACGTATGAGAAAAAATGCTTTATTTCTGTCCAAATACGATGCGCGCTCGGTATATGGTCGAGGAATTTTAAATATTTGAAAAATAAGCGTTCCAGTGTAACGAAACTCTAACTTTATTTGAAATAACTGTAGAGGTTTAATAATTATTATTTTACAAGTAGGTGATAAATATTGTGTTGCATGTCTAAAGTCAGTTTTCTAGAATTATTTATTGATTTTAAAAGCGACAAACTGTAAACTGAT